>CM035420.1:72222899-72537899 GCA_020310875.1 Ceratopteris richardii
TTTGATGAAAGATTCAATCAAATAGCAGCAAAAAACTTGTTTTACATGACTACTTTTAACACTCATGGCAGAATAGGAAGCTGGACTTCATTGAAATTGAAGAAGCTTACACGACCAGAGTCAACGGTTGCAATAGTCACTGGAACTCCATTGTTGTTTGCATTTAAGTCCTCAATAGTAACACGATCGATAGGGAGATCACTACAGAAAATAAGTCAAGGAAGCTGTTAAGAACAACATTTGTGATTATACCAGGAAGATGCATGAGAGAACAATTTCGACTGGAAAACAAGCTTGAACAAAAATTGAGCTGTTCAGAACAGATTTTAAAATTTTACAGAGAAAAAGCATTATTTCTTTGCGTAATGTTCTCCTTGAAAATCTAGTCACTAACACAATATCCTGTTTAAGTACAAATGTGAACAAAAACTAGAAGTGTAAATATAAAACAAGCTTCATAGGAGGCAGTGATACTATCTTTCCTTGTTCAATCGATGGACATACTTACTTGGAGCATACAATAAGACATCAACAAATTTTAGATGTCTAGAAGCTAGGAATATAACTAAATCTTAGCATTGCAATAGCAGAATAGAAGAAGTTGATAGAAGGGTTACCTTGAAATATATAAACTAAAATCTGGATTGCCTGGATTTCTTTTTTTGAAGTTGCTATTTGGTGAAAATACATCAAACATTGGTTTGATAACTCTCATTGAAAAATCCAAACCATTGGTAGCTCCATAATTCAGATTAATAATATTTTTTGAGGCTAAAATGTTAGGATTGTCGAGAGAATCAAATTTCAAATCATTGATTGTAATTTCATGATTAAGCATTCTACAATCTTGATTGATGGATGAATCAGAAAATTCAGATTGTAATCCTTCATGTGTAGTTTCATTTCTGAGTTCTAAACTTTCAAGGTGACCGGATAGACTAGATAGCCCATCATTTGATAGCCCATCATTTGGACGTCTCGATTTCATAGAAGAATCTGACCACAAGACTTTATGTCTGGATATTATATATCCAAGGTTTTTCAACTCCAAATACACTTTAAATGCCTCCCATGTACATCCATAGTTGCCCGACATTATTAAACTATAAACATCCATCATAGCCATTGAAGAATTTCCATTCAAGACTGTCAATGCTTCACGCTGCATCAAATATCTGTGAAACAACAAACACTACACAGTTAAAACTTATGTATAGAGTGTTGATTTATAAAACATGAACACTTTATAAAACATGAAAGTGTCCATGACCAGATCAATGCAATGTGTAAATGAACTAACATTCATCATAATACTAAATAGACTAAAGTAGCAAAACCTGCCAGTTCCACGTGTCCATGAAATAAGTGCACCATAAAAAAATCATAAATGACAAAGCTTAGACACGAGAAAACCTGGCATGCAACACGCTGAGATTCTAGGCCCTCAAAAACAGGGGAATGGAGAGAGACATGAAGCATGCAAAACAATACATGTTTGCACACATCCTCAGCTGCCAACTAGTTAGGCAATATCGAGAGAACAATAAAGCCAATGAGAAATTCAATCCAACAATGGCTCAGCATGTGTGTGTGTGTGTGTGTGTGTGTGTGTGCACACGCATAGTCATACACACATCTCCATATGCATGCATACATGCATGCTGAGGATGATGCATTTGGCATTTATCTTATGTGGCAATGCTAGGAAAATCCTTCTAACATGATTTGAGTTCTCACATAGCTTTTATAAAAAAAATATTACTTGCTGAATATTATTTTCTTGATTATCTTGTAATTTTTGGAGAATTAGAATTCAAGGACATTTTTATTGCGAAGAACACATTGATACTGTCCTCTGCTGGAATTCTCATGATTTTTGGCTACCTATATCATGAGATATGATTTTTTTGTGTAAATTCAGATCTTTTTTTTATTTTTTCAGCCAAACAAAAAAAAAGATCAAAAAAATTGTATGGCTGTGATTCGATATAAATATAGAAGTTGAAACAAGTCAGCTTTTATGCCATTTATAAAGCATGCTACATCACTAAGCCCTAAAATAGGATACAAATTCAACTAGGTCTTCTTTTGGCTCTGTATCCACTTGGAGAGCAGAACTCAGCTGCGCGCCTGATTTTAGACACTTCTTAGAGCTTGAAGCAGCCTCCTGCTAGGTTTCTACTGCTAATTGCAGTCATAAGCAGCCCTATTTTTTCTTTTCCTAGTCTGTGCAAGTGATGTACCTGCTGTAAACAGTTAATCCAGCCATTCATAACTGTTCTACACTTGTCAGACTCTCTGTATTTCTCCAGCAATTATAAAAGACCAAAAAAAAAAAGGTATGCTTGTGATTCGATCTAAAGATCAAGGGGGTTGGTTTTTAGGCCCACAATCCATATATAGAGACACGATGGAGAAAATAGAGCACATGACAGATATGAAAGCAAAGTTTTATCTACATTCATTACATTCCATGTTGAAGTACATGAAGTTAGAAGATAGCATAGAGAATATGCATAGATTACAAGCTGTTCATTACTCCACAATCTCCAAAGCTTCACGATCTCCAGAGCTGTGGTGTTACTCCTCCAAGACAGATAAGCTCCTGCAAGCCAGTATATTGTAAATACTCACAATAATGAAGCTGCTAGCTGCTGCACACCTTGAGGCGATGAAGAAAAGCACCTCTGTCTCCTCCAAGTTGAAGGAACACCACCCTCCAAGCCTAGCTCATGAGAAAAGCTCCATAAATTATCAAATAAGTGCCCAAAAACTTGCATTTATATAAACCTATGATTTCTTGATGTTGAAACTTCAGAAAAGCACAAAACGCTGCCTTCCAAAAATCTCTGTGAGATTTCCGCACTAAATTGTGGCCTGTGGAAGACTCAATTTTGGTTTTTTTTGCTTGTTTTTGAAATAACATGTGACATATTATGGATCATAGGATTAAAATCTTATTATTTAACCAGATTTTGCAAAGTGTACAATATGTTTCTCACATAAAAAGTGTTTTTCACACTAAAACCTGAAATTGAGGTTTATTTTTTATCAACATATAGTTGCCCAACACCCAAGAGTTATAAATCATTGTATAGCTCTCAAGGAAGTACTATCTGTTGGAGGAGACGTAGCCCCAATATAAATCACAATATCTTTTCAACATTTAAAGTAGTCACAATCTCACGACGACAAGCTTCCTTCCCTTGTTGGGTAGCACGATGCTCACGCTGAATTGCCTCGGCAATTTCATTAGGGACCTTCTCACATGCTGATATACCCCCTCCTCCTACACCAGATACATGGCTAATGAGTCGCGTTGTGGTAGTTGTGAAGTTCTTACCACAATACTTACAGGTCCATTTTCTTGTAACAGATCCAGATGCATTCGAGCCAGAAGCCAATGAATGGCATACTGTATGTGCATCCCATACACCTGATACTGCACGAGGAATGATGATAGTCTAATATCTATAGATATTAGATAATGCCAATTGGATAGTACTTACTACTAAGTAGTAAGCAAGCTGAAGTGAGCACTTAAAAGTTAATAGCGAAGATAAGATATGGATATCCAATAATGGAAGGAATAAGGATGTCCGATGCTCAAATGACAAATCCAGGAAACCTCAATGGATAATAGATATGAATGATTATTGTCCAAGCTCAATATGTACTATGTATGTGGTTTACAATTGGGTAATTACATGTAACATCACACGGGAGTCCGGTTTGAACTTTGTAGTTCACTTAGCTTCACAAATCAGTGAATCACTGCTGAAGTTCTATGGTAGAACTTCGAAATCACCGTCGGGTAACGGGTTACAATCGGGACGCGCTCACTAGCAGGCTAAAGCTTAGGTATTAGGTCCTTAGTCTGGGTCCTGGGACGTGCTCGCTGTCAGGGGAGCACTAGATTGTGCTCTCTGACTACAGTAGACAAGATTTCCGAAATACACTTATCATTACAAGAACACCCACGTAGGGAAAATGATACAAGAATATGTGACTGATACAAGATGTCCCACAACTCGGGACCAATCGGTATGGAAAACTGGACTAGAGATGATACAGGAGATCCCACAACCCCGGATCGTAAGTATGAGACAAGATATCTGGATTACAAGAACTCTCTTCTGGGAGATGAACTGGATACATGAAAGAACTCGACAGGATCTTGCACTATGAGATTACAAGGGGACAAGATAGAATGTCTAAGAACTAGACTAGAACAAGGAACAAGACAAGAACTAGAACTCTAACTTAAAGAGTACTTACTTGGCGGTCACGACTCCTTGAGCTCCCAAGACTGGTATTGGCAAGACTTAGAATGAATGTGGCCAAGCCCTCCTTATATAGTTTTTCAAAGGCGGTTACGACTTGATGATGTCATCGTGATGTCATCGACATGAATCAAAACCTTTGGGTGTCAGAATTCAGCAAATAAACAGTTGATCTTCGGGTTTTGGCATATTCCGGACACAATGGAAGCATTAGTTTCTCCAAAATCTGAGCTTCTCATGAGATATGGAAAGTCACATGGAATCTGAGGTTTAGGATGGTTTCTTTTGTGTCCATGCCATCACCTCCCCCTCAAGCGACGAGTTCCACGAGGAGCGGCCATGTTCTCTAACTTGGGTTTTATTTGATTCTTCTTATGGAATTCACGAACCTTGACTTTTGCTCTCTAAAGATTCTTTGTAACTTCACAAGTACGATCGCCCATGTCATATGCTTTCCAGTGAATAAAGCATTCCAATCGTCCTCGCGCGATTCTTGAATCTAAGACATGATTAACCTCTAATTTGTCATGATCCTTAATCTTGAAAAGTGGTGAGGGACTGGGTCTCCCTTGAACTTCCTTAGCTTCATGAAAAGATAGGTCCTTTGAGCTTTTAGTGGTGTGTTGTAGTGTTTGCAAGATCTTTGATGGAGTTCCTTGAGTAAGCATACCTTCTTGATTGAACACGAACTCCTCCTTGTCCTTTATCTTTTTGTTATCTTCATAATTTGTATGCTCCATATCATTCTTAATGACTTTTTGGGCCTCAAAGATTCTTGATTCGGATTCTTGAGAAACATTGTCTTTATTATTCAACCCTTCTAGCTCTTGGGCTTGACTTTCATTGAATAATTGATTCTCACATTGAACTGCCTGATTGATAACATCCTCCAAGGTATTTGCTTGACGCATGGATTGCAAGAGATACTTGACTTCAGGATTGAGGCCACTTTGAAACTAATTAACCATGTAGTCTTCTTGATATGTAGTTCCACGAAACAACATCTTGATATTCAATGCATAACTTGAAACTGATCGATCATCTTGTCGTAGCAATCTTTTCATCTCTTGGACATGTTCGATCATGTCCTTTATGGTAGATTGAATCTCCTTACATAGGGAATCCATGGTGCCTGGTCTTGATGAAGATAATCTTGCCAAAATGGTAGGGGAGCACTAGATTGTGCTCTCTGACTACAGTAGACAAGATTTCCGAAATACACTTATGATTACAAGAACACCTGTCACCCACGTAGGGAAAATGATACAAGAATATGTGACTGATACAAGATGTCCCACAACCCGGGACCAATAGGTATGGAAAACTGGACTAGAGATGATACAAGAGATCCCACAACCCGGGATCGTAAGTATGAGACAAGATATCTGGATTACAAGAACTCTCTTCTAGGAGATGAAACTGATACATGAAAGAACTCGACAGGATTTTGTACTATGAGATTACAAGGGGACAAGATAGAATGTCCAAGAACTAGACTAGAACAAGGAACAAGACAAGAACTAGAACTCGAACTTAAAGAGTACTTACTTGGCGGTCACGACTCCTTGAGCTCCCAAGACTGGTATTGGCAAGACTTAGAATGAATGTGGCCAAGCCCTCCTTATATAGTTTTTCAAGGGCGGTTACCAAAGGCGGTTACGACTTGATGATGTCAACATGATGTCATCGACTTGAATCAAAACCTCTCGGTGTCAGAATTCAGCAAATAAACAATGAATCTTCGGGTTTTGGCACATTCCGGACACAATGGAAGCATTAGTTTCTCCAAAATCTGAGTTGATCATGAGATATGGAAAGTCACATGGAATCTAAGGTTTAGGATGGTTTCTTTTGTGTCCATGACATCACCTCCCCCTCAAGCAACGAGTTCCACGAGGAGCGGCCATGTTCTCTACCTTGGGTTTTATTAGATTCTTCTTATGGAATTCACGAACCTTGACTTTTGCTCTCTGAAGATTCTTTGTAAGTTCACAAGTACGATCACTCATGTCATATGCTTTCCAGCGAATAAAGCATTCCAATCGTCCTTGCACGATTCTTGAACTAAGACATGATTAACCTCTAATTCGTCATGATCCTTAATCTTGAAAAGTGGTGAAGGACTGGGTCTCCCTTGAACTTCCTTAGCTTCATGACAAGATAGGTCCTTTGAGCTTTTAGTGGTGTGTTGTAGTGTTTGCAAGATCTTTGATGGAGTTCCTTGAGTAAGCATACCTTCTTGATTGAACACGAACTCCTCATTGTCCTTTATCTTCTTGTTATCTTCATAATTTGTATGCTCCATATCATTCTTAATGACTTTTTGGGCTTCAAAGATTCTTGATTCGGATTCTTGAGGAACATTGTCTTTATTATTCAACCCTTCTAGCTCTTGGGCTTGACTTTCATCGAATTCTCACATTGAACTGCCTGATTGATAACATCCTCCAAGGTATTTGCTTGAGGCATTGATTGCAAGAGATACTTGACTTCAGGATTGAGGCCACTTTGAAATTGATTAACCATGTAGTCTTCTTGATATGTAGTTCCACGAAAAAACATCTTGATATTCAATGCATAACTTGACACCGATCGATCATCTTGTCGTAGCAATCTTTTCATCTCTTGGACATGTTCGATCATGTCCTTTATGGTAGATTGAATCTCCTTACATAGGGAATCCATGGTGCCTGGTCTTCATGAAGATAGTCTTTCCAAAATGTCAAGGGAGCACTAGATTGTGCTCTCTGACTACAGTAGACAAGATTTCCGAAATACACTTATGATTACAAGAACACCCACGTAGGGAAAATGATACAAGAATATGTGACTGATACAAGATGTCCCATAACCCGGGACCAATAGGTATGGAAAACTGGACTAGAGATGATACAGGAGATCCCATAACCCGGGATCGTGAGTATGAGACAAGATATCTGGATTACAAGAACTCTCTTCTAGGAGATGAACTGGATACATGAAAGAACTCGACAAGATCTTGTACTATGAGATTACAAGGGGACAAGATAGAATGTCAAAGAACTAGACTAGAACAAGGAACAATACAAGAACTAGAACTCAAACTTAAAGAGTACTTACTTGGCGGTCACGACTCCTTGAGCTCCCAAGACTGGTATTGGCAAGACTGAGAATGAATGTGGCCAAGCCCTCCTCATATAGTTTTTCAAGGGCGGTTACCAAAGGCGGTTACGACTTGATGATGTCATCATGATGTCATCGACTTGAATCAAAACCTTTGGGTGTCAGGATTCAGCAAATAGACCGTCGATCTTCGGGTTTTGGCACATTTCGAACACAATGGAAGCATTCGTTTCTCCAAAATCTGAGTTGATTATGAGATATGGAAAGTCACATGGAATTTGAGGTTTAGGATGGTTTCTTTTGTGTCCATGAAATCCACCTCCCCCTCAAGCGAGGAGTTCCACGAGGGGCGGCCATGTTCTCTAACTTAGGTTTTATTGGATTCTTCTTATGAAATTCACGAACCTTGACTTTTGCTCTCTGAAGATTCTTTGTAAGTTCACAAGTACGATCACTCATGTCATATGCTTTCCAGTGAATAAAGCATTCCAATCGTCCTGGCGCGATTCTTGAATCTAAGACATGATTAACCTCTAATTCGTCATGATCCTTAATCTTTTGAGCTTTTAGTGGTGTGTTGTAGTGTTTGCAAGATCTTTGATGGAGTTCCTTGAGTAAGCATACCTTCTTGATTGAACACGAACTCCTCCTTATCCTTTATCTTCTTGTTATCTTCATAATTTGTATGCTCCATATCATTCTTAATGACTTTTTGGGCTTCAAAGATTCTTGATTCGGATTCTTGAGAAACATTGTCTTTATTATTCAACCCTTCTAGCTCTTGGGCTTGACTTTCATTGAATAATTGATTCTCACATTGAACTGCCTGATTGATAACATCCTCCAAGGTATTTGCTTGAGGCATGGATTGCAAGAGATACTTGACTTCAGGATTGAGGCCACTTTGAAATTGATTAACCATGTAGTCTTCTTGATATGTAGTTCCACGAAACAACATCTTGATATTCAATGCATAACTTGAAACTGATCGATCATCTTGTCGTAGCAATCTTTTCATCTCTTGGACATGTTCGATCATGTCCTTTATGGTAGATTGAATCTCCTTTCATAGGGAATCCATGGTGCCTCGTCTTGATGAAGATAGTCTTGCCAAAATGTCACGGGAGCACTAGATTTTGCTCTCTTACTACAGTAGACAAGATTTCGGAAATACACTTATGATTACAAGAACACCCACGTAGGGAAAATGATTTAAGAAAATGTGACTCATACAAGATGTCCCACAACCCGGGACCAATAGTTATGGAAAACTGGACTAGAGATGATACAGGAGATCCCACAACCCGGGATCTTAAGTATGAGACAAGATATCTGGATTACAAGAACTCCCTTCTGGGAGATGAATTGGATACATGAAAGAACTCGATAGGATCTTGTACTATGAGATTACAAGGGGACAAGATAGAATGTCCAAGAACTAGACTAGAACAAGGAACAAGACAAGAACTAGAACTCGAACTTAAAGAGTACTTACTTGGCGGTCAAGACTCCTTGAGCTCCCAAGACTGGTATTGGCAAGACTGAGAATGAATGTGGCCAAGCCCTCCTTATATAGTTTCTCAAGGGCGGTTACCAAAGGCGGTTACGACTTGATGATGTCATCATGATGTCATCGACTTGAGTCAGAACCTCTGGGTGTCAGAATTCATCAAGTAGACAGTCGATCTTCGAGATTTGGCACATTCCGGACACAATGGAAGCATTAGTTTCTCCAAAATCTAAGTTGATCATGAGATATGGAAAGTCACATGGAATCTGAGGTTTAGGATTGTTTGTTTTGTGTCCATGACATCACCTCCCCCTCAAGCGACGAGTTCCACGAGGAGCGGCCATGTTCTCTAACTTGGGTTTTATTGGCTTCTTCTTATGGAATTCACGAACCTTGACTTTTGCTCTCTGAAGATTCTTTATAACTTCACAAGTACGATCCCTCATGTCATATGTTTTCCAGTGAATAAAGCATTCCAATCGTCCTCGTATGATTCTTGAATCTAAGACATGATTAACCTCTAATTCGTCATGATCCTTAATCTTGAAAAGTGGTGAAGGACTGGGTCTCCCTTGAACTTCCTTAGTTTCATGACAAGATAGGTCCTTTCAGCTTTTAGTGGTGTGTTGTAGTGTTTGCAAGATCTTTGATGGAGTTCCTTGAGTAAGCATACCTTCTTGATTGAACACGAACTCCTCCTTGTCCTTTATCTTCTTGTTATCTTCATAATTTGTATGCTCCATATCATTCTTAATGACTTTTTGGGCTTCAAAGATTCTTGATTCAGATTCTTGAGAAACATTGTCTTTATTATTCAACCCTTCTAGCTCTTGTGCTTAACTTTCATTGAATAATTGATTCTCACATTGAACTGCCTGATTGATAACATCCTCCAAGGTATTTGCTTGAGGCATGGATTGCAAGAGATACTTGACTTCAGGATTGAGGCCACTTTGAAATTGATTAACCATGTAGTCTTCTTGATATGTAGTTCCACGAAACAACATCTTGATATTCAATGCATTGAAACTCATCGATCATCTTGTCGTAGCAACCTTTTCATCTCTTGGACATGTTCGATCATGTCCTTTATGGTAGATTGAATCTCCTTGCATAGGGAATCCATGGTGCCTGGTCTTGATGAGCATAGCCTTGCCAAAATGTCAGGGGAGCACTAGATTGTGCTCTCTGACTACAGTAGACAAGATTTCCGAAATACACTTATGATTACAAGAACACCCATGTAGGGAAAATGATACAAGAATATGTGACTGATATAAGATGTCCCACAACCCGAGACCAATAGGTATGGAAAACTGGACTAGAGATGATGCAGGAGATCCCACAACCCGGGATCGTAAGTATGAGACAAGATATCTGGAGTACAAGAACTCTCCTGAGGGAGATGAACTCGATACTTGAAAGAACTCGACGGGATCTTGTACTATCAGATTACAAGGGGACAAGATAGAATGTCCAAGAACTAGACTAGAACAAGGAACAAGACAAGAACTAGAACTCGAACTTAAAGAGTACTTACTTGGAAGTCACGACTCCTTGAGCTCCCAAGACTGGTATTGGCAAGACTTAGAATGAATGTGGCCAAGCCCTCCTTATATAGTTTTTCAAGGGTGGTTACCAAAGGCGGTTACGACTTGATGATGTCATCATGATGTCATCGACTTGAATCAGAACCTCTGAGTGTCAGGATTCAGCAAATACGCAATCGATCTTCGGGTCTTGGCTCCGGACACAATGGAAGCATTAGTTTCTCCAAAATCTAAGTTGATCATGAGATATGGAAAGTCACATGGAATCTGAGGTTTAGGATGGTTTCTTTTGTGTCCATGATATCACCTCCCCTCAAGCGACGAGTTCCACGAGGAGCGGCCATGTTCTCTAACTTTGGTTTTATTGGATTCTTCTTATGGAATTCACGAACCTTGACTTTTGCTCTTTGAAGATTCTTTGTAAGTTCACAAGTACGATCACTCATGTCATATGCTTTCCAGCGAATAAAGCATTCCAATCGTCCTCGCGCGATTCTTGAATCTAAGACATGATTAACCTCTAATTCGTCATGATCCTTAATCTTGAAAAGTGGTGAAGGACTGGGTCTCCCTTGAACTTCCTTAGCTTCATGCCAAGATAGGTCCTTTGAGCTTTTCGTGGTGTGTTGTAGTGTTTGCAAGATCTTTGATGGAGTTCCTTCAACCTTGAGTAAGCATACCTTCTTGATGGAACACGAACTCCTCCTTGTCCTTCATCTTCTTGTTATCTTCATAATTTGTATGCTTCGTATCATTCTTAATGACTTTTTGGGCTTCAAAGATTCTTGATTCAGATTCTTGAGAAACATTGTCTTTATTATTCAACCCTTCTAGCTCTTTGGCTTGACTTTCATTGAATAATTGATTCTCACATTGAACTGCCTGATTGATAACATCCTCCAAGGTATTTGCTTGAGGCATGGATTGCAAGAGATACTTGACTTCAGGATTGAGGCCACTTTGAAATTGATTAACCATGTAGTCTTCTTGATATGTAGTTTCACGAAACAACATCTTGATATTCAATGCATAACTTGAAAGTGATCGATCATCTTATCGTAGCAATCTTTTCATCTCTTGGACATGTTCGATCATGTCCTTTATGGTAGATTGAATCTCCTTGCATAGGGAATCCATGGTGCCTGGTCTTGATGAAGATAGTCTTGCCAAAATGTCAGGGGAGCACTAGATTGTGCTCTCTGACTACAGTAGACAAGATTTCCGAAATACACTTATGATTACAAGAACACCCACGTAGGGAAAATGATACAACAATATGTGACTGATACAAGATGTCCCACAACTCGGGACCAATAGGTATGGAAAACTGGACTAGAGATAATACAGGAGATCCCACAACCCGGGATCGTAAGTATGAGACAAGATATCTGGATTACAAGAACTCTCTTCTGGGAGATTAACTATATACATGAAAGAACTCGACAGGATCTTGTACTATGAGATTACAAGGGGACAAGATAGAATGCCCAAGAACTAGACTAGAACAAGGAACAAGACAAGAACTAGAACTCGAACTTAAAGAGTACTTACTTGGCGGTCACGACTCCTTGAGCTCCCAAGACTGGTATTGGCAAGATTGAGAATGAATGTGACAAGAACTAGAACTCAAACTTAAAGAGTACTTACTTGGCGGTCACGATTCCTTATATAGTTTTTCAAGGGCGGTTACCAAAGGCGGTTACGACTTGATGGTGTCATCATGATGTCATCAACTTGAATCAGAACCTCTGGGTGTCAAAATTCAGCAAATAGACGGTCGATCTTCGGGTTTTGGCACATTCCGGACACAATGGAAGCATTAGTTTCTCCAAAATCTGAGCTGATCATGAGATATGGAAAGTCACATGGAATCTAAGGTTTAGGATGGTTTCGTTTGTGTCCATGACACTCGCTCACAGGCAATAGCTCGGGGCTCTGGCTCGCTAACAGCTCGGGGACGCAAGATGAAGATACTCACACAAGTTCGCAACGGACCGGGAAGGACAATGGATAGGCTCGACTTCCAAAATAACTAAAAACGATTTAGGTATTGCAACGAACCGGATGTAGGAGTTGTGTAAGAAACGTACCGAACCGAAAAAGAGTACCTTACAAAGCGGTACACGAACCGCTGCAACTCTGTAAAGGGCTACTCCAAAATAACTACTCCATGAAAGAATAATTATACAATGTGTGTAGATATAAAATTTGGATAAGGCTGAATATATAATGGATAGTATTCAAGTGATGTTTTATGACAAATATGATTGATCTTTATACCGACAAGCTTCCCCCTTCAAATCTCAGGCGTGAAAAAACTCAAAGAGCCTTGAAAGATGATTTTTGGCAAATTCTATCGCAAATCACGGGCAACAACTTTTCAAGGTTTTTACTAAGTTCTTATTGCCACAAGAATAATTGACCATTGGAACATATGCTCTAAAATTATGACAAGTGTCACTGCTTTTGATCTTTAAAAATCTGCTTTTCAATTTTGACCTGAAATTAGGGTTTAATTTTTTATTAACATACATTTGTCAAATTCCCAAGAGTTATATATGGTTGGATAGCTCTCAGTAAGTTCTACAAGAATATGTAGTACAAATTTTAGCCGAAATTCACCCATCTTTGACTTGGTTGATCAGCCTTTGACTAAACTTTGACCTGCAAGTTGGGCTTCCTAGTGGAAGATTGCTCACATTTTCTAAAAATCCCCTCTTAAGCTAACACTAGGGAAATATTCCAAGTAGGAATATCCGTTAGATATTGAAGTTATTATTATTATTTAATGACTTAGGTACGTGTTTACTTTGTCACATATCATGCGAAGTATCCACCAACACAGGCAAAGACCTTAGACATGAAGAGCACTTTCATAACACCCATCACAAAGAGTCCTAAGAGAAGTCACAATCTTGCACGCTTCTCACCAAGTACTACTTAGAAGGACCTTAGACATGAAGAGCACTCTCATAACACACATCACAAAGAGTCTGAGAAAACTCACACATCCCGCACTCTTCTCACTGAGTACTACTTGGAAGGACCTTAGACATGAAAAGCACTCTCATGACACACATCATAAAGAGTCTAAGAGAACTCACACATCCCTCACTCCTCTTGCCAAGTACTACTTGGAAGGATAGATATAGGATGCAATGTAAAAAACATAGAATATAGACTCACACATACTCCCAAGATTATCAAGTTGGCCAATCCTTTTCAAAACAAAATTATCTTCTCTTATCTACACCTATCAAACAAACACACACACACATTAAGACAATATGGTTTAACAAGCAAAGTCAATGGTTTCTTCAACCACTCCACCTATATCATCTTCATGTTTTTATTCTACTTTTGCTGCACCTTGTTTCTTCTTCTTGAAACAAGATTCTGCTTTATGTGTTTTCTCCACGAGTTCTGAAAGGATGGAAAGTATAAGGGTCTTCCTCTTGTGGTTTGTCCTTCCACAATGTTTGCACTTCTCGAATTTCTTTGTTTTTGTTGTAAGTGTACTCTCTTTGCCTTCTTCAGCTTTAGACCTTTTCTCCTCTTTTTTATGGCTTCTATTACTCTCTCAAGATTAGGGTTAGTCTTGTTTTGCAGAATGGTGATAGTCATATTGTAAGAAGAGGGTAGACCTACTCTTGTTTCTTCTGAGATCGGATGATCCATCCCATCTAGCTGAGCTAAATAGCTCTTAAACTTGTTGATATGCTCCGCCACTAATGTTGAGTTACTCATCTCTAGTTGACAAAAGGAAATAAAAAGTAATACAAGAGATTATTGAGTCCTTGCACCAAATATTCCCTCCAAGTTAATCCAAGCATCACCTTCACTTTAAATACCTTCAATGTGATGTATATATTCATTACTCAAACTCATACCTATGGTGGGCAATGTTTTTCTATTTGTAGAAATAACTATAGCATTCGGGCCTTGACTTGACGTTGAAGCCCCGCCCGGGGTTGTAGGACTAATTGCCGAGACTAACTGCCCCTCACGCTTGGGTACTTTCGGCTCCAACTTATGAAGATGATGAAGCACTTTGAGCATGGGAGCTATAGAATTCTTGTGTAGTTAGGCCCAATTCAGATTGAGTGGCGGCACATCTGTGCCGCTTGCTCAATCCAATCAATATTTACCGCGTGCCTTTGTTCCACCCTTTGCCTTTCAGATTGTGCGTGGAACACCTTCTTTCATGCCTGACTTGGCGGTACAAAACTTGCGCCAGGCTTCCGACCTCCCCCCTCCGCCCCAACGTTCAACTAATCCTTACATGGACGAAAGACAATAAAAATAATATTTTTTATAACATTTGCACTATGGAGCAGACTTTGCAATTGAACTTCTTATTCACAGAAATATACATGACACAAAATTGAAATAGAAATGTTCCACCTTAAGTGTGAATACATGGGCGACGGAAAAGTGTAAATTTTCGAGTTCAATGTGGAAATTGAACATTTTTTAAGCCTTGTTCCATTGCCCTAATGTGAAGCCAACCTTATTGTATATAAACCAATCCCTCCTTGTTCAAGTCTCTTTACCTTCACTTCAAGCTCATCCCATTGATCAATGATCATGAGATAATATTGGACACGTTTGCCATGCTTGGAAGTTACTTCCATCAAAGCGATCTAATAGTACCATGTTGGAGGTTGCCATAATCTCTCAATCAAATACTTTGCTCAAGTAAATACTCTACACACTCACACACCTCTAATACCAATTGTTGGTTTTAAGGCGCAGAATTAAAGTAAAAGAAGAGAGAGAGAGAGACAATAAAGACAAGAGAGACCCACTCATATATGGCAAAATTTAATATTGAGTAGCCTTGAAATTTTTCAAGAAAAGAAACAATAAGTCGAGGGTGCGTGGTGTAGTGGTAAACACCTTGCCCCCTAGACTAAAGGTCCAAGGTTCAAGACTTACATATTAGCTTGACGTTAACCCTTGAAAATTGAAGGTTACAAAGTCCCTCGGTGCATGAGTGGTTCTTTCCAAATTTCAAGCCTTTTGGAAAAGCGGGCCATGACCGAACTTTAAATTATATTCTTTTAAAGGAAAATAATAAATAATTTGTGGTATATATAAGAGAGTGGACTTGATGTCGAAAGCGAGGATTCTTCACAATGCAACCTCAAATTTTATTTGAGTTCTACTTTGAGCTCAAAGCTCCTTTCAAGCACCCATTTTATTGCAAGAAAAAATAAGAATCCATAAAAATTAATTGATATAGCTTTTCAAGGGCTATCTAAAGCTCGCCTGAGGGTTCTAGCAATCTTGTGAATCCAATGAAAATCCCTAGTGAGATATGAGCGAGGGGGATAAAAAAGGAGGGAGATCTCTTCTCGTGCACGGTCTTTGAAAATCATTTTGTTCTAGTTTTTTAATCTTTTTAGGGACAAGTTTTATTTAAATTTGAGCTTTGGATATTTGGCTAGTGCTAACTTGCTCAAGTGACCAAAAGCTATAAAAATGAAACAAAATGCCTATATCTCCAATTTAAATAGCTAAAAAGTATGAGAAAAATATACATGAAAAACTCTCAAAGCAAGCTATTACTGAAAGGTTCAAAAATGTACGAAGGAGAGTCCTTTGACCTTTATCCCCAACACCTAAAAGCAAACCCAATTTAGACTATCAAGTCCTTTCTCACTTGACCTAACGCATCTATTAAGAAGTGGGTCTTCAATATTTACCTCCATACATGTAGACTCAAATACAATTAATAGTATGTTGTCTTGGATGATTCAAGAAAAAACAGCAAGTACTATATAACATTATTAGGGCAAAGTTTGTGATGCTCCATATGTTGGCACAGGCTCCCTTTGAAAAAGTGAGCTAATCACCAAGACAGAGAGCTCAACAGCAAACAAATTATATCACAAATCATTTAGACATCCTTAGCTACATATCACGATGAAGATACAAGATCATGATATAGTGATATATGCTACATCTCTCCACATGATTTGGACATTGATGATCTCCCACACTCTTGGATATGGAGGATATAGACTCATATCCACATTCACACAATAAACAAAAGAGAGCGATCAATCAAATGATATGGAAGATATACATTAGGCAAGGATGGATTAATCCAACACCTCAATCCTCTCCCACCCAAAATGTAGTACAAGCAATATCACTTTTTGAGGATACCCAAGATGAGTTTCATCAAAAGACTTGGTTTTTTGAATGTTCTGTTGCTATGTGTTATGAAACTTGCTATTAGTCGGCCCAAAGTCTCTTCACACCCACTTGAAATCAAGAAAGACAAAGATGAAAGGATTTTGAGAGAGAGAGAGATGTAGATTGTGCTTCATTGAGATGGAGTGTAAGGAGCACTTCACTTGCAAATGCCAAGCTTATGCATAAATTAAAGAGATATATTGCATCATCTTGGGTCACAGGTGCACCCCTTATCATATTTGCTAAGTACTTCTAATTTAAGGAGTTGGCAGATATATCTTCCATATCCAAATACATAGGGGTTCATACTAGAGAACCTCTCTTAATGAATGTTGGATTGCAAGAGATGACTGATATATTTCTTGGAGAACCAAAGGGCATGTATGACGGATCCCCTAGAAAGCCAAGCCTCATTTTTGCAAAGGCAGAAGAGTGGAGAGCATGTGTGACAACTGCATGTTTCCAGATTCAGATACATCAGACATCATGAGTATGGGATCCAAACACCAGGCTGTAAGATACACTCACGAGTCACATCTGCTACACATGTGCCTTGTCATATCCCATGCCCCCATGCCCAGCATTGAGATAGGACTATCCCGCTGCATTTATTATGATTGTATTACAATGGCATGGAGTTTCACTCTCTACATCCTGCCACTATACATCCTAAGGGGTCCATATTGCATCTCACATATGTCAGTTTCGTTTTTGCAAAGGTTTTTTTCTTTTACCTGTGGATGTCAAGCTCTCTCTCTCTCTCTCTCTCTCTCTCTCTCTCTCTCTCTCTCTCTCTCTCTCTCTCTCTCTCTCTCTCTCTCTCTCTCTCTCTCTCTCTCTCTCTCTCTCTCTCTCTCTCTCTCTCTCTCTCTCTCTCTCTCTCTCTCTCTCTCTCTCTCTCTCTCTCTCTCTCTCTCTCTCTCTCAAATAATAATAAATAAATAAATAAATAAATAAAATAAAATAAATAATAATAATAAAATAAATAATAATAATAAACAAATAAATAAATAAATAAATACCCAATTTCTTCAACTTGGAGAAGAACATGACTGTCTCGAACAATTCCAGTATTCTTCACGTGATTCCCTTTAAATGTCACTATTTTAGCCATTCCAGCAAATTTTCCTTCAGAAATCCACTCGGCTTCACATTTATTTCTTTTTCTGAAAATCACAAGGAGTAATTTAGCAGCAATGATTGCTTGAAAAGAAGACGCGAGCACAAGATATAATACAAAACCCCTTTTTGTCTTTTGTAAGGGAGACATGAAGGTCGTGCGCGAGACAATGCATGCTTGCCTGCCTGTGATCTTGGGTACCAAATGCTTGTTGAGAGAGAGCACGCAGACCTCATCCTTCTCTGAAGAGTTGTCTGATAGCCAAACCTCCCCTTCAGAACTATCCTCCATATTCAAGCCTCTCTATCTCTTCCCCGCAGACGTCGTGCAGACGTCGAGAATCTGGCATCTAAATCCATAATGGCAACAACGATATCTCGCAGTGTTGAGCTTTGACATGGTTCCCTCCTACGATGAAAAGAGTGGCGACTATACACTGACGCAATTTGACTATCGACTGTCCTGCTCCTGCTCACATCGCCCAGGGACAGTAAATGTATTTTTAGTTATGTTTTTTTTGTTTTTAAGAGGAAGTCCGGGCTCTTTATGTATTACAAGTGTACAAGTGAACAAGTATACTATGCATGGCACTTGTAGGATTCCACAAATCGGGGGGTTAGACTCTTCGGAGTAAGAAAAACTGTTCGATGACAACTCATTTTACTACTCTGCGAAGGCATTAAACTGACCTTGCCCACATATGTCCTGCAATATGGAGTGGTTGAACCCTCACCACCACCTCAAGAGGCGAGAGGCCCAACCACCTAGACTAATGCACGGGGACCAAAATATTGGATTCCCTTTAGGGGCAGGCTCGAGTGAAGTGAAGAAACTGTGGTATGAGGTAATATGTTTGGTTGCCCCACTATCAAAATACCAAACATCTAAATCTACTGTAGACATACACTCCTCATGAAAAGATGGGTCAAAACTGCAAATAGTAGTAAATTCCCATTCTTTATTCTGCACAAGATTAGCAGACTCTATTTTTGGTGTAGAGGCCTCTAGAACAACCATTCCAACCTCTTTAGCGGCCAGTTTTGGATAGCTCTTAATGACATGATCATTTGCTTTATAGTATTTGCAAAACAATTTTTTGCTTTTTTTATTTCTTCTCATCTTTGTCTTCCTTCTTCGATTGTGCAGAATTAGCAGATTTTTGCTTACTAGTAGAAGAGCTCCATTTTCCTTTGCCCTCATGACTAACCGGGAAAGCTTGATCTGCAACATGCATAATGGACCTGTTCTTCCTAGACTGATCTTCCTGCAACAGAATAGAGACTAAATCTTCAAATTTAAGGCATTTGGATTGGCTTCATCATCAAACAAAGAGTAGAAGCAAAACTCTGGTATGAATCGGGAAGACCATTCAGAACAGTATGCACAAGTGAGCTGTAAGGAAGGACTTCATCCATAGAAATCAATTGTTCCTTCAAATCCTTGATCTTTTTCAGAAAACTATCCATAGAGTCACCTTCATTCATGTGCTCATGCTTCAACTGTTTTTGGAGGTAAGCAACACGAGCCTCATTCCTAGCCTGGTACAATGTAGTAAGTATATCCCAAGCATCCTTATTTGTTCCACAAGAGAAAATGTGAGGAATAATGGCACGTTTGATAAACAAGGCTATCAATGCATGTGTTGGAGCATCTCTGCCATCCCAAAGAATTTTCTCTATAGTAGGTGCAATAGGAACAACAACACGAACAGGAATCTACATAATATCACCAACTTTGATACCATATGCATTAGCTTCAGTAACTGTATTTGTAGTACTTGTATTCACACGTGTAATAGGACGTCTTTCAACACGCCGCTTTCCTCAACAGCCAACATACGAAATACATCACTGCTTTCAGCCATGGTCACTGACTAAAATACCCCGATGCAAAAAATTAATTGTATCTCAAAAAGTTGAGCAAAACTACCTTGTCAAGTTCTGCTAAACCTGTAGAAGAATTCGAGATGCTTATACTAGTGAACCGAAGCCTGTATATATCTTTGACAAAAAAAAGATGAAATAGCCTGCACAAGCAGTGCGATAGTGAGTTCCGAGGCCGAAATGAGCTTAGATCATAATTTCGGCACCATAGAGCGAAGTTCTTTTGATCTCCTAATCACCCTGAGTATGCCCACCAAATTTTGTGCAATTCTAAGACTGCGATTAAAAGGATGTCAACGATGCCCTAGATGAAGTGGCAAACTGCTCTGATACCAATTGTTGGAGTTAGACATCTGCGAAAGCATGCGAACAACACAAGGAAGAAGAAGAAGCTTGAAGCACAACACACAATACTGAATGTATTACCATTAGAATGTACAAAGATAAGTAACTCATTAGGGCAATAGGCATATATACAAGCCAAGGGAAAAAACCTCCTAAAGAGGGAAAAAAGTGCCATGGCGGTCTAGTGTGTTCACACGCATCACTAGCGAAATATATCAACAGATGCAACATAGAAACTTCTCTATCCTGAATAGTTATATTCATCCTTTCAGCTACACAATTCTATACTGGGGTGTAAGGAGCTGTAAACTCTCTATGAATTCTTCTAGAATGACGAAAAAGGTTGAATTCATGTGAGGTATACTCACCCCCATTATCTAAAAGTAAATCCTTAAGCTTAGTTCCTTTTTTAGTCTCAGCTAAAGCAAGCCATTTTCTAAAAGTAGGGAATACCTCATCCTTCGCTTTGATAGGATATACCCAGACTTTTCTAGTAGCATCATCTATGAAAGAGACAAAATAAAGAGAACCACCTAATGAACTTGTGGGCATAGGACCACACACATCTGTATGAACGAGATCTAAAGGCTGAATTGAAGAGTTAGTTTGCATCTTATGCACATTCCTAGTTTGCTTTCCATATTGACAATGCTCACAAAATGAAAAATCAGAGAAAGATAACACATGTAAGTAGCCAGAATGAGAAATATTTTTCATTCCACTAGGTGATATATGGCCCAAATGGCCATGCCAAATACAAGCCATAGGTTTTTCAGTAACAGCTAACAAGTGTTCTTTCTATGATACAAATAAAGGATAAAGTGAGCCAACTTTTCTTCCTCTTGCAATAACCATATTTCCCTTTGATATGCGAAAGGACTGAGCATAGAAGACCACCTTGTAACCAAGGGAATCAAGTTGACCAACTAACATCAAACTACATGATACCTAAGGTACATGGCATACATTGTGCATAGTAAATTTTGAACCATCAATGAACTGCACAATCACATCTCCAATCCCCACAACATCACATTGGTAAGAGTCAGCAAGTCTCACGGTACCAAGAGACTTTGTTGCATAATTAGATAACCATTCTCTGTGTGGTGTCACATGGAAAGAAGCACCAAAATCTAGCAGCCACATGTGGAAAAGTGAATTAGTCATAAGAGCCTCATTTGGCATATTGCTATCGAGTGTCAACACATCAGCATCATCAGAAATAGCATTAATTTCTTCAATCTTCACAATCAAAGTAGATGGTGCAGGTAGTTGTTTAACAAGACCATCAACATTTTTTCCTTTACCATTAGCATTCTTTAATGCATAACCGTCTTTCTCCATGTGTCCTTTTTTATGAAAATAATGGCATGTTGTTGATTCTTTCCTTGGTAAGAATCACAAACATTATGTGCATCTCCACTCTGAGTGCCAACCATAGATTTTCTACGAATCTCCTCACTCAAGAGTGCTCCACATATGTCATCAAGACTAGTTTACCACCAGGTGCACGATTACTGATAGTTGTGCAAAATGTATCCCATGATGATGGCAAGCTGCATAACAGCAAAACTACTTTCATTTCATTATCCATATCCATTTTCTGAGCCTATAACTAGGAGAATATAGCATCAAACTCATTTAGATGAGCAGCAACACTATCTGTGTCCTTTGTGTGAAGGTCATATAATTTTCTCATCAGATACACTTTATTTGATGCCGTCTCTTTTTCATATGTACTGCAAAACTTCTTCGAAAGCTCCTTTGCACTTTCACAGTCTAATACTGCAAAGTAAAGATTATTTGCCAAGTGCAATCGAATAGTAGACCTGGCCATTTCATATAACTCATCCCAATCATCTTCATCCATGTCAGCAAGCTTCTTTCATATTCCATTTACTGGCTTCCATTGCCTCCTCTGAATCAACACATCTTTAATCTGATTCTTCTATAGAGCAAAGTTTGTGCCATCAAATTTTTGGATCTCAAAATGGACTTTGCCCTGCAAGTTATAGCTCCTACCCAAAACACTGGCACTAGACCCTAATCCACCAGACATGTCAAGGCTATAATCTACTATCTAAAATGTTTTCCATTTCTTGAGTGATTGATATTCAAACCAACTTCTAACATTCAAGATTCATCATGATGAGCTACTTTTTATTTGATTTCCATTGCCCATCCTTTGCCAAAATGCATATGAAACTTGTAACCAAGTAGCAAGTATTTTGGTGTCCAAGTCTTGAGGGCTTACATGCTAGGTTACATTATTCATTATTTGACAATTCCATTAGTTGTGAATATTATGGAATTTTATGTTGAACTTTTATTATTCGACCAATTATTCGATGCCACATCAACTTATTTAGACATGAGTGAATACTTTTTGCATGACAATTCGGATTTACTTCAATCAAAAACTTTTTTTATAAAAAAATATTTGTTCAAATAATGTTTTATACAAGAATGCCCTCATAATCATTACCTCAATAGAGTCACTTTGTTTTTTGCGAACTTATAGTGTTGTACAAAGAACAAGTTATAAGCTCTTGTTAAAAATATTCAGTCTTTTAGTATTAAAAAATGTTGGAGTTAGACGTCTGCGGAAGCACGCGAACAGCACAAGGAAGAAGAAGAAGCTTGGAGCACAACACACAATACTGAATGTATTACTAGAGAATGTACAAAGATAAGATACCCATTAGGGCAATAGGCATATATACAAGCCGGGGGAAAAAAACCTCCCAAAGAGGGAAAAAAGTGCCCCGGCGGTCCTCGTGTGTTCACACACATCACTACCTAAATATATCAACAAATCCCCCCTGGGAGTGATGCGGTGAACAAGGAGCTTGCACTCATGTATAAGGAAGTGCCAAGCTATGTGGAAATCACTCCACAAAAGGAAGTAAGCCCAAAGCTTTGCGGAAAGCTTCAAACTTCTCCCTAGGCAGAGCCTTTGTGAAAAGGTCTGCAATGTTCTCCTGTGTGGGCACATATGCCAAGCTGATCTCCCCAGCAGAGAACCTCTCCCTGACATAGTGATAATGCACCTCAATGTGCTTAGTGCGAGCATGGAACACAGGGTTCCTCGCAACTGTCAATGTGCTCTGACTATCAGTGAAGATGGTGGTGGCAGAAGACTGGCCAACACCCAAATCAGCCATAAGGCATCTGAGCCACACACACTCAACAATCGCTGTGAAAGCTGCCCTATACTCAGCCTCACAACTAGAAGTGGCCACAGTAGGCTGCTTCTTGCTCAACCAAGATATACATGAGCTACCAAGCATGAAGCAAAAACCACTGGTGGACACACGAGTGTCATAGCAACCAACCCAATCAGAGTCAGAAAAAGCATGCAAATCTGGCGGTAGTGATCCCCCCTTGGGATAAAACAACCCAAGTAGCGAAAGATGCGCTTAACCGCCTTCCACTGCGTGACTCCTGGGCAATGCATAAACCTGCTCATCTGTGAGACAACAAACTGAATATCTGGCCGAGTAATGCATAAATAAATCAAGCATCCAACAGCCTGCTGATAGAGAACGGCATCAAATGCATCTCCAGCATCATGAAGACTCAATCGTAAACCTGTCTCCATAAGAGTGGCAATAGGCTTATAGTCTTCAAGGCCAAAATGCTCCAATAATGTGTCAATATATTTCGTTTGACACAAAGCCATTCCACCATCAACTTGCATAAACGGAATGCCCAAATAGTGATGCAAATGCCCCAAATCAGACATCTCAAATGAGGCATGCAAATCAGCCTTGAAATCAGCAATATGCTTCTCAATAGGACCAGTGAGCAGCATGTCATCAACATAGACAACAATGATCAGAAGCACATCATGAGCACGCTTAACATATAAGGTGCTTTCAGTTGGACTGTTCACAAAGCCATGTGCAACCAGATAGGCATGTATCTTCTCATACCAAGCACGTGGTGCTTGCTTTAAACCATATAATGCCTTCTTTAATCTGCACACCTGGTTTTCATGCCCTTTCTGCACAAAGCCTCGGGGCTGAAAAACATACACTTCTTCATGCAAGTCACCATTCAGAAATGCTGTTTTAATGTCCAACTGATGTACATTCCAACCATGATGGGCTGCAAGTGCACAAATGCTCCGAACAGTAGTCATACGGCATGTAGGTGCAAAGGTCTCATCAAAATCAATGCCTCTTTCCTGCGCATAACCCTTTGCAACAAGCCTAGCCTTATACCTGTCAACTCTACCATCAGGTTTACGCTTCAGCTTGTATACCCACTTAGTGCCAATGGCCTTCTTGCCAGGAGGCAAGTCACATAAAGACCATGTACCATTCTTCATTATAGCATCATATTCAGATTGCATGGCATCCATCCAATTTTCTGAATTCTGTGCTTCATCAAAAGAAACAGGCTCATTCTCATCACAGAGACTAGACACATCCATAGCATAGCAATCTGATGCAAAGGAGGCACTATGAGAGCCTGAACGAGTACGATATGACAAAGTTGCATCTAATTTGTTGTCACGTAAAGTCTGCACTAGCCATTTTGTCATAGTTTTTGCGTGCTCAATATCAGCTCTCTCATCAACAAGTGCATCATGTAAATCTGCATCAGAAATAGAATGATCTGCATCATCATATGAAACCTACAAAGGTTGAGAAGTTGCCTCATTAGGACCAGCACTAGACTGTCCACCTGTAAAAAGAGGCATCAACGTATCATACATGTCTTTGGAGCTAACAGATGTCTCCTTAGTACATGAAAGCAATGGCTGAATAGCATCTTCCACAAAGACAACATCACGGCTAACTAGAATGTGTTTAGTCTGTGGATGATACAGACGATAGCCTTTACTTTCAGAACTGTACCCAACAAAAATACATTTTACTGCCTTATCATCCAATTTTCTGTGATGTTATTCAGGCACTTATGCATATGCCAAATAACCAAAAACATGCAGATGAGCAACAGATGGCTTGCGGTCATGCCAAGCTTCATATGGAGTGATAGATTGCAGCGCTTTAGTGGGACACCTGTTAAGTACATATGCTGCACACATGACAACCTCAAGCTAGAAACTATGTGGTAAAGCCTGACTCTTGACCATACACCTCGCCATCTCCATGAGTGACCTGTTCTTCCATTCAGCAACTCCATTCTGTTGAGGTGTATACGGCACTGTACACTGGTGTTTTATCCCACGTTCAGCCAGAAATGCATTAAAATCAGAAGACATATATTCCCCCCCTCGATCAGAACGGAGGGTGCCCATTTTACATGCTGACAGATTTTCAGCCAAAACCAAAAATTGTTTAAAGCACATGAACACTTCGGACTTTTCTTTGAGTGGATATACCCATGCATGCCTGGAAAATCATCAATGAAAGTCACGAAGTAAAGGTAATTCCCAAAAGAGGGTGTCTGCATAGGACCACAGACATCACTATGTACAAGCTGCAATTTCTACGTAGCCCGAACTGAACCATCTTTTGGAAAGGAGGAATGCTGCATTTTGCCCAAAATACAGCCTTCACATACATGTTTTCCAGGTGCCTCAAGCTTGGGCAAAGAAGACACCATATCAAATTTCTGCAGGCATAGCAAACTAGCAAAATTCAGATGACCAAAGCGTGCATGCCAAAGCTTTGCATCTGACATAGCCTGAGAATCATGAACTGCACATGCCGAATCATTCATAGATCTTTCATAGTCTATGAGCTTATACAGCCCACGACATAAAATGTTAGAAGCAATAATAACATCGCCATTTGACAGATCATGAACTGTACATCTGTCATCAGCAGCTTTCACAACCAGGCCAATCTTGGCTAATGCAGAAACTAATAACAGATTCTTCTTGATCCCTGGCACAAATAAAGCATCTGACAATGTGAAAGAACTACCATCAGCAGTAGTCAGAATGATCTTACCAACTCCCATGACAGGATAAGAGGAGTTGTTGGCGCATGTGACAGTATTCCCTGTAGGGGCAGGCTCGAGTGAAGAGAAGAAACTGCGCTGCGAGGTAATATGTTTGGTCGTCCCACTGTCAAAGTACCAAACATCTGAGTCCACTGCAGACATGCACTGCTCATGAGAAGATGGGTCAAAATTGCAAACAGTAGTAAACGCCCATTCTTCTTCCTGCACAAGATTAGCAGACTCTGTTTTTTGTGTAGAGGCTTCTGCAACAACCATTCTAGCCTCCTTTTTCTTTGCCTCTTTTGCAACCAGTTTTGGACAGTTCTTTATGATATGATCATTCCCTTTACAGTACTTGCAAAATGATTTCTGCTTTTCTGATTTCTTCTCATCTCTATCCTGGTTCTTCGAATGTGCAGCATTTGCAGATTTTTGCTTACTAGTAGAAGAGCTCCATTTTCCTTTGCCCTTCTGACTAGCCAGGAAAGCTTGATCTGCAACACGCATAATGGACCTGTTCTGCCTGGACTGATCTTCCTGCAACAGAACAGAGACTAACTCCTCAAATGATAAGGCATTCAGATTGCCTTTCATCATCAACCGAAGAGTAGAAGCAAAACTCTGATATGAATCAGGAAGACCATTCAGAATGGTCTGCATAAGTGAGCTATCTGGTATAACCGCATCAGCAAAAATCAACTGTTCCTTCAAATCTTTGATCTTTGTTAGGAAGCTGTCCATAGAATCACCTTCATTCATGTGCTCACTCTCCAACTGTTTTCGAAGGTAAGCAACACAAGCCTCATTCCTAGCTTGGTACAATGTGGTAACTGTATCCCAAGCATCCCTAGCTGTTCTGCAAGAGCGAATATGAGGAATAATGGCACATTTGACAAACAAAGCTATCAATGCATGTGCCTGGGCATCTCTGCCATCCCAATGAATTTGCTCTGCAGTAGGTGCAATAGAAACAGCAGCACGAACAAGAATCTGCAGAATATCATCTTCGACACCATCTTCATCAACTCCAGCACCTGTATTTGTAGTACCTGTCGTTACAGGTGTAACAGGACGTCTTTCAACACCCTACACAATGTTCCACAATCCTTTTGCAACCAAAACATGTCGCATCATATAAGCCCATAATGGGTAGTTGGTACCATCCAACTTATCCTCAACAGCCAACATACGGAATACATCACTGCTTTCAGCCATGGCCGGTGACTAAAATACCTTGATGCAAAAAATTGATTGTATCTCAAAAAGTTGAACAGAATTGCCCAGATGAGTTTTGTTAGACCTGTAGCAGACTTCGAGATGCTTAAACTGGCGAATAGAAACTGGTATATACTTTTGGCACAAAAAGATGAAATAGCGTGCACAAGCGTTGCGATAGTGCGTTCGGAGGCCGAAACGAGCTCAGATCGCTATTTCGGCACCACACAGCAAAGCTGTTTTGATCTCGGAAACACGCTGAGTATGCTCTCCAAAATTTGTGCGATTCTGAGACTGCAAATGGAGGAGTGTCGACGGCACCCTAGATGAAGCGACGACCTTCTCTGATACCAATTGTTGGAGTTAGACGTCTGCGGAAGCACGCGAACAGCACAAGGAAGAAGAAGAAGCTTGGAGCACAACACACAATACTGAATGTATTACTAGAGAATGTACAAAGATAAGTAGCCCATTAGGGCAATAGGCGTATATACAAGCCAAGGCAAAAAAACCTCCTAAAGAGGGAAAAAAGTGCCCCGGCGGTCCTCGTTTGTTCACACACATCACTACCTAAATATATCAACAAAAAAATGAAGAAAAATATTTCTGTGTTTCTTTTATTATGATTAAATATTGTGATTTTTTGACTCAACATTGATTCTTACTTCACAATAGTATATATATGTGTGTTTATGATTGTGAGTAAAAATGTATTGTGATTGTCTAAATCAATATTGATTCTTACTTCATAATAGTATTTGTATGTTTATGTGCATGTATGGTTGTGAGTGAAAATCTATTGTGATTGTGTATGCACATGTGTATGTGTGTATGATTGTGACTTAAAATCTATTGTATATGTAGGAAAAGCTTTTAAGTTCTTTTTGACAATTCAAGGGTTGAGAAGGTATTAATAAGTGAACTAGAGCTTTTTAGGTCTCTAAATGGCTTTGTCTTGTAGACTTATTAACACTTTTTCAGATCCCTTGAATCGTAAACGGAATACATCACTGCTTTCAGCCAACATACGGATGCATAATGGGTAGTTGGTACCATCCAACTTATCCTCAACAGCCAACATACGGAATACATCACTGCATACAAGTGTATAGTTGTGAATGAAAATCTATTGTGATTGTATGACTCAACATTGATTCTTATGTCACAATAGTATGTGTAAGTGTATGTGCATATGATCAAGAATTTAAAATCTATTGTGATTGTCTGGCTCAACATTAATTCTTACTTCAGAATACTATCTGTAAGTGTATGTGTGTGTATAATTGAAAATTAAGATCTATTGTGATTATTTGACTCAACATTGATTCTTACTTCACAATAGTATGTGTACGTGTATGTGTGTGTATGATTGAGAATTACAATCTATGTGTAATTGTTTGATTCAACATTGATTCATACTTCACAATAGTATGTGTAAGTGTATGTGTGTGTATGATTGAGAATTGAAATCTATTGTGATTGTCTGACTCAACATTGATTCTTACTTCACAATAGTATGTGTATGTGTATGTGTGTGTATGAAAATGAGACATGGGCTTTTAATATGATGCCTTGCTAATGCAGGTGGATTGATTATTCCACTATGCATAATAGGTAAAACGGTGGCCTCATTCATAGCTTTAATTCTCTTGTGTTTGTAAGTTACTGCCACATAATTTGAATAATTTTGCAATAAAGATTTTATTGATGAATCTTGAGTGGGTCATTCTGAATTTATGGATCATTCCATATTGTCCTTCCTCCACGAGAGTTGCATCTTCGAAATGAATAGATGAATATGGGAGCAAACATAGATTATTAGATGTTTGATCTCCCATATTCACATGCATATCTTTTGCATATGGATCTACTGTTGTTGCTATTGTTGGTCTCTCTTCCTGTTTTGTAGTGTCAGGTCTCACTTGCTTTCTTCTCTTCATTGTTTGGTAATGTAAATCAATAAATTTGATTTTATTGATGAATCCAAGCATTATGGTGATATCCAATGCCGATGATTTTACAACTTTGACTATTTGTACAAAGATCCAAATGAGCTCTTTGGACATTTGATCATCTATTACTTATGATCCTCCTAATACACTTCCAAATTTATCTTCAATATTGATGTATACAGTTCTAGCTAGTTGTTCAATGAAATCCTTGTAGTTTGATCTATCCATTGCTATAGTGATTTGGCCTTCTCTCATTCCATACATGTATGATCAGAGAAAATCTTCCAAAGACTTTCACTCATGCTTAGTTATTTTACCTGCCATTCTATTAGGAGATAAGTGTCCAAGATGGCAATGGGAATACAAACCATAGAGTGTTCAATGATAGCTAGTAAGTGTTCCTTTTGTGATACAAATAAAGGATAAAGTTAGCCAACTTTGCTTCCTTTTGCAATAATCATATAGCCCTTTGATATGCGAAAGGACTAAGCATAGAAAACCACTCAAGAACCAAGTTCATCAAGTTCAGCAATTGACATCAAGCTGCATGATAACTGAGGCACATGGCATACATTGTGAATTCTCTATGTAGTGTCACATGGAAAGAAGCACCAAAATCTAGGATCCATGTGCAGGAAAGAGTACTGTCAAGTGTCAACACATCAATAGCCTTAATTTCTTCTATTATCATAGTTGAAGTAGATGGTGCAGGTAATTGTTTAACATGCCCATCAACATGTTGCCCTTTACCATTAACATTCTTTAATGCATAATAGTCTTTCTTCATATGTCCTTTCTTATGAAAATTATGGCACTAGATATCCCTCTTCCTTGATTTACTTCTACTCTTATTTCATTGACCATTCTTTTCCTTGTTGTTGCTCCTTCCACGTTGTTGATTCTTTTTATGGTAATAATCATGAACACTATATGCATCTCCGCTTTGAGGGCCAACCATAGATTTTATGGATATCTTCACTCAAGAATGCTCCACATATGTCATTGTAGACTAGTTTACCACCAAGTGAACTATTGCTAATAGTTGTGAAAAATGCATCCTATGATGATGACAAGGTGCATAGAAACAAGAATGCTTTCATTTCATTATCTATCTCCATTTTTTGAGCTTTTAATTGAGGAAATGCAACATCAAACTCATTTAGATCAACAACAACACTATCTGTGTCCTTCATGTGAAGGTAGTATAATTTTCTCACCAAAACACTTGATTTGGTGATGTTTCTTTTTCATAAGTGTTACATAACTTCTTCCAAAGCTCCTCTACACTCACAATCCAATATTGTAAAGTAAAAATTATGTGTGAATGTCAATCAAATGGTAGACCTAACATTTCATCCAACTCATCGCAATCACTATCATCCATGTTAGCAAGCTTCTTTGAGATTCAATTTACGAGCTTCTACCTCCTCTGAATTAGAACATCTTTAATCTGATTCTTCCATAGAGCAAAGTTTGGGCCATAAAAATTTCAAACCTCAAAATTTTCTTTGCCTTGCAACTTAAAGCTTCTCTTGGGAACACCCACTAGACCTAGATCCACCAAATGTGCCTAAGACCTCTACTGCCATGTGATAGAGAATTAACTAGAATGATAATGGAGCTAGAAGATTCTAGATACCACTAAAGCTAAAAAAAGTGAACAAGTGTCAAATTATGGGAAAAAATCTATGGATAATCCTCATAAAAATGGATCAATGAACAACAATGAACAACGGTTACCAAAGATATTATGTGAGAATGTATGTGGTCACACCAATACGTTTGTCAAGGAGTAAAATCAATCACTATATTGTTGAAATCTAGAATCTATAAAACATTTGCTTGAGTATCCTCTATAGAATGAGCATATGGCCGATGTAGAAAACTCAATGTTGACATGTAAACCTACATGGTGAATCATTGACTACACTACATATAACCACTTAACCAAGAGAAGCCAACTAGGCTTATCGAGCACATATGAACAACCAGCATGCATCTCCTCTCGCAAGGTTGGCTAAGTCTTCCACCTGCATCACCAAAGTGATCCCAAAATTTGGGTGTATCTTAGTTGAGAAAACCTCATCACAACCCTCTTTATCAATGCCAAAGGCTTTATGCAAAAACAGAACTGCTATATCAATGATCACATGAGCATATATAAGTAGTATCCACAAAGGCATACATAGTGTGAATGTGCTTAGTATATGCAATAAAAATACATTGAAAGGCTGAATTTACATCCCAAACACTGTTCAACAACACCGATAAGTGTCTATTAACTCCATTCTTTAGACCCCAAAAAGCCTACATAAACTTCTGGTGGTTGCTCCCATCACAACTAAAAGCCTTTCAAAAATCCTATAAGAAGACAGAAGGGCTGAAAATTCTACGACAAAGCTGAATGTACACTACCAAGAAGACACAATCTCAAGTGGATCTAGCACCGAAATTGATCTCTTGATCAATCTTTCCACCTATGTAGTAGAAATTATCCCAAAATCATACTGTGGTTTTTGCTTCATGCTTGGTAGCTCATGCATATCTTGGTTGAGCAAGAAGCAGCCTATTGTGGCCACATCTAGTTGTGAGGTTGAGTATAGGGCATCTTTCACAATGAATGTTGAGTGTGTGTGGCTCAGAAGCCTTTTGGTTGATTTGGGTGTTAGTCAATCTTGTGCCACCACCATCTTCACTGATAGTTAGAGTGCATTAGAAGCTATGAGGAAGCCTATGTTTCATGCTTGCACAAAGCACATTGAAGTGCATGGTCATTATGTTAGGGAGAGTTTCTCTACTCGAGATATTAGTTTGGCATATGTTCCCACATAGGAGAACATTGTAGACCTTTTCACAGAGGCTCTACCTAGGGAGAACTTTGAATGTTTTTGCAAAGCTTTGGGCTTACTTCCTTTTGTGGATTGATCTCTTTCCACATAGCTTGGCACTTCCTTATACATAGGTGTCAACACCTTGTTCACCACATCACTCACAGAGGGTATTTGTTGATATATTTTTGTAGTGATATGTGTGAACATACTTAGGACCACCGGGGCACTTTTTTCCCTCTTTAAGAGATTTTCTTCCCCTGGCTTATATATATATGACTATAACCCTAATGGGTCAATAATGCTTGTACATTCACTTGGTAATTCATTTAGTGTTTTGTTGTGCTCCAAGCTTCTTTTTCTTCCTTGTTTTGTTTGCATGCTTCATTAGACCTCAAACTCCAGTAGTTGCATCGATTTTTTGAGAAATTCTTAGTGTCATAGCAACTAGCCCAGTATGAGTCAAAAAAAGCATGTAAATCAGGCGATAGTGATCCTCCCTTAGGATAAAATAATCCGAGTAGCTAGGTACCACTCAAATAGCAAAAGATGTCCTTAATTGCTTGCCAATGCTTGACACATGTGCAATGCATAAACCTACTCATTTGAGAGACATCAAATTGAATATGAGGTTGGGTTATGCATTAGTAAATCAAGCATCCAACAACCTACAAATAGAGAACAACATCAAATACATCTCAAGCATCATAAACACTCAATTGTAAACCTATTTTCATAGGAGTGGCAATCCCCCATCAACTTGCATACATAATATTATCATATTTTGATTGCATAACAACCTTCCAATTTTTTGAATTTTGTGCTTCATCAAAAGAAATGGGCTCATTCTCATCACAAAGACTAGAGGTAGCCATTGCATTGCAATCTAATGCAAAAGAAGCATTCTGAGAGCCTAAGCGAGTATGACATGACATATGTGCATCTAATTTGTTATCTCGCAAAATCTACACTTGCCATTTGGGCATAGCTTTTGCCTCCTCTATATCAGCCCTCTCATCAGCAAGTGCATCATGTAAATCTACATAAAAAATGGAATGATCTACATCATCATGTGAAACCTATAAAGGCTGAGAAATTGCCTCATTTGGACTAGCACTTGATTGTCCACTTGTAAAAAGAGGCAACAAAGTGTCATACACATCATTGGAGCTAACTGTTATCTCCTCCGTACATGAAAGTAATGGCTGAATTGCATCTTCCTTAAAAAAAACATCATGGCTAACCATAATGCATTTATTATGTAGATGATACAGACAATAGCCTTTGCTTTCAGAATTGTACCCAACAAAAATACATTTTACTACTTTATCATCCAATTTTTTGCATTGTTATTCAGGCAGTAATGCATATGCTAAACAACCAAAGACACACATATGGCAAATAGATGGCTTGAAACTTTGCCAAGCCTCATATAGAGTGATAGACTAGAGGGCTTTGGTGGGGCACTTGTTAAGTACATATGATGCACACATAACAACCTCAAGCCAAAGGCTATGTGGTAAAGCTTGACTTTTGACCATACACCTCGCCATCTCCATGAGATACTTGTTCTTTCTTTAGCAACTCCATTCTATTGAGGTGTATACGACACTATCTATTGATGTTTTATCCCATGTTCAACCAGAAATGCATTAAAATCAGAATAGTTAGCACAAGTGAACTATCTGGCAAGATTTCACCAACAGAAATCAACTTCTCCTTCAAATCTTTAATCTTTGTCAAAAAAACTATCCATAGAATCTCCTTCATTCATGTGCTCACTCTCAAATTGCTTTCAGAGGTAGGCAACACGAGCCTCATTTCTTACATGGTATAAAGTTTTAATGGTATCCCAAGCATCCTTTACTAACTTGCAAGAGAAAATGAGAGGGATAATGACACGTTTGACAGACAAGGTTATTAATGCATGTGCCTGAGCATCCGTGCCATCCCAATGAAGTCATTGTAGAGTAGGTGCAACAAGAACTATAGCATGAATAGGAATATGAAGATCATAATCTTCACCATCATCTACATCACCATTAAATAACTCTATTCACAATTGTAGTAGGGTGTTTTTCAATACCTTTGTTGGCATTTGGGGTGTGCAGAAGCATGCAAACAACACAATGAAGAAGAAGAAGAAGCTTGATAAAATGATCTGCATCATCATGTGAAACCTATAAAGGTTGAGAAATTGCCTCATTTGGACTAGCACTTGATTTTCTGCCTGTAAAAAGAGGCAGCAAAGTGTCATACACATCCTTGGAGCTAACTAATGTCTCCTTAGTACATGAAAGTAATGGTTGAATCACATCTTCCTTAAAAACAACATCATTGCTAATCGAAATGCATTTAGTTTATAGATGATAAAGACGATATCCTTTGCTTTCAAAATTGTACTCAACAAAATTACATTTTACTACTTTATCATCCAATTTTTTGCATTGTTGTTTAGGCACTAATGCATATGCCAGACAACCAAAGACATGCATATGAGCAATAGATGGCTTGCGAATATGCCAAGCCTCATATGGAGTGACATATTACAATGCTTTGGTGGGACACCTATTAAGTACATATGATGCACACATAATGAGAGATCTATTCTTTCTTTTAGCAACTCCATTCTGTTGAGGTGTATAAAGCTTTGTACATTGATGTTTTATCCTATGTTCAACCAGAAATGCACTAAAATAAGAAGACATCCCCCCAGTCAAAATAGAGGGTGCCCATTTTACATGGTGATAGATTTTGGAGCCAAGACCAGAAATTGTTTGAATCACATAAGAACTTCAAACTTCTCCTTCAATTGATACACCCATTTGGCTTGGAAAAATCATCAATAAAAATTATTAAGTAAATCTAGTTCCCAAAAGAAGGTGTCTGCATAGGACCACATACATCATTGTGAACAAGGTGCAATTTCTGAGTAGCTCGTACTGAACCATCTTTGGGAAAGAGGAATGTTGCATTTTGCCCAAAATATAGCCTTCACAAACATGTTTACGAGGTGCCTCAAGTTTGGGTAGAGAGGACACCATTTTAGATTTCTACAAGTGTAGCAAAGCTACTTTACAATTTTTGGTATTTCTTGACTATACATAGAATTCCATACAACATGGTACATATGTATATGATTAATCCCATAAATTGATATCGAATCCCCCTCCTTTTCCCTCTCTAAGAATGGGAATTTATAAAAATAAGTGCTTCAAATTGTGTAGAAATCATGCAAGAGGGGTACTTTGGAGAGCTAAGATTCTTATTCTTTCTTGTATTTTGAGGGATTACTTGATTCTAGATGTGAGTATATATCCCATACTCTAGATACATATGATTTTCATCAAATAGTCTAATTTATTCCACCTCTTTTAGGCTCTCTCGAGATGGAGATTTGCAAAGAAAATTTTGACCATTCATACTTGTGTAAGGATTTATACTTCTCCTCCAAATCATCCACCTAGTGTCATTCATGGTCCAATTAATCCCACATAGGAATTTCTTTCCTCCTCATGCACTCTATATATAAGCGTTCATCCTTTTCTTCATTCCACGAGCATGATGAGAGAAGGAGAAGAGTGCAACTAGTAGTCTCCCTCCCTCTCCATGATAGGGCACTCACATTGTTTTTTTGCTCATTGTCCTTGCATATATGGGTAGATGGCTTGATATTGAGTTCTATTTGAAGGGTTGTTCACGTGTCTGGGGTCAATCATAGCCAACCTATCAAATAGGTTGTGATGCCAATGTTAGGAAACCTTGTTTTTTGTTGCTCATACATGGCTCCCAACAAGCTTGCATGATGCTTCTCCACAAACACACACATAGAGCTTCAAAAAATCTACCACCTAATTCGTCCAACCATCTATCTCAATCATGCGTGAATGAATCATCCCCCCCTTCTACCATATGCAAGTACACAAAATCATGCCAAATGGCACAATACTATAAATTCTAAGGGTGTGTTCCCACCCAACATCCCATCATGTAACAAGGAAACGAATAGGTTTCTCTATGAGCAACTTCATCCAATATTGTATCTAGAAAGGGCAAAGGTAAGGGATGTGGAATTATAGCAACATTCAATTTCCAATAATAATGCAAATACATAATTTATTGTTTTCTTAGGCACTATCACAATCCATGAAACCTACTCTAGATACTCTATAGATACAATAATTCCCACCTTGAGTAATCATTTTATTTCTTCCTTCACCGACTTAGCATAGTTGGGATTCATTTGGTACCACTATTGGATAACCAAGGAAATGTTAGGTTTAAATTGTATCCTATGTTGGTAGAGGTGGGATTCAAACCTTTCCTATCCTTGTAATCTCATGAAGATACATCTATAAAATTTTGCATTAAAGCTAGGAATTTGTTCAAAAGGTTCTGGGTAAATTGGCATAGATTTTGAGCATTCATGGCTGCTTTTTTGTGCCTATATTACATACTTCAAGTTGTTCTTCTTGAACATGAAGACTTTCTTCCTATGCATTTTCAATATTGCATAGCATAAAAGGTTGTGGATAAGTTGGCATAGATTTTGAACATTCATGGGTGCTCTTTTGTGCCTATATTACATGATTCAAGTTCTTCTTCTTGAACATGGATACTTTCTTCCTATGCATTTTCAATATCGTGCAACATTTTTGTCTTTTCCAAGGAAAGCGAGTCATTTTCCACTTTTGAAATTAATGATTGATCTAATAAACCAATATCAAGAAACAATAGCATTTACATAGATCAATCCTATGGACCAAATATCATGATTTGCCTCCAAATCTATGTTTTCTCATCTTTATCAAGACCATCTAGCATGTGTGGTGGATTAGCGACAATTGATAAACAATCTGTGGGGACAGTTCAACTTGCTCCAAGACAATTATGTATTTCTCATGTCCTTTATAACATTTTGGTTTTGGGTTCCCCAATCTTGATGAACTTTAGCTTGCTTTAGCCAAGGCCATCCAAACAATAGGTTGTACTCAATCTTTTGTTTAGTTAGTCCAATGACTACAAAAATCATACTAAATATTACTTGTTATACCCAAATTGGAATGTCGTTGACAAGATCTATGGGTTTCAACCAAGACTAATCAGCCATACAAATGTAAAAAGGTGCTTCTTGGATATCATTCCAACCCATACATTGGCAAATAGGAAGTATGGCAATGTTGACTTCGGATCCTCCATCGATCAATACATTGCAAAGGTCTTTATTTTTGTAGAACATGGTGATCAATGGCATGACATAATGCACTAGAGCTACTTGTTGCTCTAGCACAATGGTGAGTACCAACGTGAGGAGATACACCTCGTAAATGTCAATCCGTGGAGACGTGAGGACTAGTATGAAGACTATGAGCACGTGATGGTACAAATATGTGAGTGAAAGTACACACACATGCACACACACACATACACGCACACAAGGAAGAGACAAGCAAGACACAATGGAAGGCGGAAAATTAGCTCTATTACTCAAGAATGCTCTTACAAGCTCCAACAAGCTCTATGCTCACACTAACAAAAACGAACCAACCTCAAAAATGAGCTCTCTAGCTCTTTTTATAGTTTCTAGACTAGTTTTGACCAGTTTCACATCTAGTGACCGGCCTAGTTAAAAAATAGGTCCTAGAGGCTATTTGGAAGGGTAAACGATGTCTAAAAATAACGAAAATTGGTACGAGCATTCTACCTAAGCTCCTCAAGCTCGAGGACTCCTCGGCTTGCACAAAATGGAGCTATGAATTACAAAATGAGGTTTTGTCTATATTACATATGTTACAAGAGTGATGAAGGTCACTGTTGGATGTTTGAAGAGGTAATAAAAACAAAATAATCCGACTGGCTCCCTGCTCCGTTGTTACATGCTTCCGCGTCGTCTGTGCCTCTGACTGCTTCCAACACCCCCCTCCCTCTCGCTTCTGTCGTCCCTGACAGAACCTTGTTGTGAGGTCTGCCGGATATAGTTCTGTAGGAGATCTTGAGCGAGGGTGTGCTCGGAGATATGAATGCCTCGGGCCAAGTCAGCCTCGAGCTTCTCCCAGTCGATCGGTTGTGGTTCGTCGGGTGGCGGGAGTTGATAATGCGTGGAATAGACCATGCGCTCACAGGCAAAAAGTTGCAATAAATGTGTGGGCCTGCTGATGAATACCTCGGAATGGTATTCCCAAAACCCGGTGGTGAACATCTCTTCAAAGGTTTGTTTGTAGCATGCCGGGAGGTATTTTATTCTACAGTGCCAGGCATAACACACCCGGAGCGATGGCGTTGTGCTCATGTCATATACTAGATCAAAGTTACCATGCTCAAATCCCGGGGTGTTTACATGCGGTGCCTTAACGCGTCGGAAGACTTTAAATATCATTTGCATCATGTCAAAAATTTTGACAGTCATATGCGCCGCAATATCATTCATATGCTTCAGGCGAGGGAGCCAGTGACGGATAGTAGCCATCATATAGCCAACAGTGGGTAACTCGATTGGTGGCTTGAAGTAGGGATAGTTCAACCAGTCTTGGCACTGCTTATTGTTTTGTACCTTAATAGCGAATGCAGTCCAAGAGCGGCGTCGTGGTACTGGTCCCCAGCACGGGTTAAATTTTAAGTGCAGCGGCGCTTTCACCCACGTGCTCATCATCTCTGGATAGTTTTGCAATAAATCTTTGCGCCAGTCTGGTTGAAGGATTTCACCTCTCTGCGCCCTTGGTGGCAAGTCTTCCGGTTCGAATTGAGTGGCATGCGTTGGTTTCATACCTGTTTCTTTCTCTATGGCTGACTGATATTCGGCCATTAACATGAAGTACGGTTTATATTGAAGCTCGTGCCCAGATATGTATCGTCGCGGGGCCAATTGAGCAAAGAATGGTGACTGTAAAATCCTCTCTTCAATCATGGCCATGGCATGTAGTTGTGCCTCTACTCTGGCCGAGTGTGTCGTTCCTAGTTCTTCAACTGTCTTCATCCACGCGGGAGTAGGTAATTCGTAGGTCATCTGGCCTTCGGCCGTGACTTGTCCGCCTGGGATGGGTATGGGCTCGTATGTTTCTTCAAACGTTTCCTCCACCGGAATGGTTATGTTCTCATCGTCAGCTGGGATCTCCGGTGGGGAGTCAGGCCGTGGTGGTGCTTCGTATACATCTATGCGTGATTGGAGAGTGGTTACCTGGGCCCGTAGTGCGTTGAGTTCCTCTATGAGTTCAGGAGAGGGGTCCACAGGTTCTGGTACTTCTGCTGTCACTGGTAGTTGTTGTGGTGCCGGTTCTCTGAGTTGTAATAACTTGTGATCTTCTTTTAGCTTCTGATGCTCTTCGTGCATTCGATCATAGTCCTCTAGCAGTCGAACGTGGTCATCTAGCAACATCCGCATCGATTCAGATGGGATTGCCTTGAATCTGCTAGGACTTAATGGTTGTTCTGGATGGTCCAATGCCGCTTCCAAATTTTCTCTATTCTGCGCTTGGAGTCTCACGTTCTCCTCTTGGGCTGCGGCTAGGTGCCTCCTGAGTAGGCCCATATTTCTGGTCAGCGTCGCGTTCCTAATTGTTTGGGCACGAAGCAGGTTGTCCAGATCAGTAGTGGCTTCTTTTGTCTTCTCTTCACATTCTAGCTCTAGCTTATGATATGCCTCTCTTAATTCTTGGTGTCGCGTATTTAACGAGGCATTCTCGATCGATAATGAATTAAGCTGCGACTGTAATTCATTTGTCGTCCTCTGCAGCTGTTGGTAGTTGGTGCCGAGTGATGCAAACTCATCGCGGACTTGTGTCATGCATGTGAACATGTGTTGAAATGCGGTGTCTATAGCGGGTGATAATAGTAATGGAGTGCTAATGGAAGATGCAGTGGAATTAGATGCAGCGGGGATGGGGAATGGGGTTGGGAAGGTGGATGCAGTGGTGATTGTGGAAAATTGTGACGTGCCTAAATATGAGGGTGCTGTGAGTGGAGTGAGTGGTGGTGAGGTGGATGGTGATATGTCCATGCCATTGGACGTGTCAAGTGCGGTGACTGTGAAAAGCGTTGTGTAAGTGGGTGGTTGTGCAGGTGTGAAGACGGGATTTACAAATGTAGAGTAAGTTACAGGGGGGGTAGCTGGAGCAGCTTGGTGAAACGGGGAAATAGGGGTTATGGTAGGTTGGGGAGGTGAGACTGGTGAGAAGGTTAGTGGGGTTAGAAAGGGGAATGGGGTTCTTAGAGGTGGGGGAAATGCTGGGAAGGATGAAGGGGTGAAGGGGTTAACATATGGATGCGGAGGGTTGGGTGTGGGCATGGAAGTATGAATTGGCAGGGCAAAGGGTGCGGTTGTGTTGCCTTGAACTGGTGTGGATGTGGGGGAAGTGGGTGGGTGTGCGGGGGATACAGGATGGGTTGGTGAAAGATGAGGTGAGAGAGGAGTAGAGGGCGTGGATGTTATTTCGAAGATAGTAGTGGTATGTACAGCAGTGGTACGTGGTTGGGAATCTACAAGGATGGGTTCTGCGGTCAATGAACTTTCGGGGATGAGGTGTGCCTCCCTGACTTGTGCTGAAGACTGATCTCCTGTTGGTACGCGAATATACTCTCCGGGTTTTGAAAGTAGTCGCACTCGGCGGGGATCAAACTGTGGTAGTTGCTTCCTTTGTAAAAACCTGAGTGCTTCATGGGAGCCTACTGATTTGACTAACTCCCTGAACCCTCTGATGTATGCGTCTTCGAAACCTCCGGAGATGAGTTCCTGTTCAATTAATGCCTAGCTCTCCTCTTCAGTTAACTTCTTCCGGGCCCAGACTTTCTCCATGGTACGATATAATTTCTTTATGGCCAGCGTGTACGCTGCGGCTTCGAAAGTCTCCTCTTCGTGTGTGCTGGTGTCACCATGTGCATCGGTTTGTTGGCCTTGACCGTCTGTCTGTCCTTGTTCTTGGGACTCAATTGTGCCCTGGCTGGCTTCGTCATCACCTTCGTCATCGTCGGTGGCTGTTCTTTCGTCATCAGAGCTCGACACAACTTGTCCTTGTGGCAGATCCCGCGGTGTGGTAGGGTAACTGGGGCGTTCATATTCTTGGGAGAACATCTGTGCCTCTGAAAACTGGAACTCATTTGAGAATGCATCCGGCATCTCAAAATCAAATGTTGTGTTTAATGGTTCTGCCTCCATGTGTGGTATTGGGAAAGAAAAGGCTTCCGCACCAATAGTGGTGGGAGCTGCTGTTGTCATGGTGGTGGGTTCTATGGTCGTAGCTGCCTGAGGTGCAACAATACTCGGAGTGCCCTCCGTGACCACTGGTCTAGACAACCTTATGCGAATAGGTTGCACTGTGGTAGCGGCTTCTGTCGGTGATTGCTCTGGAGAGGGTTGTGGTGATGGTGACTCCGGCACTTGAAGGCATGGGATAGTACCTCTCATGCGTTTACCTGCCCGTGTTCTACTGGGCTTCCTGGCTTTCTTCATCGTTCCTTTGAATGCTTTCAGCTCTTCTCCAGTTAATGCACGTTCAATTGGCAAATCATAGGCTAAGCACATATAAACAATTCTTGTGAGCGCACAACACCCATTAAGCACTTTCTTTCGTTCCCATCTGTGTTGTGCCAAATACATTTGATCAATGATCTAGCTCGCCAGATCGACAGTCTGAGGTCCCGTACATGCCAAATACAATCCAAACCATATTCTCTTATGTGGCATGGTAAATCTGTCTTGAGCAGGGAATGCGAAGTGTTGCATGCATATCCGTAGTGGCTTGGACAGCTCCGGTGTAATTGCTGAGATATCCTCCCACTTAGTTACATCACCACGCTTCATCTGCTCTGGGACTAGCCGTTCTTTCTCTGTGGGAGTGTGTGTTCCATGAATCTTGATGGCAGCTCTGATCAAATCCTTTGAGAGGTAGAACCTTTTGTAAGGTGGATCATCCACTAGAGTGGGCAATATGAAGGTCCCTGGGATGTCTTTATTCTCCGAGGCCAGTAGGGTAGTGATTAAGTAATAGCACCTGTAAAAATCCGGTTTGGGCAGAGGATCACTGAAATACTCTGTGAAGCCTGCTCTGGCCCAAACATGAGTTAAATCCTGGGTGCTCTGTAGGGCTTCGAACTCTCTGGAGAAAAACTGGTATTTTCCCCACGTGCGGTCATCAAATGTCAAAGAGGATTCAAATATAAAGTCCGCGTCCGCAAGGGGTCCTGCAAGGCCCTGAAACCAATGAGAGTTCCTGTGTATCTTTTCGGTGTAGCCCATGGGTGGGTTGTCGATAGGCATGGGCCCTGGAAATCCCTGAAATTCCGGTGGTGGAGCAGTCGGGTGGGACTCTGCTCGTAGCACGTTGAGGGGCACAGCCGCTACACTGGGGCCTGCTCCTGATGTTCCTTCGTCGGTTTGCATGGTAACTGATGCGCTAATGAGAAAGATCTGCTACAAAAGATTAACACATTAGCATGGAAATTAATTATGATCCCATTAAAGTGAGACCGCAATCCCTTTCCATAACTGATGCGTAACCCGTGTAGCCAAGTGCTGTGATGTGATGGATGCAATGTTTCTTGCAGCACTAGTGCAGGTCTCTAGACACCTATACGTTTCAGATCATGCATACATTTCTTGATGATATGAGATTACGAGTGATGTGTGATGATGGTGGGTGAATTTATACAAGGTTTAAAGGTTAGTGATTTAGTACAAGGTTGTATGTTAGTCGGGGGGTAGTTTTATCAGACATGGGGTTAGGGGGAGACGGTTGGACACGTTTCGGTATCCATTTCCTAAGGATCTTGGAGTGAGTGGTGGGTTTCTGCTGAGGAACAAAAAGCGGTATCGGGTTTGGTGGTTTTGAAGGATGAAAAGGTTTCTGAGGGGTATATATTACATGGCTTGAGGGTTGAGATATAATACATTGTTTGGGTACCCAAATCTGCGTGGGCGTGGGTCTATGGGTGAGATATTTCTTGGCGATCCAAATTTGTCGAGTATTGGTGCTTATAGAAGAAGATCGAAAGGACTTTGACTGCTGACTCTGCTTGGTTTGAAACTTTGTCCTGCTCTCTTCTGCAGTGTTGCTGATAGGCTGTGGTTGCTGTCCTTTTGGCACCCATATTTGTCTCGTGCCGCTTCTTTTGGGTGGTCTGAACTGCCTTCCTTGTTGTTCCCTCTGATACTCCAGTCGGTCTGGGTTCCTTCGTCGTGATTGACTCAGTTGTTGCTGGGGTTGAGAGGTCGGATGAACACTCTGCTTTGGAAAAGAAGGGAGATCCAAGACTTGCGTGACCTGCCCATTAGGAAGTGATGCCTTATTTAACTTTAATCTAGGCCAGTCTGCAACAAGTTTGGAAGGATGAGCACCGCAGGGTGTCGTGCTCATTTGGCTGCTGATGCAACCCACCTGACCGCAAATTGTGCCCATCTGCCCGCTGATTGTGTCCATCTGCCCTTGTGGGTGGGTAACTGTCTCTTCTAGTTTGCAGGAAGTCCCAGGGAAGATCTTCTGTCGTCCTTCTGATTGACAACTGTCTATTGCCAAGCCCGAGGGGGTTGGTGTAGACGTAACGTGACTGAGCTGATTAAAGATCTTCCGGTCTTCCGTCGCATGCATTTCATAGGGTCTAGGGTCACAACCGTCAGGCGGAATACCATTAGGGAAGTCAAGCGGTATCACTCGCTTCTGCTCGAAGGTTCCAATTTGTAAGGAGCCTTGTCTAAGATTTAGGTCCACTGAGTGATCGTATAGCCAATCTTGGCCAAGGATTAGGGGTTCTATCAGGTCGGCATCATGGCACACTAGTAGCTTTGCCGTCATGGTCACATCCTTAATGCGGATAGGAAGGTCCACTTCACCCATGCAAGGGGTTTCCATGCCTCCTAGCCCTATGAGGTATGCCTCAATTGGCCGCATTTCTATTCCTGAATCCTTATAGTGGGACCATCTAATCGCACTAGTCGCAGCACCTGAGTCAATTAAAGCCCTGAGCTCTTGGCAAGGGTTACTGTGCTCTAGCCTAACTGTAATGAATGGTCTCCTGTCCACTATACTAGGATGAGTGGTTGACTTTACTTGACACATGGCCATGGGATATCTGGGTGTAGTTTCCAGATGGTTATAATGTTCTCTTCCTAGTCCTTGTCTTCTTAACTTCATGCGTTTAATGCGTTCTATTGCTTCTGCCTGAGCTTCCGCTCGTATTCTATTTTCTTCCTCCTTACGCTTCTTTGCTAACGTGAGTCGTCTAAGCATATCCTCCGTAAGAGGTTCCTGATATAACCTGACTCTACAGCCACTAATATAATTAGGTATTATGTTTCCTTCTAAGGTGGCTAACTGTACTGCTCCACTTGTTGAGAGTCTGTTAATGATCATAGGTCCATAACCTCGCTTTTCTAACTTCCGTGCATGTTGTTTCAGCGTATATACTAGAACTAAATCTCCTTCTTTTAGGCCTTTATCTTTCACATGTGCATCAAAATATGCTTTCTGTCGCTTCTTCGCTGCATATATTCCTGCTGCTGCCTTTAGCCTGGTTTCTCCTAATCGTTCCAAGTCCATTATTCTTGTTGATAATTCATGGCCGGTCCACTGATGTTCTTGTGCAACCTTAAGGGTCGGTATCAAGAAGTCCAAAGGAAGCACTGCATTCTGACCAAAAAACATCTGAAAGGGAGTTGCATTGAGTACGGTCTTGTAGGCCACTCGATATGCCCAAACAACATGGTGTAACTGTTTGTCCCAATCTGAACGTTTGTTGTTCACAAGTTTTGTCAGTACATTACACAGTATCTTGTTAGTGCTTTCAGCCTGACCATTGGCCTGAGGATGATATGGTGCAGATTTCTTGTGAATCACCATAAAATCCTGTAACAAACATTCAATGACTTGGTTTAGAAAGTGAGTTCCGCGATCGCTCACTAACTCTATAGGCAATCCATATCTTGTAAAGACATTTTCAAATAAGAATTTTGCAGTTGTGTGTGCATCATTCTTTTTTGTGGCTTTTGCCTCTACCCATTTGGTTAGATAATCCGTGGCAACAATAATGTATTCAGCATGTGTACCTTTTGCAGGGGGGTTAATGGGTCCTACGAAGTCTATACCCCACTTAGAAAATGCACGTCCGCCCATCATGGGTTTCAATGGCATTTCATCTCTGCGAGTAGGAAACTGAGTTCTTTGGCACACATCACATCTCTTTACATAAGTATGAGCATCCATGTGAAGGGTGGGCCACCATAATCCTGCAAAGAGGATGGCTTTGATTATCCTATCAGGTCCAAAATGACCTCCTGCAACACCTTGGTGTGCAGTCTCTAGTATGCTCAGATAATCACTTTCATGCACACATTGTCTTAGATATCCATCTCGTCCTCTTTTGTATAGATTATCGCCAATAAGTGAATAGTCTTGAGCTTCCTGCTCTAGACTACGTTGTCGAGCTAAGGTCATTCCTTGAGGGAAGGTGTTCGTCCTCAAGTATGTCACTAGAGGTTCACTCCAGTCTGGTGTGAGAGACACATGATATAATGTAGCATGCTCTACCGGTGGTCTTTCACAACAAACGTGGCATTCTTTACACAACCTATAGACATCTGCTTCCATCGTAGGCCAATATACTCCTAGTCTTCGCAGAGTCTGTAGTGTTCGATGTTTTGAGTGATGTTGCTTTAGTGCACCTATGTGTGCTAATTGCAACCAGTTCGCATGTTCTGAGTCATCTACACAACAAGCAAGAATCTTTTGATTATCCTGTTTATATATGCTTCCTGCTATGATTTGGTATCTCTGAGACTTGGTAATCTCTCCTTCTTTGATCTTAACCCTAGGATTCTTGGGTCCATATGTCAGAATAGGGACTATAGACTTAGCCCATTCTGGTGCTATCTCAAGGTTAAACAAATATGCATCTGGTAGATCATCCATCACTCCTTGTGGAGCTTCTCCTGATGTTAATCTTGAAAGGTGGTCAGCTCTAAGATGTGTCTTTCCTTTCCTGACTACTACTTCAAAATCATACTCCATGAGTAATAGAAACCAACGTATTAATCGTCCCGTGTTACATGGTTTGTTGACTAGGTACAATAGGGCTTGATGATCTGTAAAGAACTTGAATTTGTTGGCCAACAAATAGTGCCTAAACTTCTTTACTGCGTAGATCATCCCTAATCCTTCTCGTTCCGTAGTGGTGTAATTTCTTTCTGCTGCGTTCAGTTGTCTGCTTGCGTAAGCTATGGGTAGATCTATGTTACCTTCACTCGTGGGTTGTGCTAACACACATCCTATAGCGTAATTGGATGCGTCCACATGTACATGGAACGGCTTACTCCAATCTGGGGTAGTCAATATAGGTGCTGAGCACAAGCGTCGTTTAAGTTCATTGAATGAATTCTCACATTCTTCTGTCCATTCGAAATTAGTTAGAAGAGAGTACAATGGCTTGGCTATGATTGCATACATGTGTATGAATCTCCTATAATATCCGCAATGGCCCATAAATGCCTGTACCTCTTTCACATTAGTTGGCCTAGGTAATTCCGCAATTACCTTCACCTTTTCTTCATCCGTAGAGATTCCATTTTTTGACACAATGTGTCCTAGAATTTTGCCTTGTCTGACCATGAAAACGCATTTTTCTGGGTTCAAACAAACCTGATATTCTCGACATTTGTCAAATATTTGTCTTAACTCTGGGATATGCATCTGTCTTGCATTAGAATGAGCACATATGTCATCGACATAAACTTCCAAATTCTTGCGTAAGAATTCCTTAAACACATGACACATGAGTCGCTGGAAAGTGGCGGGTGCATTTGTTAAGCCAAATGGCATTACACGAAATGCAAATATGCCCCATTCAGTGGCAAAAGCCGTCTTGTGTTGATCTTCTGGAGCAATGGCTACTTGATTATAGCCTGAAAATCCATCAAGAAAGCTGTAAACTTCCTTGCCCGCAACCCTTTCCAATAGATGTTCCGTGATAGGAAGAGGATAACTATCTCTAATCGTGGCGGCATTAACTTTTTTAAGGTTAATACACACACGCAATTTTCCATTCTTCTTGGGCACTACCACAATGGGGGATACCCATTCGGTGTGCTCAATTTCATAAATGAATCCTGCTTCTATCAAGCGATCTATCTCCTCTTTAATCTTCGCAGCGTAGTTATCATTGTACGTGTATGGTTTCTGTTTTGTCGGTTTTGCATCTGGGGTCATAGGGATTCTATGAGAACATATATCTGGATCTACTCCTTTTAAATCTTTGTAACTCCAAGCAAAAACATCTCTATATTCGCGCAATAGGGCAACTAGCTCTTCTTCTTCTTCAGCTGTCAAATCATGCCCTATGTATGTGCATTTTTCTTCTTCTCCTTCTATGGCTACTATTATTTTCTTAGTTTTCTCTCGGTTATCATATACTTGTCCATCATTTGCCTTCCTGTTGGGCATTCGTACCATGATTCTTCTATCTTCAATTTCATATTTCTTGAAATTCTCTGGTACTTCAAATAAAGATTCTTCTTTTTCTGACATGGTTTCTTTCTTCTTTCTTTTCTTGCCTTCATTCTTAGTAGTCACTTTAGTGGCTATTCTCACGTCATTCATAATTTCCTCGTGTCTCTGAGTGTGAGTCTCTACTTCGTAGAAATATTCTTCCTCTGATGCAAAGGATGGGTCCATGATAATTGATTCTAATTCGAAATCGCTTGCATCCTCAAATGCATCAGTGTTCGGTTCACATTCTTCTAAAATTGCATCGCACATGATTGGCTTTATCGTGAAAACTGAAATGTCATAGCCATCCTCATCACAGTGGGGTGTCCATTGTTCTTCATTGATGGCTACGTCCATCGTTGCTAGGATTTCTGCCCAACCATGGGGTTCAAACTCTTCGTCTGGAAATACTACAGGGGCGTAGGCTGGATCTTGAAGGCTTCGTTGATGTTGTTCTGCACCTAAGGTCCTTGCTTCTAATCTTTCTTCCTCTTGTTTTGCAACTTTACACATCCATAAATGAGTATCCTCGTGCAACCAAAAAGGATCTGATTCTAATGAGTGCACGGATTCCGTCTCTACTTGTGTCTTATGGATGGTATTCCATTGTATTGGGGGTACATCTCTGTGTGAATAGTCTTTAAGGTTGACTTTAGTAGTCACTCCTAAATGTTGCAAGTACAACGAATTAGTTCCCCAATCTTGTACAATTTGCAACTGACGCATGAATGGTCGTCCCAATATCATCTCATAAGCATGATTTTTACTAAAATCACAAATGGCAAAGGTATGCTCAAATTCTACGCCACAAGTGGTGAGAGATATTCCTTCTAGTAAGCCTAATGGTTTCTCTATGTGTCCATCAGCCATTTGTAGCTTCATCCTGGTGGGTCTTAATGCTGGCTTACCCCAACGTTTCCATAAAGCGGTAGTAGCAATGGCTACTCCGGCTCCTGAATCTAAGATGGCTTTCGTAGTGTAGCCCTGATGGGTTATTGGAAGATATGTGTTACCTTCCTCTCCTTCGCTTACGTCTCCGATCTTTTCCACGGGTATCTCTGGTACCTTATTATGTGATCCTATTTGTGAGGGAGTAGTGGGAAGCTCGGGGAATTGATTTGCTACATGCTTCCACAATTCTGGTTTTACCTTTAATAGCTCCTCTAGTGTGAGATTACATTGTACCTTAGTTTTTTTGATCACTTCCGTGTTTCTAGGGATTACTGATTCTTCATTCCTCACTATTATCGTGGGTGCTCTCATACTAATAGACTTTGCTTCCCAAGGTCCTGTGAACTGAGGTAATTCTTGCAAAGAGTTAGATTCAAATCCTGTGTGTTCACTCAGTTGTTCTTCCTCTACATCATCGTAGATAGAGGGGATATCCTGGGGAAATTGCTCCTGTAAATCATCTATTTCTTGAATAGGAGGATGAGTTCCTTGTTCTCTTCTCCATTTCTCTTCTTGGATTTCTCTCAAAAATTCATGAGAGTACCTATGTATTGAAGACAACTTGTCTTGACTCTCTGAATTGGGTACTTCAGACAGAGATGGTGCATTCCTTTCCTGTGTCTCAGGGACAATAGGGTTTCTATGCTGATCCTTTTTCTCTTTGCTTTCTATCAAGTATTCTAGCCTCTCCATTAGTCCTTGGAAGTGTACTTCCGGTTTTGCCATGTTATTCCAATTAAGATATCTAGAGGCTTCGAACAAAGCTTGTGCTAGTTCTACCATCTTCATGCAAAGTTTAGTTCTCTCAATTTCCAGATCAGCTCGAGGGTAGTTCTTGCTCATTTCAGCTACTTGAGGTCCCTCTTTTAATCTAGCCTCATATGCACGAAACATCATGTCTAAATCTTCAGGTATGGGTTCCGCTAAAACTGATCCTGATTTCTGAGCTGGGTTCTCTTGATTCAATTCCTGTGAAGTTAACTCTTGGATTTTGGCTCTAGATTCCTTTAAACTTCCTTCCAACTCAGTTATCTTTTTACTCCATTTTCTCTTAATTCTTTCTCTAGAATCTTTCCAGGATTTTGTCTTTTTACTGCTAGATTCTGCAACTTCACTGGTTCCCGCTATCTTCTTTTGATTAAGCTGTTGGTTCTGTAAGAGCGTTTGGGCTCTTGTTATAGCTTGGATAGGCACATAGGTAGGATTGGATCCATCTGCACTATTTACAATACCTATCACATTGATCGGTGTCACATTCGAAGTGTTAACTGGGTTCTTAGGGCAATCTTTGATTATGTGCTCTTTGCCACAATCGGCACAAAAGCCTTGTATGTTATAGTACTGTGATTGCCTTGCTATTGGGGGATGTGGACAATCCTTTATGAAATGATCTCCTTGGCACCTAAAGCATGGTCCTCTAGGGCCCTGTGGTCTCTGTTGTCTCAATTGGGGCCGTGGGTTTGGGTTGGTGTACATCACATTAGCATAGTCTGGCTCCCAACTTGGTTCCATTGGTGGACTATCATAATGATATGTCTCCCCGTGTTCTGGTGACTCGGTGTAATATGCGGGTGGACTATCTACATTCATAGAGTCAACACTGTTTGAATGTGGGTCACTCTCTGTGATCAAAGGTGAAGAAGGCACTAAGGCCCTACTTAGGTTTTCTTCTGCAGCAGCGTATTTGACTGGGATGACATTTGCTGGTGGTGGTGGCTGCTGAGCTAAGACAGGTTGAGGTCTCTGTTGAGCCTGGTATGGGTAGTTCTGAGGAGGCCTATAGTAATAAGGCTGAGCATTGTAATGGCCTTGATACCTACCTGGCTGCTGGTATGTTTGCGGGTAGTTCTGTCTTACGGTCTGTTTGTTGTATGGGCAGTCCTGAGCCGTATGATTCGTGTATCTTCTTTCAATTGTACAGTATTTTCCACTAGGATTGGCTTGTGGTTGTGGTGCATTGGGACACACATTTGCCAAATGATTTCCACCACAAGTGTAACAACGTACATTAGTTGGTAGCTTGGGCACCTGCTTACTAGAAACTCCTAGTTTTTGTGCCACTTTTTCTGCTAGGTCCTCTATTGAGCTAGACAATTTCGTGGATGCTAGAGAAGAACAATCTGAGTCCTTATAAACCTTTGAGAGTTCTAATTCGTCTCCTAAGTTGTCCTCAATGTCTATGCAAATTCTTACACATTGCTCTAGCGTTCTTGGTTCTTTTAGGTACACATAGGAGCGTAGTTTAGAGCTTAACAAGCCATCTAGGAACAATGACACTTGTTTAGCTTGTGAGGGTAGCTCTTGCATTGGACATCGTTCAACATATTGTCTAAATCTACGTCCTGCGAGTCTAACTGTTTCCTGAGGGGTCTGTTTAAAGCTATGAATCAACGAAGACGTATCATGTCTTATCCCACTTTTAGAGAATTCAGTGATGAATGCCTCCAAAAGGTGATGGATGTCTCTAAATTGCCTTTGTTGCAATGGTTGGAACCAAGTTAAAGCGGTATTCTTTAACGTTAGTCCAAATGCGTTGTATTGCGTAAACATGTCTTCGACTTGTTCTGCTCTTAGTACTTGTTTGAATTCTGCGACATGATCATAGGGATCTCCTGTCCCATCAAAATAATTTTTCATGGATTTCACCAACTGTGTGGGTCTCAACATTCTTGTGTGTTCACGTGGTCTAGGTAGAGGAAAATCATCTCTACCACCTGGTATCCCATGATCTCTTTGTCTATCCGTGGTTGTTCTATCTCTCCCTACGGGATGAGTGAAGCTTACTTCGGGTTTTTCTTTATTCTTTTCTCTTTGATTCCCAAAGGCTGATGATGTTCCAGCCCCTTGTTGACTTGTATTCATGTTCATTCTAGATGGAGGGAATACCAACTCACCTCTCCATGTATATGTGTTTCTAGCGTGGTCAGGCACCACAAAGACTCTTTCTGAAGTCTCATCCAGGTATACGACCTTTCCAGGTGTATCTGGGTCCTTGAACTCGTATATTGTGATGATACCTACCTCACTAGGGTGTTCCTTTCTGTACCTCCAAAAGGCTTCATTTGTCTCTTTATTTACCAACAACTCGATGCTCCTGTTGTCCTGAGGGATCCACTCTGGGATGAGTACTCTTGTCAGTACGGATTTCCCTCTAGGTGTTCTAGGTTCTTCTAACGGTTCTTTTCCTTGAAATTTCGCTTCCGTCTCTAATTGAGTTGTGCCAAACTCATTAGTATCGTTCGGCTGCGTACTTAGGATGTACATGGTTCCTTCTTTGTCTATGTAAGCGTCTCTCTCAAATTTCACCACTGGTCTTTCCAATCCAATGGGTTGATCAGGGTTGTGCAATTGCACCACCTGCCTTCGCAAACCATCCTCGTAGATGCGAGCACCTAGTCGGTTAGTTTGGAGAAACTCTAATTGCGTTCTATAGGGTCCTTCTGGTCTTTCTAAGTATGCTACATTAGACCCTCCTTCTGGTCTGTCTGCGCTAAATGCCATTTCTGATTCGCTAGTATCTGAGCTCTCGTTGGGGTAATGACTATTCAATTGTTGAGCCCACGATCGAGCAGTAGTTCTTACACTCGCCTCTGATGATCTAAGGCTTCGTCGGTCTGACTTACCTATATGTTTGCCCGATCTAAGGTTCATTAATTTTCTTCCTTGCACCCTCAGTATATGCTCAGATCGTCAATGATTCTTTGTTATTACTTTCTTGATTCTTTTTAGATTTCTTTAGTTTCTTGTTCCGATGTATGCGTCAGGAATTCGACTTTCCGTTATAATTTTGAGTTCTCGTTCCGTCAGACTTAGGTTCTTTCCTTTGGGGTTTTCGCGTCACACACACCTTTAGTCTTGGACTTGAAAAAAATTACGTATCTTGAACTTGAGGCGTTCCTATCGTTTTAAATCCACAATGCTAACGTTTAGCCTAAGCTAAGAATTGACTGAGGGAGTTGAGTAATCTTCCAACCTCGAGTCGGCTTTGCTGTTGCTCTGATGCCCTGTTGCCCAAGAAGCCGCGCTTCCCAAGCTCTACTGTCTTCACTGCCTTGCTTGCTCGCCTTTGATTGCCTTTGCTAGACCTGGAAAATTCCAATGTTAGACCAATTCACAGGATGATCAAACACTTGAGTATATACACCCTTTAATTCCCTTCCCTTTTTGCCCGATTTTCAATGCCTGCCCCCTGGCTTTCCAGTCCCTAACTAGGTGAACCTCAAATTAGCTTATCTACTAATAGATGTATTCTTTAAGAAAAAAACAGTTGAGGTCACGTAGTACTCGTCACGAGCTTTCTAACGAGCTATTAAGCTCCAAAAACGGACTTCAGATGAAAAAGTTATGAGCGTTCAGGCCCTGGGGGGTAAAAACTGACAATCAGATTTTTCTTTAAATATAGGCTAAGGGGTCTCCTATGAGTCTAATGGTCCAAAAATTTCTCAAAAATACCCTCAAAATTGGTCAAAAATTGGAGCCCAAAATTGGCGATGGGGTGCACAATCGCGATGGTCTGAGACAATCACGATGGTCTGAGACCGTCGCGATGGCGTGAGCTTTACACAATCGCGATGGTGTGGACATGCACAATCGCGATGGTCTGAAAGTGGACAATCGCGATGGCGTGGATTCACACAATCGCGATGGCGTGAGTCAGGACCGTCGCGATGGCGTGAGCTTGCACCGTCGCGATGGCGTGAGCTTGCACCGTCGCGATGGCGTGAGCTTACACCGTCGCGATGGCGTGGATTCACACAATCGCGATGGTCTGAAATGAGACCGTCGCGATGGCGTCAGGTTACACAATCGCGATGGCGTGAGTCAGGACCGTCGCGATGGCGTGAGCTTTACACAATCGCGATGGCGTGGACATGCACAATCGCGATGGTTTGAAAGTGGACAATCGCGATGGCGTGGATTCACACAATCGCGATGGTCTGAAATGGGACCGTCGCGATGGCGTGAGTCAGGACCGTCGCGATGGCGTGAACTTACACCGTCGCGATGGCGTGAGCTTGCACCGTCGCGATGGCGTCAGGTTACACAATCGCGATGGCGTGAGTCAGGACCGTCGCGATGGCGTGAGCTTGCACCGTCGCGATGGCATGAGCTTGCACCGTCGCGATGGTCTGACCGCGATGGTCTGGGCGCGATGGCGTGAGCCTATCGCGATGGTCTGAGGTTTTGCACTGTCGCGATGGTCAGAGACCGTCGCGATGGTCTAGCTGCCACGTGGCACCATCGTCGCGATGGCGTGAGCCAATCGCGATGGCGAGACACAATCGCGATGGTCAGAGACCGTCGCGATGGTCCGGCCAAGCCGTCGCGATGGCGTGAGCCAATCGCGATGGTGTGACACAATCGCGATGGTCAGTGACCGTCGCGATGGTCCACCAAACAATGAATTTTTGAAATGCAAGTATGGTTTCCTACACATGCAAGGGTCGCCTACCTCGTGGTGTGGTCGCCTACAAAAAATACCGAAGGTTGCAGACCATCGCGATGGTCTGAGGCACTCGGCAGATCTTGGACAGAGAGTGAAATTTTACCTTTTCCCAAGCTTCCTGATGCTCTGAATCACTGTACCTGCAAGAAAACTCAAGAAAACGCAAGTACACACAAGCACAAAAGTTCTCTCTCGCTCTCTCGCATGCACAAATGAGGGGAAATGAGGTGAATGGGTGGATATGGTGAATTCTTTTTGATTTTTTTGGAAATGAAAATGATGATGCGATGCTGAAGGTGGAGTGTGGGGGAAGTGAAAAACACTAAAAACTAAGTAGAAACAACAACAAAAACTGAAATTTTTACCTTCCAACGTCACTTCTCGCTATACTCTTACCGTCACAAGCTCGTCCTCCAAGCTCTCTCCCCGGCAACGGCGCCAAATTTGGTGTTGCTCTAGCACAATGGTGAGTACCAACGTGAGGAGATACACCTCGTAAATGTCAATCCGTGGAGACGTGAGGACTAGTATGAAGACTATGAGCACGTGATGGTACAAATATGTGAGTGAAAGTACACACACATGCACACACACACATACACGCACACAAGGAAGAGACAAGCAAGACACAATGGAAGGCGGAAAATTAGCTCTATTACTCAAGAATGCTCTTACAAGCTCCAACAAGCTCTATGCTCACACTAACAAAAACGAACCAACCTCAAAAATGAGCTCTCTAGCTCTTTTTATAGTTTCTAGACTAGTTTTGACCGGTTTCACATCTAGTGACCGGCCTAGTTAAAAAATAGGTCCTAGAGGCTATTTGGAAGGGTAAACGATGTCTAAAAATAACGAAAATTGGTACGAGCATTCTACCTAAGCTCCTCAAGCTCGAGGACTCCTCGGCTTGCACAAAATGGAGCTATGAATTACAAAATGAGGTTTTGTCTATATTACATATGTTACAAGAGTGATGAAGGTCACTGTTGGATGTTTGAAGAGGTAATAAAAACAAAATAATCCGACTGGCTCCCTGCTCCGTTGTTACATGCTTCCGCGTCGTCTGTGCCTCTGACTGCTTCCAACACTACTTCCTTGGCTTCTACTTGATTTACACAAGTTTTTGGGAAATTCTTTGATGGGGTTTTAACCTTTGAAGGGATTCCAATATCAAACGTTTTTGGAACCTTGGTACTAGTTCAAAAAATGGTCCCAATGAAAGTTGGATAGTATAACTTTACTAAATGTGGAACTCAATACCTTTAGAATTGCATTCTAACTTACTAGTTTGTTCATTAAATTGTTCTTCTCTTTTATTTGCTATAACATTTTCTTATGAGTGTGACTCCAATATGGAATTTCCTTCAATGGAAATTAAATGAGTAGCATCAAATGCCTTAGTAGGTGGTATGTTACAAGCTATAAACTCTGACAATAGTCAAACAACAAGATTAAGTACTAGAAAATATCAAATCACTACAAAGTAGTAAACAATTTGTTCTATAGGAAAGGAACGATCTTGATCTAGTGTCCCTAAGGCTACCTCACATAAAGATGTACAACTTTTCTCATGCTACCAGAAAGATAACATTGCAAAGTGTTTATACACATAGTTCATTCTTGCACTTCATAACTTCAAGCAAATACTTACACATTACAACATTGTTGCAAAATGTAGAACAAAGAATACTTATGATCAACACTAATAAAATAGTAGGTTGCAATGCACACTACATAGCATAGAAGATTCCATGTGATCAAGATAAAACAAAGACTATGTGCCATTACTAATCCTAAAATCTTGCGTATAGTACTAGAAAGGAATACATCTACAAAGAAACACACCAAAAGCTCTATAACCAAAGATACATGTTGAACATTTAGATCTCTAGCTTCAAATATGCTCCTTTTCCTTGGATTACTTCTAGGAAAGGAAATTCCCTTGTTTTTGGTTATTAAACCTCATTGTCCTACATAAAACAAAAAAGAAAATATGTTTGGTCCTAAAAAAGACTATTAAAAATGTGTGGTTGTTTATCTAAAAGATTGATTTCAATGATCCCTTTATTTTAATCTCCCCTCTAGGTTAAGACATTGCATAGCTCGGTGGGGAAGTCCTTCCCAAGGATCTTCCTCGGACCTTCAATTCCCTTGTTCATAATTTACTTCCATTTGGACATCAACATCTTGAAATATACTCAAGTATCTTCAATTGTCTTATATTTGCATAAAACAACATCAACCAAACCAATACTTTGACGAAAAGAATCATTAACAATATGAACTTCATTAGAATGAAGAGGTTGAGTAGATAATGTGATCAAGGTTTTTATTGAGCAATGTTTCTCTAATTTCTATTATAACTCTTCAACTTTTGGATGCAAGACTTTTTTTTCTACTCATAGTGCTATAATTTGATCTTCCATCATAGAGATTTAATGTATTTTATGAATATAAAGATCCTTAAGCTTTAAATACAATTTTTTGAATGTGTTAATTTTTAAGAACTGACTTGCATGAATAACCATAGCTATTGTCTTCTCTTACACCTACTACAAGAACTCCTTACCTCTTCAATCAAGACACTTCTCATTTTAACTATATCTGTTTTTGCCATAAAACATTCTTATAATTCCAATTTAGATAAAAAATCAATTAGTACTTCCTCTAATTCTATGTAGCCACTAATCTTGCTTTGCAACAAATTGTTATCCATCGATAGCTACAGATATTGATGCAAAACTTTATCAATTTTATAAGTCGAAGAATTATTCCATCATATTTAAATATCTGGAGGGATTCTACAAGCTCCTTCCTATATTCAACACTGCCTTTCAATGAGATGTCGTGCTCTACTAAAGATTTATTGTCTTTCAATAGAAAAATAATTTTGGCCTCAATAACACTCATCTTGTGTGATAAATCTTCTAAGGAAGAACTATGTTCCTTCAATTGAGCAATTTTTTACCTTATAATTTCAATTCCATTTGATGAATTTGAAGAGAGTCCTTTTTCACAAATGCTTCTTGTAGTTGATTTGATAAAGTAACTACTATAGTGTCAATATCTTTTGAGATAGTCTGCAAATTGACAATCCTAACATCAAGTGACTCTTCTCTTTGTATAGTTGTCATGAGCTTCTTTTTTATCAGAAACATTGGTTTAATAGTACTAACCTTTATCTTTACTTTATCTAAAATAGGTGCTTTGAATTTGGGAATTAGTACCAAAAGTGTCACCTCAATAGTCGCTTCATCAACTTAATCTATCTTAATTTTTGATAGATTAGTAATTTTTGTATGTTTCAATGACTACCCCTAATGGTTGATATCTTCAACTAGAATTGAAAGCTACTATAAAATAGAATTATTAAAATCATGTAGCTATAATGCATATATGTATAGACCCATCCTTGTAGCTTTGTTTGCCATATAGTTCTAACTTTATGCGAGCAAACACATCGACCTTAAGCCCTAAATCAATACCAAAAACATTGAGTAATTCTCTTAGGAAGTGTACTTCAATTTATCTAGAATACATAAACTTTCAACAATCCATCAAATTTGACTAGCTCGAATCGTATCTTGCACATGTGATATCATATAGTAGCCTTTTTTCACCAATTGACACCCCAAAGTCTCAAACCATAATTGCTTTTGATGCTGTTGGGAATGTAGTGTATCCTTTTAAGGGAAATCTAAATACTTTAGATATTAACTCTTCAGTCAACCAAAATGACCCATTGAATTTACCTTCATTGACTTGAATATTATGAGCTATAGGCTCTAAAACCCTTCCATGATGCCCTCCCAAGGCAACCATGCAAATTCCAATAAATTCACTCCTTGTAGCCATTCTACTATATGTGGATTTTCCTTTCCAATTTCATGCTAAAACAACAAGTAAACAAATGTGTTGGGTACCTACTTGGAGTGATAACTGCCTCCCCATCACATGTCTCCGAAATAGTGAGATATATATATCCATTACTATTGTTGCAAACATTGGCACTTCCCAACCACTACCACAGGTAGTGGGTCATTTTTTGGTTGTGAAATGTCATAAGAATGTTGTTGTGATTCCATTACGCAACAAAAAGCTACACATGAATTGAGTTGAAACTACATACAAATATATAGTATTTGCTGAAAGAAAATGCATAATATCTAAATTTGAATAGCCCAAAATACCCCTAAATGAATCAATACTTTGATTTGGGCTCATTTCCATCATGCATATGCGTCTAGTTGATAGGGGTTTGTGTTAAGATGTGATGATCCCACCTTATGTGAAACAATCCCTTTATTGGTTTATGAATGTGAAAGAACTATAGCCAAGATTCGCTTGATTTAGATGTATTGTAATAAATAACTGCATGGTAGTTCCACACTTACTATTATTGAATTTCTTTTTTATGAAAGAGTGCTTCACATTTTCTTCCTTTGATACTTTTCCCACATCATTAGTATGTTTTTCAACATTCAATTCCGTTATCTGAAAAAATTTGTTTTGTAGTAATTGACTTTGTTGTAGTAGTTTCCCAAAATAAATAATTCTCCCTAGACCATAACTTCTCAGCTAAACTATCCCATTCAGCAAACTCAAGAAGACATGGAGTCAATAGATTCTATGGGTTTCGATCCTTGATGGATGCATGAGGACACCCACTTATGGATGTGTAAAGTTGCAAAAGAAGAGGAGGGAAAATTAAATGCTAGAGACATACGAGCATTGGAAAATAATAGATCAATTCAATACCCAACCTATGCACCTATGATATTTCCAAAGGAAGAGTTTGAAGCCCATGGTTGGGCTGAAATTTTAGCAATGATGGACATAGATGTGAATGAAGAACAATGGACTCTCCATTGTGATGAAGACAAACTATGATATATCAAAATTCATGCCTTGCCAATAGTTGAAGGATGTCAACCTAGTGTGGTCATATATGAAGAAGAGAACAATGAGGATATTGAATCCATCATAATGGAACCATTTTGCTAGTCTAAGGAAGAATATTTGTACTTGATAGATGCTAAGACCCACAAAGAGAATGAGTGTAAAAATGATGTATTATTAACTATGCAAGTTGAGATAGAAAACAAGAAAAAGAAACGTAAAAAAACCCATCAACACAAGACGAAGAGGAATCCTTATTTGAGGTGTCAAAAAACTTTGAAAATTATGAGATAGAAGATAGAAAGATCATGGTAAGAATGCCCAAATAAGAATCTCTCATGAGAAAAGCTTATGATAACAAAGAACAAACAAAGAAAATAATGGTAAAAACCAAATATGATGAAGATCAAAGTACCTATATAGGAAATGATCTTAGTAGTGAGGAGGAACAAGAGTTAAAGGATCTCTTATGAGAATATTGAGATGTGTTTACTTGGGCTTATAAAGATTTTAAAGGATGGATCTGATCATTTGTTCACATAGGATCCCTATGAGGTTAGAAACCGGGCCTACAAAATAGATGCCATACACATATAATGATACATATGTAGGTAAAATAAAAGAGGACACTAATAGGCTGATAGAAGGTGGAATGATCTATGAAATGGAGCATGTCGAATGGGTATCACCCATTGTGGTAGTGCCCAAGAAAAAATGGAAAATTGCATGTGTGTATTAACTTGGAAAAAACTAATACCTCCACATTAAGAGATAATTATCTACTTCCTATCACGGAATATCTATTGGAGCATGTAGCAAGCAAGGGCATTTATAAATTCCTTGATGGATTTTCAGGATACAACCAAGTAGTCATCACCCCAAAAGATCAACATTTTGCCATGCAATGAGGTATCTTTGCATTTCGAGTGATGCCTTTTAGGCTCACAAATGCACCTACTACTTTTCAAAGACTCATGTGTCATGTTTTCAAAGAGTTCTTATGTAAGAACCTAGAAGTTTATGTGGATGATTTTTGTGCTCATTCCCACATAAGTCAAAATCATATCCCAAAACTTAGAAAAATATTTGATAAATTTTGGTGAATATCAAGTGTGTCTAAACCCGGACAAGTGTGTGTTCATGGTCAGAAAGGAGAAATCTTAGGTCATATTGTCTCAAGAAATGGAATATCAATGGACGAGGATAAAGTGAGAGCCATAACTAACTTATTGAGACCTAGAATGGTCAAGGAGGTACAAGCATTCATGGATCATTGTGGATAATATCGACAATTCATTCACATGTACATTATCATACCTAAACTCTTGTATAACATGTTATCTAGTTTTGAGTGGAATGATGAATGTGAGAAGTCATTTGTAGAGCTAAAACAATGTTTGTGCTTAGCTCTCATATGACAATGCTTGACTGGAACAAGCCATTCCATGTCCATGTCGATGCATCAATTTTGCAATTGGATGTGTGCTAGCACAACCTAGATGCAAAGGAAATATAGATCTACCCATAGTGTTACGTTGAGGATTACACAAGTATTGTAAGTTTCACTAGTCTCTTTTCTGTAGATATATGTGGGAATCCATGTAATGCTTTTTAATATTTTTAAATAATAACAATTTAAGAAATAGAGAAAAAAGGAAAAAAATAGAAGAATAGAATAAAAATGAACAAATTAAAAAAAATCATAGTTGAAGAAACAAAAGAAAAAAATCGAGGAAACAACATTAAAAAAAAAAGAGAAAAGATTCTAGAGAGAAACAAGGGGAAAGTAAAATAGAGAAAAAAAGAGGAAAATATATTAAACAAAAAAGCATACAAAGAAAAAACAAAAAAAACTAAAAACAAAAATGAAAAAAGGGGGAAATAATCTAAAAAGAAAAAAAAAGTATAATAATAATTGAAAAAAAAAGAGATGTGCATGAGTGGGAAAGTGGGGTTTTAGAGGGGTCAAAGGGTTTCATGGGGAGTGGGTTAGTGGGAGAAAAAGAAAATAAGAGAAAAAAAAATTCATCCCCCCCTTGGCCCACTCCCTCTCTCTCGTTCTCTCTTTGCCTGAAAAAAGACATCGGAGGAAGCAGGTGTTTTCCACTTCATGTGTTTTTTTTTGTAGGTGGGGAAGATGAAGGGGATTTGGGGATGTTCTAGAGAGCAACGAGGGGGGCCATCGAGAGTTCTCTGTTTTTGTGTGTTTTTTTCCTCTACAATGACGAAAAGAAAAGGAGGATGATGCAAAGGGGAGGACATACACGTGGATTGAGATTCATCATGTAAGCTGATCCTTCACTCGCTGAACATGTTCTGCAAGAAAAACACATCTTTGGATGTTAAAATGGAAAGAAGGAAGACATCTATACCCTGCACTCCTTCGATGAGGATTCATAATGAAAACACAATGTATTTTTCATTATGCATAGCTTAGGAGATTAATGTTTACTCTCGGACATATTTTATTGTGAAGTTTAGCTCTAGCGATAGACAAAAACATACTTTCCATTAAAAAGTGGATGCATAGTTCTAATGTTGGGACTTCTTCCATTTATCTATTTTAGGAATAGAACAGAGAGGAGGTAGATGGGAATGAAATAGGAAGCATGCTTCATCAGATAGCTTGGTGAGGGAAGACAACAACAACAAGGTCTCTCTCTATCATTTCCTCATTTGGAGGGTTTCACAATGTTCCAAAAACCAATAAAAGGAGGGCCCTCAAGGTGATTAGAAAGGGAGATTCTTGTGTGATCTATCATTTTTTCTAGTGTTTTTCGTACAAATGGCAAAGGAAAATGAGAATGGAGAGGGGAGTAAGAAGGAAGGTGCTCAGCTTACATTGGAGGAGGGAAGCCAGGGAAGTCTATCGACAAAAGGGGTACTCGATGGATAAGAGGAGGTAGCATGAGGGAAAAAATTGAATGCTTGGAAAGGATAAATATAGTTGATTGAAAGGAAGGAGAGAAGAGCATTTGGAATAGAGTTGTAGCCAAAAGAAGATGACAAATGGGGGGATGCACACGAGGCATCTGATAGAAAGGGTAGGAAAAGGGCTCTTCTTGAGGTCAGGAACTGTACAACTCCTTTTGATTCTCAGTCATGCCCTTCTCCATGGATACCATGGAGCTGCTAGAGGGTTCTAGGAGGGAATGGATGGAAACATCGAAGATGTGTTGCACAATAGCATTCTGGATAGAAATGGACCAAAACACCTTTCCATGAAGAATTTTGTGATGAAGTTGCACTCAAAAAGTGTAGCATATGGTGAAAAAAGAAAAAGATGCATGGTTTTAGCTCATTTTGTATGGGTCTAGGGACCAAAGAACAGGGTAACTATTGATTCAAATAGGAGAATAAGCTAAAAATAAGAAGGGGAGCACAATATATGAGGAGAACAGCTCATGGAAAGGGAATGCAAGTTCATTGTATCCCATGAAGATGATAGCGTGCTAGCTCACCAAAACTAGTTGTTGGAAAGGGAAGCTAGGATGAGGCATGTTTTGGCTTTGTGTGATGAGAACAGATATGAAGTGCAACACACACTCATAAATTGGGGCTGTTGATTCATATTAAGAAAGAAAGGGAGGTCACTGAGGATAGACCAAAAGAAGCTTATGTAAGGGCATTATGTAGAGGAAGAGATTGACTGAAGGATATATGGAAGAGGACTAGGATTTTTTTAGCATCAAGGTAGCTCAAAGTTTTCATGGATCTCCCGACCTAAAACTAGAACCACTCCATGTAGGTAGTAATTGTATCTCCCTCCTTCCATGTAAGGGTCGTCTAGGCACATCGAACATGTAAATGGTATTGAGGAGGAAGAAAAGAATCCTTCACTTTATCTTGGAAAGCCTTCCATGTTATTGGATGCTCTGTACTGTGCCGCAAGACATTCCACCAGAGTTGAGATTTTCCTACTAAATAGTCAGTGGCAAATTTGACTTTTTCACTTTTAGCATATGTTTCATCAGTATAAAAATCATCAAACTATGACAACCTTGAAAGGATTAAAGGGCCATCCTTACGGCCATCAAAACATAAAAACTGGTAATTCTTAATGGCAATCTTGGAATGTGTGCCATCCGATTAGATAGAGACAATAGCTTTGACCACCCTCGTAAGATTGTCTTCATCAGTTTGCATCTTTTCGAGCATTTCATCGCGTTGTCGGATCTCGTTCTGAGTGCCTTGTAATTCGTGTTGTAGGAGCTTAAGTTGTTGCCCGAGTTTTACCTCCGATAAAGGTGACTCGCCGAAATCCTCCATGTTGTTCGCAGGGGCCATGAGGATGCAGAGACAAAACCCTCTTGCTAGATATGTAAAAACAATTTTTGAGTTTGTTTGAGCTAAAATGTAAAAGGAATGGTTGTTCTTGGGAATTGAAAAAGTAAGAAAGGGATGAAAGTTGTGTTAAATATAATAAAAGAGATGTAGAGTGACAACACAAAGAGATAATGTAGTAGTAAAACACTTCCCTTGTGTGGGTGGGGTTGTGGGTTCAAATCCTCCCAGTTTGATGAATATAAAACTCCTTATTGCCACTCATAAATTAAAATTGGTTCGCGCATAGCCAACGGTCGCCAAGAGAGCTTTGGGTGCTAAGGATGCCAAAGTAATGCCTTAATTATGCCTTAGTTATATGCCTTAGTCGATGCCTTGGAGTAAACGTAGGTATAAATGTAGGTGTAAACATAGGTTCTGGTTCTAGAACTGGAACAGAAATAGCAAATGGAAGCAAAAACCAAAATCGGAACTGAAAATCGAAACCGGAACTAGAATCGGAATTGGATCGCGAACAGAGAACAGTGAAACAAAGATCAATTTGCCAAAACGAACAAAAACAGATCCCTCTGTAGTGACGGGTGCAAGGCTATGATACCACTGTTATCAAGATCTTGCTCACATGCACACAAAAGTTATGAATGCAAAAAACAAACAGAAAAAATAGAGATGCCAATAGACGAAAGAAAATGCAGTATTGGGTGCAATCTCTCCCCATGCACTCTGTTTCGACAGTCCATAGAGTGCATGTATTTATAGGAATTTTCGAATACATTGAAAAGAGTGGTTACATGAAAGCAGCTTCAAAAAGCATGCGTGAAAGTAAAAGTTGGTGAATTTTGTAGAAAGCCTTTGCTTTTAATATAAGAGATTACGATCTATAATGACCCTTATTCTAACCACTACTTTTCTAACTATTTCTAACAATAGTGTTGGAGATAGACATCTGCGGAAGCACGCGAACAACGCAAGGAAGAAGAAGAAGCTTGGAGCACAAACACACAATACTGAATGTATTACTAGAGAATGTACAAAGATAAGTAGCCCATTAGGGCAATAGGCGTATATACAAGCTGGGGGAAAAAAACCTCCTAAAGATGGAAAAAAGTGCCCCAATGGTCCTAGTGTGTTCACACACATCACTACCTAAATATATCAACAAATCCCCCTTCGGAGTGATGCGGTGAACAAGGAGCTGGCACTCATGTATAAGGAAGTGCCAAGCTATGTGGAAATCACTCCACAAAAGGAAGTAAGCCCAAAGCTTTGCGGAAAGCTTCAAACTTCTCCCTAGGCAGACATCACTATGTACAAGCTGCAATTTCTGCGTAGCCCGAACTGAACCATCTTTTGGAAAGGAAGAACGTTGCATTTTGCCCAAAATACAGCCTTCACAAACATGTTTTCCAGGAGCCTCAAGTTTGGGCAAAGAGGATACCATTTCAGATTTCTGCAGGCGTAGCAAACTAGCAAAATTCAGATGACCAAAGCGTGCATGCCAAAGCTTTGCATCTGACATAGCCTGAGAATCATGAACTGCACATGCCGAATCATTCACAGATCTTTTATAGTCTTTGAGCTTATAGAGCCCACGACATAAAATGCCAGAAGCAATAATCACATCGCCATTTGAGAGATCATGGACTGTACACCTATCATCAACGAATTTCACAACCAAGCCAATCTTGGCTAATGCAGAAACTGATAACAGGTTCTTTTTGATCCCTGGCACAAATAAAGCATCTGACAAAGTGAAAGAACTACCATCAGTAGTAGTCAGAATGATCTTACTAACTCCCATAACAGGATAAGAGGAGTTATTAGCGCATGTGACAGTATTCGCTATAGGGGCATGCTCGAGTGAAGAGAAGAAACTGCGCTGGGAGGTAATATGTTTGGTCGCCCCACTGTCAAAGTACCAAAAATCTGAGTCTATTGCAGACATGCACTGATCATGAGAAGATAGGTCAAAGCTGCAGACAGTAGTAAATGCCCATTCTTCTTCCTGCACAAGATTTGCAGACTCTGTTTTTGGTGTAGAGGCCTCTGCAACAACCATTCCAGCCTCTTTCTTCTTTGCCTCTTTAGCAGCCAGTTTTGGACAGTTCTTTATGATATGATCATTTCCTTTACAGTACTTGCAAAAAAATTTCTGCTTTTCTGATTTCTTCTCATCTTTATCCTGGTTCTTTGATTGTGCAGCATTTGCATATTTCTGCTTACTAGTAGAAGAGCTCCATTTTCCTTTGCCCTTCTGACTAGCCAAGAAAGCTTGATCTGCAACATGCATAATGGACCTGTTCTGTCTGGACTGATCTTCTTGCAACAGAACAGAGACTAACTCCTCAAATGACAAGGCATTTGGATTGCCTTTCATCATCAACCAAAGAGTAGAAGCAAAACTCTGATATGAATCAGGAAGACCATTCAGAACGGTCTGCACAAGTGAGCTATCTGGTATAACCTCATCAACAGAAATCAACTGTTCCTTCAAATCTTTGATCTTCGTTAGGAAACTGTCCATAGAATCACCTTCATTCATGTGCTCACTCTCCAACTATTTTCGGAGGTAAGCAACACGAGCCTCATTCCTAGCCTGGTACAAAGTGGTAAGTGTATCCCAAGCATCCTTTTGCTGTTCTGCAAGAGCGAATGTGAGGAATAATGGCACATTTGACAGACAAAACTATCAATGCATATGCCTGGGCATCTCTACCATCCCAGCAAATCTGCTCTACAGTAGGTGCAACAGAAACAACAACACGAATAGGAATCTGCGGAATATCATCTTCGACACCATCTTCATCAGCTCCACCACCTGTATTTGCAGTACCTGTCGTTACAGGTGTAACAGGATGTCTTTCAACACCCTACACAATGTTCCACAATCCTTTTGCAACCAGTACATGTCGCATCATATAAGCCTATAATGGGTAGTTCGTACCATCCAACTTATCCTCAACAGCCAACATACGGAATACATCACTGCTTTCAGCCATGGCCGGTGACTAAAATACCTTGATGCAGAAAATTGACTGTATCTCAAAAAGTTGAACGGAGCTGCCGAGACGAGTTCTGCTAGACCTGTAGCACACTTCGAGACGCTTAAACTGGCGAACAGAAATTGGTATATACCTTTGGCACAAAAGGATGAAATAGCCCGCACAAGTGCTACGATAGTGCGTTTGGAGGCCGAAACGAACTCAGATCGCGATTTCGGCACCACATAGCAAAGTTGTTTTGATCTCGAAAACACCCTGAGTATGCTCACCGGATTTCGTGCGAATCTGAGACTGCAAACAGAGGAGTGTCAACGGCGCCCTATAAGAAGCGACAACCTGCTATGATACCAATTGTTAGAGATAGACGTCTGCGGAAGCACGCGAACAACGCAAGGAAGAAGAAGAAGCTTGGAGCACAAACACACAATACTGAATGTATTACTAGAGAATGTACAAAGATAAGTAGCCCATTAGGGCAATAGGCGTATATACAAGCCGAGGGAAAAAAACCTCCTAAAGAGGGAAAAAAGTGCCCCGGCGGTCCTAGTGTGTTCACACACATCACTACCTAAATATATCAACAAATAGAACCTTCTACATGAGTTTATTTAAAAACTAAATTATAAATCGAATTTATTGATATCCGCCCTAAATTCGGATTATTATTGATGTCCGCCCTATTGCCCTTTTGTAGAAAGGACAAAGTGAGACAAGGGATAGTTTTACCAAGGTCTCATGAGTTAGAAACTTAGAGGTAAGAGGTCTCAAGGTAGTTTGACACCTTAGAAGAGAAATATAAGAATTCCTACAAGTTTAGGATGCTTATAAATTAAGTATCTAGTTCATAAGTAGTTACTATACATACATACCTATGAGTTCTAGTGCACATTTCTATGTGTATAGAATAAAGCAATTTATTTCACAAGAAGTATAGACTTTAGATTTGTGGAATAAAAGAGAAAATAAAGTTTGATTAGAATGCCATAGTTAGAAATAGTAAAAGAAAAGTTGTGTAAGAACTTCTTAGATTTGGAGGTTGAGGCATAGATTTTAGAGTTCCTAGCTTTATAGAAGGAATCATATCTTGATTCTATAATAGTTTAGTATGGGCAGATGGGATAGCTCCATCTACCTATCTAAATATGAAGAATAGAGATCCTAGGTGGACTCAACTTCATTATGCAAGCAAGGCAAGTTTGTAGGCCAAGAACTCTAGAATGGCCAAGATACACAGAGAGGCAAGGTTTGTAGTGAGCAAGTAAGGAAAGTCTGTGGGACAGATATTCAAGAGTGGCCAAGACATATAGAAAGGCAAGGTTTGCATAGAGTAAACCAAGCAAGGCTATAGTCTAACTCCCTAGCAGGGAGTGAGACAAGGTTATATAGCATAGCATGGTTTGCATTTAGTAGGCAAGGCAAGATTTTCTTCAGTAGGAAGTGATTATACAAAAGTGCAAGGTCTACAAGTAAGAAAGTGAGTTTGTTGCTAGCATTTCTTTTATGTTTTTGTAGGTTATGGAGTCCATATATAAGTTTATGGCGTGCATGCCATGGGCTTGTCAATCCCTCTGTTGTTGAGTGGCCTGTGTGCCACTGAGCTTATGGTTAAAATTTTTTTGGGATTCCATTTCCTGGGGAAATGTTGTCGAAAAATTTCCCACCTCATGGCGTTATATATGCACTTGCCTTTAGGTAAGAATTTCATGGCATGGTAACATGCCTTTTCTGTTGGGAGAGGTGGATGGATGCTCCGAGAGACTGAGTAGGTACTGCTAAACCTGCTTTGTACCAACCCTGTTTTACTTCAGAATTGATAAAGTAGAATTCCTTAGCTTTCCAATGACACCAAAAAATGGCCTATGTCCTTTGGAAATGATGTGTGCAATGATTAAACCAAAACAGATAACTTTGAAGTTCACAAACTCAAGAAAACCTTCTATTTCCGTCTTGACACCTGCTGGATGTTTTGCTTAGCGTGACCAGCACAGTAGAAATTGATAAAATTAATTCTAGGGGTATTTACTTTGATTAGTAAGCTAACTAATCCAAGTCAAATGATATAAAAAGATAAACTATGCTAGGAGAAATCAATTTAGCAAGTTTAGCTATACCCCCGACTTTTTAGGACTGTAGCAGAAATAGACTAGAGTTCACCTCGACATAGATTTTTCTGAAATGGCTGAATAGAATGTCTTTAAACTTATATAGTATGTAGATGACTTCAAGTTGAATCCAACAAGCTTTGAATCACTGAATTTGGTGGAGTATTGACCGAGATATGCCCTTGACAAGTTGACAGACTTTTGAGTAGATTAACAGAGAACTCAGAGATGAATGATGTAAATGTATCTATTAATGAAAACTTGTATACAATCCCATTGGCATGAATAACATTGCCAAATGGTGTGGAGAGGTGTAGGCTATGGTATAGTCCTTACACACACTCAAACTCAATAGAATGAGACTCGAGAGTGACAAGTTCTGCCCGTGACTTTTCCATGTCCATTTTTATAGGAAATGACTAAAAATTTGAATTCAAATTCAAACTCTTGGCTCCCTATGATCAAGCTCCTATATCCTAGGAGATATTCCTTCAATCAAATAAGCTACTTTTTCCACGACTCACTTCGGTAGGTGATTACAAAAGATTCTAAGTCAATTTGACTTTTACAATGAGATAAAGTGGTAATTAACCACTAGCAATGATTCCTATTCTTCTTCACATATGTAGAGTCTTCAAGATATCTTTCAGGCCAAATGTGTAGGCTTGTATTTTACTCCAACAGCTCCCCCTCAAGCCAAACATTTTGGCTTAAGCCTTCATCTTCAATCTTCAAATATATCCTGCAATCCAATCATGGATTTGAACCTGCAAAGTTTGGTTCCATCCAAAGCTTTAGTAAGCAAATATGCACATTGCATGTTGGTTGACACATAGGTTAGCTGAATATCCTTGCTTATCAACTTCTCTCTCACATAATGATAATGAACTTCTATGTGTTTGGTCCTAGCATGATAGATAGGATTAGCTGCAAGGTGAAGAGAACTTGTATTATCTCCAAAGATTATTGGAGGCCTAGTATATAAGCCCAATTCTGTATACAAAAGCTTAATCCAAGTTGCTTCTTGTGTGGCATTAGCTAGCCCTCTATACTCTACCTCTGTAGAAGACAATGCCATAGTTGGTTGCTTCTTTGCAGACCATGAAATTGGTTTGTCACCTGCAAAGGAAATGTATCCAGAAGTGCTTCTCCTATCATCCTTGCATCCTGCCCAATCTGCATCTAAATAAATTTTTATATCAATATCTGAAGTGTAAGGAAAGTATAAACCATGGTTCTGTGTACCCTTGAGATACTTCAAGATTCTCTTGGCAGCCTCTAAGTGAGGTGTCCTTGGTTTGTGCATAAATTGGCTTAGCACACTAACTCCATATGCAATATCAATTCTTGTTAAGGTAGCATAGTTAAACTAACCACCATACTTTGATAACGTGTAATGTCTTGGAATTCATCACCTTCATGGGCACTTAGCTTTAGGTTTACCTCCATTGGAGTGCTTGTTGCTTTAGCATCCTGCAAGTGAAACTTCTTCAACATATCTTGTACATACTTTTTTTGAGTAATGTATATCCCTGAATTAGTGTAAACTAATTCAAGTCCCAAAAAATACTTCAATAAACCAAGATCATTGATCTTGAATTCCTTCATCATCTGGCTTTTGATATATCTAATTCCATTGACATCATTTCTTGTAATGATGATGTCATCAAAATAAACACAGAGATATATTACCTCATAATTACTTCTCTTAATGAATAGAGAAGTATCTGCCTTGCTCATGACAAAACCTTAGTCTTGGAGGTATGTAGTTAACTTGTAATTCCATGCCCTAGGTGCCTGCTTCAATCCATATAAAGCCTTCTTTAATTTGCAAACAAATGTTACCTTCTTAGGGTCCTCATAGCCAAGAGGTTGTGACATATAAACCACACTAATCAACACTCTGATTAATTGTATCTATTAATTGTTCCATCAGAATTTCTTTTCAATTTATAGATCCATCTGGATCCTATTACCTTCATGGAGTCCTTCTTGGGTACTAACTCTCATGTGTCACTCTCCTTAAGTGCTTCAATCTTCTCATCCATAGCTTCTTTCCATTCTGATTTGGTTATGGCTTCTTCATATGATCCTGGTTCTTCATTTGACAAATCTTTGGCAAGATAAACTGAATGTTTAGTAACAAGAGATGTATCATACCCATATCTGATAGGCTTTTTGCTTTTCTTTGTGATCTTCTAAATGGTTGAGCTGAAGATTCAAGTATGTCTTCAAGCTTCTTCATCTTCATTTTGCCCTTGGACTTCCATGCCTTGAACTCTTCAAGGTTGATAGTATCTTCATCATCTGAACTTGAGTCTTCATTCTGAGTAGGTTCATCCTTTGTAAGTTTTGGAAATTCCTATTCCAAATCATAGGGTAGTTTCACTTTCCTGCATTCATTCTCATACCAAGAATCATTTTCATCAAAGACAACATCTCTGCTTACCATGAAACCCTTATTGGTAGGATTATAAAACCTATAACCTTTTTTATTTAAATCATACCCAATAAAAATGCATTTTTCAACCTTTGGGTCTAGCTTACCTCTTATCTGAGAAGAAATGTGTACATATGCTACACATCCAAATATTTTGCAGTGGTCAAGTGAAGGTCTCTTCACATGCCATGCTTCATAGGGTGTCATACCATCAAGAGACTTAGATGGTAACCTGTTTATGAGGTAAGTGGCAGTAGAAACACTCTTTGCCCATAGATAGTTAGGTAACTTCTTCTCATTAAGCATAGATCTAGCTGTCTCAACAATTAACCTATTTCTTCTTTCAGCTACCCCATTTTGTTCAGGAGAATACCTTGTGGTTATTTCTCTTTTGATGCCTCTGTCCTGTAAGAAGTTTCAAACTCATTGAAGAAGTACTCACCTCCTCCATCTGGCCTTAGCCTCTTCAAATTCCTTCCGGTCTGATTTTCAACTAATGCAAGATATTTTTTAAAGCAATTAAATACCTCATCCTTGTGCTTCATAAAGTACAATACAGTCCATCTGCTATAGTCATCAATAAAAGACACATAGTACCTTGAACCTGAGACTGAGGGGTCTTTGCTAGGTCCCCATACATCTGTGTGGACAAGCTCTAGATAGTCTTCATGCATGTATCCTTTCCTTGAGAAAGGTAATCTGTGTGACTTCCCAAATTGACAAGCACCACACTTGTAAATCATATGTTGCTTGGATACATTAGGTATCCCAAGCACACATTGGTCCCTGCACATTTGCTTTAAGGTTCTTTCTCCTATATGCCCTAATCTTTTGTGCCAAATCTCAAGCTCTGAAAGTGTTTGATCCTTATAACTGTATAGTGCAATATTCTTTGTGTCTTCTAACTCAAAAGTGAAAAGTCTACCTGATTTTTCTCCTTTAGCTATCATCTTGAATCCATGTCTTGGATCCTCCACAAATGCTCCATATTGGTTGAACCTGACCTGCAAACCTTTTTCCACAATCTGACCAACACTCATCAAGTTTTTTGTAATTGTTGGTACATAGAGTACCCTGCTCAACAAATTCTGATTTCCATCACAAGTCTTAACATTTCCAACTTTAACTACTGAATGCTTTGTATCATCACCTGTTTGGACTTGATGCTTACCTTTTGGTTCCTCAAGATCAGAGACTAGTGCCACATTGTCAGCCACATGGTTTGAACACCCTGAGTCAATATAAAATAGGTGATCATCATTTGTACCTGACTTTGAAGTCATGTTCATGATCAGAAGAGAGTCATCCTGCTCCTTTGTATAGTTGTTGTAGTCCTTTCTAGTTTTGAATCCTCCTTGGTAGTTGCCATTGTAATTATTGTTGTAATTGTTGTTGTGGCCTTGGTGATGGTTGAACCTTCCTCTTGACTGTGAGTAACCACCTCTTTGGTAGCCTCTTCCTCTCTGATTTTTGTAATTCCTGAAACATTCATCTGTAGTATGATTTGATAAACCACAAATGTTACATGGTGATGTGTTATAGGGTCTCCCCCTACCTTGCTTACCTCCTCTGCCCCTACCTCTTGAAGATCTACCTCTCCTTGCATAGTTGGCTTGGGAGGTAGAGCCTTCATCTTCCACTTTCTTGCTTTTGCCTTTATCCTTAGATTTCTTATCAGTGTATAGGGCAGAAGAGTTATTACCTTTGGATGTATCTCCATTCTTGGTGAGCTTTGCTTCATGTGTAAATAGTTGTCCCATGAGAGTTGTAAGGTCTGGAGTGTGCATAACAATGTAGAGATCCATTGCAGTGGTGAAGCTTTCCCATTTGTCATCAGCCTTGATCCCATTGATCACCTGCCTCACAATCTGTTCTTCTTCAATTTCTTCTCCTATGCCTGCTAACAGATCTGCAACATCTTTGATCTTGGTTACAAATTCTGAAAACAGCTTGTTTAGGTTGCTTCCTTAGTGTTGTGAATTCAATCCACAACTGATTTTTCCTAGCCCTTGTATTGGAGGAAAAATATGATGACAAGGTTTCCCAAGTCTCTTGGGATGTCTTAGAATTTTTGATATGTGGCAAAAGAAAGTTAGAGATAGAGTTGAGTAAGTAAGACCTTGCCAATGCATTTTTAGCACACCATGTGTTGAGCTTTTCTTGTTCCTCCTTGGTTGGCAATCCTCTTGCTTTGAATGAGGGCAATTCCTCATCTCCTGAGATGTATCCATAGAGACTCCTTCCTTGTAAGTAGGTCTTCATCCTTAGATATCAAGCTTGATAGTTGTTCCTGTCCAATTTATCAATAAATGAAGGAAAACTATCTCCCATTTTACCTTTGTTTGCTCTGATACCACTGTTGGGAGAGGTGGATGGATGCTCCAAGAGACTGAGTAGGTACTGCTAAACCTGCTTTGTACCAACCCTCTTTTACTTCAGAATTGATAAGTAGAATTCCTTAGCTTTCCAATGACACCAAGAAATGGCCTATGTCCTTTGGAAATGATGTGTGCAATGATTAAACCAAAACAGATAGCTTTGAAGTTCACAAACTCAAGAAAACCTTCTATTTCTGTCTTGACACATGCTGGATGTTTTGCTCAGTGTGACCAGCATAGTAGAAATTAATAAAATTCCTTCTAAGGGTATTTAATTATCTTAGTAAGATAACTAATCCAAGTCAAATGATATAAAAAGATAAACTATGCTAGGAGAAATCAATTTAGCAAGTTTAGCTATACCCCCGACTTTTTAGGACAGTAGCAGAAATAGGCTAGAGTTCACCTCGACGTAGATTTCTCTGAAATGGCTGAATAGAATGTCTTTAAACTTTGATAGTATGTAGACGATTTCAAGCTGAATCCAACAACCTTTGAATCACTGAATTTGGTGGAGTACTGACCGAGATATGCCCTTGACAAGTTGACAGACTTTTGAGTAGACTAACAGAGAACTCAGAGATGAATGATGTAAATATATCTATTAATGAACACTTGTATACAATCCCATTGGCATGAATAACATTTCCAAATGGTTTGGAGAGGTGTAGGCTATGGTATAGTCCTTAAACACACTCAAAATAAGTAGAATGAGACTTGGGAGTGACAAGTTCTGCCCGCGACTTTTCTATGTCCATTTTTATAGGAAATGACTAAAAATTTGAATTCAAATTCAAACTCTTGGCTCCCTATGATCAAGCTCCTATATCCTAGGAGATATTCCTTCAATCAAATAAGCTACTTTTTCCACGACTCACTTTGGTAGGTGATTACAAAAGATTCTAAGTCAATTTGACTTTTACAATGAGATAAAGTGGTAATTAACTACTAGCAATGATTCTTATGCTTCTTCACATATGTAGAGTCTTCAAGATATCTTTCAAGCCAAATGTGTAGGCTTGTGATTTACTCCAACATTTTCTGCAAACACCAATAAGGTGTTAGCATGCTAGTAAGCATGTACTTGATGGACTTAGTACCATCAAAGTATTATACATAAGACGACTTCAGTAGTAACAGGATCCCTACACATAATCCTTATGGATTTAGACCATAGGATTGCTAAACAGAAGGAGCTACACCTTCATCATTAGTGATGTGCACAAGCAATCCTATAGGTTTTAGGAAGTTGCATATAGGGACGGAAGATACATTTATGATAATCTCCAAGTTAGTGAAGATTTAGTTATCTTCACAAGAGTCTCACATGATGATTATGAGACTATGGGGTATTATCAGGAATACCCAAAGAGTGAATAGTTTCACTCAGGCACATCGCTTGACCAAGTAGTGAAGCCTTTCTGCTGCACTACTAAGGAAACCAATTAGATGGGATCACAGAGATGGGTTTCATGAGACAGCATCGACGAGTGATTATATGATTCGAGCGATGGTTAGGAAGGCCAAAGGTATGGCACTAGCTCTATGACTCAGAGCATAGATCCCTTAGTCAGGAATAATTGGGGTACCCAATACATAGATATGTATATAGGGATCTACAGAAAGGTACCCAGACCTAGTCTTGGTACCTAGGAACAAGTTGGTTTGGAACAGAAAGGGATATCCATTGTCACTTGTTGACTAGAACCAAACTAACTAGTTTGAGGACATGGGACTCATTTGAGTCCACTGATATGATTTTAGGATATGGAATTCATTAGAGTCCACCTACATATTCCATTATATGGAATATATATATGGTTTAGTGTAGTTGTGACACCATGAATTGGAAGAAGGTTCCACTGGTATGGGACGGTGGAAATGACTTCCCTTTGAGCACTCTTCTTCTATGGCCAGGGAGAAAAGGACTCATCATTCATGGCGTCATGTCTCACTAGATAAGAGGAGAGCTCTTAGTAGAAATTTCCTTAGGATTGGGAGTTATCCTTCATAGTCTAGGGGAGATTTATTCTTTTAGTAGAGAATGTGATAGGTGATTTTATCACCATCGGTATCACATACTCATTTTCAGTTTTCTAGCGGGATAATTCCATCAGTTTGATTGGATTGTATAGATCCATGGACAGAGTATGGTTGGCAGAGATAGTTCTTTATTATGGATACACATGTGTTTAGGGTATCATGTCACATCATTGCTAACCATTTTAGCAGAGGGCTTTGATCCGTATTAGGAATTTATTTTATCCACTCTTCACTACATACACCTTCATTAGTTAGGGGAGATCTGTTCTCCATCTTTATAGGAATAAGTGTAATGAGGGATTATACATTAGTTATGGAAGAGAGGACTAAATAAATTCATGAGTTTCTCTTTTACGGAAAGGAGAAAGTGGGAATCAGCTTAGAGATCCATGAGAGATCTCACTTTAGCTCAGAGGTCTCACTTTAGCTCCTATTCTTTGAAAGAGAAAAAAGAAAGGAAAATATGATTTCTTCATAGGAGAAGAATAGAGCATATTTTCCTTTAGGCAGAAGAGGTATTTTGAAAAAAGAGAAAAAATAAAGGAAAATATGATTTCTTCATAGGAGAAGAATAGAGCATATTTTCCTTTAGACAGAAGAGAGGAATAAATAAATTCATGAGTTTCTCTTTTATGAAAAGGAGAAAGTGGGAATCAGCTCAAAGATCCATGAGAGATCTCACTTTAGCTCAGAGGTCTCACTTTAGCTCCTATTCTTTGAAAGAGAAAAAAGAAAGGAAAATATGATTTCTTCATAGGAGAAGAATAGAGCATATTTTCCTTTAGACAGAAGAGGTGTTTTGAAAACACCTCTTAATTTATATTTAAGAAGGAATTCATTTACTCCACTTTTGAATGTAATTTTCCTTCACATGGGAGTTTCATTCTCCACTATTTTGGAAGGAAAAGTATAGAGAACTTATGTGCATGTTCTCAATTATGGATGAGTAGAGCATTTGGATTCAATAGAATCTCTTTCAAAGGGGAAGGGAAAGTGGAATAGGTTCAATCCCCTGTTAGAACTCTTTTCCTTGGAAGAGATTAGATGGAGAAAGAGAGTTTCACTTTCTCACTTTTAGATTGTCTAGATAGAAGTGGCATCATTCTATCTAATACAAGAGGGAGATCAGTTAATTATGATGGTTAGATTGTGATACCAACTTTTACATGCATAACCCATTCTTTTTCCATCACGATCCTCACGACTTGCCATTGCGCACACAGAGATGTTTGATTTTTGGTCCTTCCTCCCAGCCGCCGAGCAACTCCTCTTAGTTAATGAGACTAACTCTCTAAATAGAGGCTCTCTCTTTTATTCCTCTACCCATATATATATGATGTGACAGAGTTCCAAATGGAAGACAAGTTGAGAAGCAAGTTTGATGTTTCTATTTCTAGTTACATCATAAATAGTGACCAAGTAAAGTGATCAAGTTTGAGCATGAGGGGAGACAACTACTGATCCATGGAGAATCAGATCTCCAAGAGACATGATTAGTAAAAGCTACCAAGTTTCTTAAATTTGATTGTGAGTTTATTTATTTTCTATATTATGCATTCATCGTGCACTATGATGAATTGATGCAATTATGGAGACTCTAATTGGAATGCTTTAGCACTTTCAATGAAAGGGAGAGCAGAATTCCAAGAGTCATCCTTGAAAGAATTATAGAAAAGGGATGATTAGACCTAGTTCTTCACCCTTTGCAACACCAGTTCTCCTAGTGAAGAAGAAAGATGAATCTTATAGGATGTGTGTTGACTAGCACTCAATAAGATTACTATCAAACATAGATATCCTATGCCTTAGATTGATGATCTTTTAGACACTCTAGGTGGAGCCATTGTATTTAATAAAATAGATTTTACAAGTGGCTACCATCATATTAGAGTAAGAGATCATGATGTACATAAGACTCAATTAATCCAGAGAAGACTGAGTTGTTTCTTTCAAGGATAGAGTATCAACCGATGGGGTTTAGATGGATCCCAAGAAGGTTTCAGTTATCTTAGTTTGGCCTACTCCTCAGGATGAGAGGCAGCTATGATCATTTCTAGGACTTTCCAATTTCTATTGGAAATTCATCCTTTTTGTTCGTCGATAGCAGTGCCTATGACAAACTTGCTTCAAGGCACGGTTTCTTTACATGGAAGCAAGAGTAGCAAGATAGTTTTGATACCCTAAAACAAGTTGTTTTAGAGGCTCCTATACTCAAAGTGTTAGATTCATAAAGTTTGAGTTAGAGGCAGATGCTAGTGGCATAATCCATAGGGATAATTTTGAGCCAAGATGGCAGTCTAGTGCATGAACAAGAGTTGTATGCAGTGATGTATACACTTACAGTCTAGAGACACTATTTTTATGGTGTAGACTTTAAGGTATACACAGATCATGATACACTTTAAGTATTTTTGTAGTCAGTTAGATCTTTGAGGCAGTCAGGCTCATTGGGCTGAGCTCATATAGGAGTTTCACATGGAAATCCTATATAGAAGAGCAAAGACAATATAGTTGATGATGCATTAACACGGTATCGTGGATATTTTATCTCCACTAGTGCACTCTCAAGCTCATGAAACTGAAACTAGTAGAGAACTAAAAGAATTTTGAAAGAAAATATCACATGTGAATCTTAGAGAAAAGATGGTAATTATCTTGGAAGTTTGCTATGTTGAAGGAAGCACATAGACAATATAGAATGAAACTACGTGAAGAAGGCTATTCAGATTTAGAAATACTACAAAGGATCATCTTTGTTTGAACTGGCATTAGTGATTGTGGGCAGCTCGGGTATGACCATTTTTGGGAAACGAGGGATGTGGAGGGACTTCCTCTATGTTCACAATTCGGTAGGGGCAGCCTTGCAGAGAGGGGGGAGAACTCTACCTATGAACGGGCCATGCCCGTGTGCATGTAACTGGGGAGTATGGGAGTAAATGGGCAGAGAATCATCGAATGACGATCAAAGGGAAGAAAGGGAACTAAATACCTACGCAATGAAGTTATGAGGGATGGACGTTCTGAGGGATGGTAGTTCTGATGAAGTTCTAACGTTTGTGCAAGGTTTTAAAACAAAACTTTCCCACAGTCTACACATGTTCCAAGAAGCTGCTTATTATAAAAAATGCTTGGTTGTCTGAAGATATCTTTTACAATGCATATAACATTGTTGATGCTTGTGAATGGGAATTTTGGAGCAAACAATGCAATGCTTCATTGAATTTGCAAACATGCACTCATTAAACACATAAAATTCAAAAGTGATACTGTGTTTTCTTTGTCGGGGTTTGTTGCCTTAAATCATTACTTAATGTCCGCTTCCATAAGTTACATGTATTGCTCACCCATAAATTTTGCTAAATGTTTATTTTGAAACCGCATGAACAAATTCTGCCTGCAAAGCCAACTTGAAAAAAATATAGGGGGTTGAAGTTTCTGCACATCAAGAAGTTCTGGACAGTGCTCTGTTGAACATACGGAATGATTGAAAATGCTTTGGAATGTGAATTCTTAAATGATTTTAATGGTTAAAATATGAAGGCTTTAATTCATGTGCGCTATAGATGTTTGAAATAGTTGTTCAAAAGAGACTTCTTGAATTTGAATAGTTCAAATATATTATGAATAATGTTTTCTATATATTATAACTAATGTTTCCTATAGTTTCATGTATTTAGTGCATTCTCTTGTAGCGCGACTTTTATTTCAAATACTTCTATAGAAGTGTGCCATTCAAAACCAATAAACGAGAACCCTTTGAGTTCATCTTTTGTATTATCTAATTCATGAATTACAAACATCTTAAAGATCCACAAAGATCAGTTCATGTGTGTGAGGGACAAGGGCTAGCTAGCCAAGGTCCCATGCTTGTACTTTGGTAGTAATGGGAGTACTTGGATAGTAATGGGAATAGGTGTTGCATGATGGCCACATGTTCACACTAGCCTATTCCAAACTATTGCTATTTTTAGAGTATACGATTGCTATTTTTAGAGTACGAGGGTATATATGGATGGGAGGAGAGTCACACACACATCATTCAAGTCTCTTTCTAACATAATGGAGCATGGTAGACATGTAGAAACTTGGAAGGGTGAGTTGATTTTTCCCCCAACAACATCTAACATTTCTTATGGTCAACACAAAGCCAGTTCATCTCAGATTAATGGTAGCCATAAGAAAAGAACTAGCTAAAAACTAGAGGTACGTTTTGCAAACCTCTTAGGAAAAGAAAGATCAGGGTTAGAGACAAGTAGAGCAGATCAAGAGAGATTGAGAGGTCCAAGAACCATGACTGAACCCCAAGGGAACTCTAATAGCCAATACTGCACAATAGAGAGAAGATACACCAACCATACGTCCTAGGATTGCCCATACAACAAACAAGTGGTTACCAAAAATTACCAACAACCATATTAGCAGCCAGAGAGATACCAAAATCCATATCAACAACCACCATACTTTAGGCCCCAACAACCTTATCAACCTCCAAACCCAACCTCAACATATGCTAGATCAACAACCTCCATACCTTGCCAATGTTATTCTTGTCAATTATCCATCAGTAGAGGATAGCTTGACTAGAGCCCTACTGCTAGCACCCTTGTTGATTTTTGAAAGTGATCCCAACGCTCAGAGCTTTGACTTGACACATGTTGATAGCCCACCAGCTTACTACATGGATTCACCAAAGCATATTGAGATCTATCCTTACAAAATCACTAATGAACCAAGTTGGGAACCCAAATACTCAAATGTGATGTACAAAAATCCTAACCCTAGACCCCAACCAAGACAGATAAGTCCTCAAGAACCTAGAGGGCCATGCTATGGATGTCAGGGAGATCATTTCATTTGTGAGTGCCTGCTTCCTCCCTTGGACCATCCCAATCAATGACTATGCAAGGGTTTTGTCTAGAGTGTGGAAAATAACACCTCTTAAGAGATTGCCCAAAGAATTCGACCAATACATAGAAGATTACACCAATCAATGTTATTGGATTGGCTATGGGCTCTAATGGAAGGATAACAGCTACAACCCCCCTCCCAAGCAATAACTAGAGCTTAGGCACTACAAAAAACTCAAGGCTTAGGTCAAGAGAAGTATTCAAAAGCTAGTGAGACTGAGAGTGTAGCTAAGAAGAGAATGAGAGCTTGGAAGGATAGCCATGAAAGGATGAAAAGACAATGGATGAACAAGATGAGTGAGTTAGAAGAGAGATTAAAGGAAACAAAAGCCAAATTGATAGAGATCGCATCACACACACACCCTCAAATCCCACCATCCTCATCACATCCGAATCATCCCTTAGTGCCACCACCACCCAAAGCAAGATCAATCCTAGCAGATCCCACTCCTAAGGATTTAGACGATGTTCAAAACATATCAGACAAGAATTCTAGAAGGATCACCTAGAGATGGAAAGGAACAAGATTTGTTTGAAAATGGTAGAACTAGCTCATGCCATGTTAAATGCAAGCCATTTCTTCAATCACACTTGCTTGATGTAGACCCAATTACATTGTGAAGGATTGTTGGAGAGATTAGAAAGAGACATTAGTTAGCTCCAAAGGCATTTATGACACTTTGCTGCCTTTTTTTTATAGGTGGATAGTGTAGTGATGGTCCTAATGAGGCAACTTCTCAGCCTTTACAGGTTTCATATGATGATGCAAATCATTCCATTTCTGATGTAGATTTACATGATGCACTTGTTGATGAGAGTTATGCCTAAATGGCTAGTGCAATATCATACTTGTTCACGCTCTCATTGTGCTTCTTTTGCATTAGATTGTTATGGTATGGATACCCCTAGTCTCTATGAGGAGAATGATCCTGTTTCGTTTGATGAAGCACAAAATTTTGAAAATTGGATGGCTACTATGAAATCAAAATATGTTTCCATTATGAAAAATGGTACCTGGTCTTTATGTGACTTACCTCTTGGCAAGAAGGCCATTGGCACTAAGTGGGTATACAAGCTGAAACGTAAGCATGATCGAACGGTTGACATGTATAAAGCTAGGCTTGTTGCAAAGGGTTATTCTCAAGAAGGAGGCATTGATTTTGATGAGAGCTTTGCTCCTTCATGCAGAATGACTACTTTATTAGCATTTATACACTAAAGTCCATCATGGTTGGAATGTACATCAATTGAATATTAAATCTACATTTTTGAATGGCGACTTGCATGAAGAAGCGTATATTTTTCAGCCCTGTGGAGTTGTGCAGAAAGGGCATGAAAACCAAGTATGCAGGTTGAAAAAGGAATTATATGGTTTGAAGCAAGCACCACATGCTTGGTATGAAAAGATACATGCCCACATGATTGCACATGGTTTTGAGAACAATCCAACTGAGAGTACCTTATATGTTAAGCATGCAAATGATATGCTTTTGATCATTGTTGTGTATGTTGATGACATGTTGCTCATGGTCCTCATGAGAAGAATATTGCTGATTTTAAGGCTGATTTGCATGCTTCATTTGAGATGTAAGATTTGGAGTATTTGCATCATTATTTGGGCATTCAATTTATGCAAGTTGATGGCGGAATAGTTTTGTATGAAACAGAATATATTGACACATTATTGAAGCATTTTGGCCTTGAAGACTATAAACCCATTGCCACTCCTATGGAGACAGGTTTAGAGTTGAGTCTTGATGATGCTGGAGATGCATTTGCCATTCTCTATCAGTAGGTTGTTGGATGTTTGGTTTACTTATGCATTACTCGACCAGATATTCAGTTTGCTGTCTCACAGATGAGCAGGTTTATGCATTGCCTAGGTGTTAAGCATTGGCAGGTTGTTAAGGGAATCTTTCACTACTTGAGTGATAGTCAACCACTTGGATTTTTTTATCCCAAGGAGGGATCAATATTACCAGATTTGCATGCTTTTTTTGACTTTGGCTGGGCTGGTTGCTATGAGACTCATGTGTCCACAAGTGTTTTTTGCTTCATGCTTGGTAGCTCATGCATCTCTTGGTTGAGAAAGAAGAAGCCTACTATGGCCACTCTAGTTGTGAGGCTGAGTATAGGGCAACTTTCATAGCGACTGTTGAGTGTGTGTGGCTTAGACATTGTATGGATGATTTGGGTGTTGGCCACTCTTGTGGCACCACCATCTTCACTGATAGTGAGAGTGCATTGGTAGTTGCGAGGAACCCTATGTTCCATGCTCGCACTAAGCACATTGAGGTGCACTATCATTATGTCAAGGAGAGGTTCTTTGCCGGAGAGATGAGTTTGGCATATGTGTCCACAGAGGAGAACATTGCAAACCTTTTCACAAAGGCTCTGTCTAGGGAGAAGTTTGAAGCTTTCCTCAAAGCTTTGGGCTTATTTCCTTTTGTGGATTGATTCAACATAGCTTGGCACTTCTTTATACTTGAGTGCCAACTCCTTGTTCATTGCATCACTTGTAGGAAGGATTTGTTGATATATTTAGGTAGTGATGTGTGTGAACACACTAAGACTACCAGGGTACCTTTTTCCCTCTTTACGAGGTTTTTCCCCCGACTTGTATATATGCCTATAGCCCTAATGGGTTACTTATCTTTGTACATTCTCTTGGTAATACATTTAGTATTGTGCGTTGTGCTCCAAACTTCTTCTTCTTCCTTCTGTTCTTCACGTGCTTTTGTAGACCTCAAGCTCCAACACCTGTCTACTTGAAAAGGGTGAAAGCCAAAAACTGAAAGAAGTTTCAATCAGTAACTCAAAATGGAGCCCAACTATGAACACAATTATGAGCACTTGAGAAGAAAGTGAGGCAAACTGGTTAGGTAGGTGCGAAGGTAAGAGGCTGACAAACTGGTGGTAGATAATTGTGTCCTATGTCCTTGCGTGTATCAATTCTGACATCTCTCTTTCTCTCTATGTGACATTTAGTAGCACCATGAATGAGAGTATTTCTCTATCTATATATATCTCTCTCTCCCCCGCCTCTCTCTCTCTCTCCCTCTCTCTCTCTCCCCTCTGTCTTTTGAGTCATTGACTGCACCTCCTAAAGCCTTTTGCATGTCCAGTCATTGACTGCACCTCCTAAAGCCTTTTGCATGTCCAGAGTACATATTAGAACTCTCTCTCTCTCTCTCTCCCTCTCTCTCTCTCCCCTCTGTCTTTCGAGTCATTGACTGCACCTCCTAAAGCCTTTTGCATGTCCAGTCATTGACTGCACCTCCTAAAGCCTTTTGCATGTCCAGAGTACATATTAGAACTCTCTCTCTCTCTCTTTCTCTTTAAATTGAATCTGTGTGCACTATCTGCTATGGAAACTTCCATCATCTCTCTCTCTCTCTCGGACGCACCTACAAAATAGAGACATTAGGAAAAATGAGAAAATTATATATCTATATATGTACACACACCCACAAACATGATCATGCATACTCACACACATGCACATGACCACATAATCCTCATGCACGCATAGAAACTCTCATGCACACGATCACTCACACTCATGCACTTAGACACTCACACACAACAAAACATCACGCAAACATTTTACACACACACTCTCCGGTTTTATGTTTTTTTTTTTACTTTTTTACAAATAATGTCTTGTTTGTATTAATTTTTCTAATGGTTTAATTTCTAATTATTTAATGTTATCTATTTATTTCATTTTACTTTTTAACTTATTGAATTGATTATTTTAATCTAGACATAAATAATATAGGTATATATTAGATGCACAAACACATAGAACATAGATACATAACGACATAGGTATACGCATGATACATACACTCACAAGCATGCACATATATATACGTTTACACACAAGCACATAAATACACACAAAAAATACATACGCACATCAGCAGACAATCATATATATTAAGACGAACATACATGCTCACTTATGGAAACCTAAACACATACTCACATACAATGAGGGTTAGTTAAATTCATATATATACACACACACAAAAGTATTTAACACATATGAGCATTCATATTCACACACATATCACCAAATACATCACATTTGGACACATGCTACATAGGTTTAGTTGTACCCACATACATCATGGACCCACATGTACTCTATGAGTGATCAAAGTATCATATGAGATAAGTCTCAAGCATCAAGGCTTGCCAATTGTACCAACAGCTCCCCTCTTAAGCCTAAAATGCTTGAGTCTTCAATCCTTGGGTATTCCTTGCAATCCAATCATGGATTTAAACCTATTAAGCTTGCTTCCAACCAATGATTTGGTCATCCTGTCTGCACATTGCATATGAGTATATACATAGGATAGTTGTATCTCCTTGCTTGCAATCTTTTCCCTAACAAAGTGGTAATGTAATTCTATGTTCTTAGTCTTGACATGAAAAATATGATTAGTAGCTAAATGAAGTGAGCTCATGTTATCTCCAAATATAAATGGAGTGCTAAGCTCCAAGCCTGAATATGTATATAGGGGCTTGATGCACATAGCTTCTTGTGTTGCACTTGCTAGCCCTTTATATTCAGCTTTAGTTGAGGAAAGCATTACAATAGGTTTTTTCTTTGAGGACCAAGAAATAAGCTTCGTACCTGCAAATGATAGGTATCCTGATTTGCTTCTTCTGTCATCTTTTGAACCTTCCCAATCTGCATGAGTGAATAGCTTCACATTTAAATTAGATGTAAGGATAATATAGACTTTCATTGAGAGTTTGTTGTCAGGATCTTGCTGACGCACATACAGAGATTGTGAACACAGAAAACACACAGAAAAATAGAGACAACAAGAGATGAGACTGAACGCAGTATTGGGTGCAATCTCCCCCCATGCACTCTGATGGACGAGTCTCTTAGAGTACACGTATTTATAGGTTTATTTCTATTACGTCCTGAAAATAGAAGTTACATGAGGGCTGTCGCTTTTAAAAGCGTGTTTTTAGGTAAAACTACTTTATTTACAAAAGGCTTCGCTTTATAAAGCAAACCACTACTTTTACAATAAGATAAACCTAAATATAACTATTCTAGAAGTCTTCGATTTAGTCTTCGAAGTTATTTAATTATGCGCATCCACTTGTATCCACGCCCTCATGCTTCTTCACCTGCTAGATCAAACACAACCACATTAAAACCTTTTGGATATTTAAAACATTAAAAATCCATTTAACCTTCCATGATTCCATAATATACAACATGCCTCCCAGTTGACAAGCAACTGTCCTTAGTTGATAAAATAATAAACATGGATGGCCAGTCACATGTTGCATCACTGAATAAAAAATAATCATGGTCCATGTAAAAACACATGCATGGAATCGAAAACCTGAAAGTTGTAATGTAATTGGGAATGATATGCAGAAATTGAAGGATCAGATTTTAAATAAGTCAATATTCTAATTCATTTTCGAAAAAATATATCGAAAGTATGATCCTACATACTAAATTCTATGTAAATGCATTACATATAATCAAAGAAAATTAAGCAAGCAAAGAGATTATTGTTGTTGATGTGGCTACTGCAAATGGATCCTCTTGATAAGAAATTGGTACTCATTCTCTGCATCGTGAGCAAAGGCAATGGCTTCATGGAGGGATGTACGCTGGCATGAGCGAAGCTTTGCTTTAACCTCCTTATCTATCCTATCAACATACTTCTTCTTCATAGCATCATGTGAAACATCTTCAAGCAAACAAAGAGATACTAGGTATTGGTAGAACTGGTCCGTATAGGTTGTCAATGTATCACCTTCGATCCATGTAAAGTTAGCCCACAATTGTCGAACATGTAGGTTGAATTGTAAAGGTAGAAACGAATCCTTAAACTCTTCTTGAAAAGCCTTCCATGTGTGTGGACAATCTTCACTATGACAAAGATCATTCCACCATAGCTGCGCTCTTCCTACCAAGTAATTGGTAGCAAACTTGACTTTCTTATTTTATGAGTATGACTCGTCAGAATAGAATTCATCGAATAGAGAGAGCCATGTCAGGACAAATCTGCCATCTTGTCGTCCATCAAATTGAAGCATGGTATAGCATTCTTGTATAGATTGTTGAAGTGCTTGAAGTTCTTGGTGCATAATCTCTAACTGTTGCTCGAAAGAAAGTCCAGGTAAAGGTGAATTGCCAAAATCCTCCATCGTTGCTCTTGGACCCTTAAATTAGTTCTTTCCTCTCCAGATGTACCCTCAGGGAATGTACCCTAGCAGAAAAGTACCATGTCTGGATGTACCCTGATGTACCCTGACGAGATGTACCCTATCTAGATGTACCTTGGTGTACCCTGAGAAGTGTACCCGGACAGAGAACTTGAGTATCAACACCAAGAGATGGAGGAGTGGTTAAAGTACTTCCCTTGAAAGTAGGAGGTTGTGGGTTCAAATCCTCCTACCTTAGGGAATCTAAACCTCTCTATTGCCACTCAAAATTTAAATTGCCTCGCGCATAGCCAACGGCTGCCAAGGGAGCCTTGGGTGCCAATGTTGCCAATGTATTGCCTAAGTTATTTGCCTTAGTCGACGCCTTGGAGTAAACATAGGTGTAAACGTAGGAGAAAATGTAGGTTAAAACATAGGTTCTGGTTCTGGAACAGAAACAGAAACAGAAACAGAAACAGAAACAGAAACAGGAACCGGAACCAAAGACAAAGATGGAGACGGAGACGGAATCAGAATCAGAATCGCGAATAGAGAACAGAACCCTCTGTATTGACGCATGCAGAGCTCTGATACCACTATTGTCAGGATCTTGCTCATGTGCATACAGAGATTGAACACAGAAAACACACAAAAAAATAGAAAAAACAAGACAAAACGCAGTATTGGGTGCAATCTCCCCCCATGCACTCTTATGGACGATTCTCTCAGAGTACATGTATTTATAGGTTTATTTCTATTACGTCCTAAAAATAGAAGTTACATGAGGGCCGTCACTTTTAAAAGCATCTTTTTAGGTAAAACTACTTTATTTACAAAAGGCATCACTTTATAAAGCGAACCACTACTTTTACAACAAGATAAACCTAAATATAACTATTCTAGAAGTCTTCGATTTAGTCTTCAAAGTTATTTAATTATGCGCATCCACTTGTATCCACGCCCTCATGCTTCTTCACCTGCTAGATCAAACACAACCACATTAAAACCTTCTGGATATTTAAAACATTAAAAATCCATTTAACCTTCCATGATTCCATAATATACAACAGAGTTCCCTTCAAATACTTCAATATCCTTTTGGCTACATCCATGTGAGGTTTCCTAGGAGTGTGTATGGATTGGCTAAGCACACTTACTCCATAGAAAATATCCACCCTATTTAGGGTAGCATAGTTCAAGCTTCCAACTAGACTTTGGTAGCTTGTAATGTCTTCAATTACTTCTCCTTCATGAACACTTAACTTGTGATTGACCTCCATGGGAGTACCTACAACCTTAGGATCTTGCATTTTGAAATTTGCAAGCATATCCTTCATGTATTTCCTTTGTGTAAGGAACATTCCTTGATTTGTGTAGACCACTTCCAATCCAAGAAAATAAGTGAGCAATCTAAGATCACTTATTTTGAATTCTTCCTTCATTTGGGCTTTAATCTTTTTGATTCCATCAGCATCATCACCTATAAGAATGATGTCATCTACTCTCACACACACAAGTATATAACTTCAAATTTATTCTTCTTAATGAAAAGTGAAGAATCATCTTTGCTTAGTTTGAATCCTTTGTCTTGCAATAATCTAACTAGTCTACGATTCCAAGCTCTAGGAGCTTGCTTTGGTCCATACAGATCTTTTCTGAGATGGCACACATACTCAGGATGTGATTCATCCACAAATCTAGGAGGGTGTGCCATATATACTTACTCTGAACTCCAACCATTCAAGATTGCATTTTTTACATCCATCTGATAAATGTTCTAATTTCTTGAAGTAGCTATACTCATGAGAACTCTGATTGTTGACATCTTTGCCATAGGACCTTATAATCTATGCCTTGGGTTTGAGAAAACCCTTTTGCCACAAGTCTTGCTTTGTACCTATTTATTGAACCATCTGAGTTCTTTTTTACCTTGTAGATCCACCTAGATCCAATGATCATATATGGCTTCTTGGTAACTAGGTCCCATGTATGATTCTCTTGAAGAGCTTCTATCTCTTCCTCCATTGCTTCTCTCCACTCTGATTTCTTGTTGGCTTCTTCAAATGTTGATGGCTCCTCCGAGTTGATATCCTGAGAAATATATATTGAATTCATAGTGACCAAAGAGGTGTCAAATCCATACCTTTCTGGCTTCTTCTTTTCCCTAGTTAATCCCCTTATTGTTTGTTGAGAAGTTTCTACAATATCTCTCAACTCTTGCATCTTCTCTTTGGCTTTATTGTTGCATACCTTGATGTTCCTCTTTGGTGTCTTCAAATCATCATCAGAATCTCTTGTATCTTCATGTAGTTGATCATTTACCTTCTGCAATGTTGGAAAGTCCTCCTCTAGGTCATAAGGTGGCTTGAATTTCCTGCAATCATCTTCAAACCAAGATTTGTTCTCATAAAAGGCAACACCTCTGCTAACAATAAGACTTTTAGTGCTTGGATTATAAAATATATACCCTTTTTTATTTAATTCATATCTAATAAACACACATTTCTCTACCGTCGGATCCAATTTACCTCTAATTTGTGATGGAACATGTGCATAAGCTATGCATCCAAATATCTTGCAATGATCAAGGCTAGGTCTTCTTCCATTCCAAGCTTCATAGGGTGTTATCCCATCTAATGCCTTTGATGGGAGTCTATTAATGAGATAGGTGGCTATAGACATAGCCTTTGCCCATAGATAATTGGGTATCTTTTTCTTATTAAGCATGGATCTTGCAGCTTCAACTATGGTCCTATTTCTTATCTATGTCACTTCATTATGCTCTTGAGTATATCTGGTTTTGATCTCTCTTTGGATGCCTCTATCTTGGAGATAGGCATCAAATTCATGGGAGAAGTATTCTCCCCCTTCATTTAAACTTAGCCTCTTTAATGTTTTCCTTGTTTGATTTTCAACAAGAGCAAGATATTTCTTGAAACAATTGAGCACTTCATCCTTGTGCTTCATAAATTATAGGATGCCCCATCTACTACAATCATCAATAAAAGATACATAGTACCTGGATCTTGAAATTGATGGTTCCTTGCTAGGTCCCCAAACATCTATGTGGACTAGCTCCAATAGGTCACCATGGATGTAACCTTTCTTCATAAAGGGTTGCCTATGTGACTTCCCAAATTGAAGCGTGCTAAATTTGTATATCATATGTTGCATGGATATATTAGGCAAGCCAAGCACACTTTGATCCCTACATATTTGCTTCAAACTTTTTTCACCAATGTGAGCCAATCTTTTGTGCCACATCTCTCATTTTGATAGGGTTTGTCCTCCATAATTGAACATAGCTATATTTCTAGTATGTTGTAATTCAAATGTAAAGAGTCTACTCGACTTTTCACCCTTTGCAATTCTCTTGAATCCTTGTTGAGAATCTTCAACAAATGCTCCATTCCTTGTGAATCTTACGTGCAATCCTTTCTCTACAATTTGTCCAACACTTATAACGTTCTTAGTTATGGTAGGTACATACAATACCTCACTGAGTAGATTCATATTCCCATCTAGGGTCTCCACATTTCTAATCTTTTCAAATGAGTGCCTAGTGTCATGTCTTGTTTGAACCTCAAATCAATTCCTTGGATCTTCCAAGTCTGACAGTATAACCACATTCCCTGCTACATGATTGGAACAACCAGAATCTATATACAATACATGCTCATCTACTTTACCTTGTTTCATGGTCATGTTCATCAATAGAAGTGAGTCCTCTTGTGTCTGCTCTTTAGTTTAATTGTTGTAGTTTCTTCTTCCTCTATATTCTCCTTAGTTATTTGTACTGTAAAAGTTATTGTTGTAGCCATTAAAGTTATTTGATCTTCCTCCTCTATAACTTCCTCTATTGAAGCCTCTTCCTCTCTGATTTCTGGGATTCTTGGAACAATTCTTAGTTGTATGGTTAGTCAAACCACATATGGCAGATGCAGAAGAGTCTAAAATCTCCCCCCGCCTTGTTTACCTCCTCTGCTTCTTCCTCTTGTACCTCTATCTCTTCCTGCAAAATTTGCTTAAGAGGTACTAGCTTCATCATCAGATCTTTTGCCTTTGCCTTTGCTATCCTTACTCTTACTCTTATCAATGTATAAGGCAAAGGATTGATTAACTTTTGAGTTTTCATTATTCTTCACAAATTTTGCTTCATGAGTGAATAGTTGCCCCATGAGAGTGTTGAAATCAGGTACGTGCATATCCATGTATAGGTCCATTGCTGTGGTGAAGGCTTCCCATTTAGGCATCTTCTTGTATTGCCAAACATCATCGTGAAGGTGTGTCACGATCGCAATGACGTGATGTGATCCTGATGGCATGAGCTAATCGCCATGACAATCAGTGACTATCACAATGTTTAGACACAGTCACGATGATGAGTCGCCATTGCGATGGTTATCTTAATATGTGATTTCAAAAAACTGAATGTAGATCTTGTCACGATGAAGGAGATAAGGAAGAGAGCTCACACACACACTCTCATTCTCAAGGAGAAGCACACACATAGAAATGAGGCAAGGAAGAATGATCTTCTTCTTCTTCTATTACATAAAAAAGGAATGTACAAGAATGATCTAAAAACAAGAAACAACAAGTGCAATATATAAAGATCAGTACATAAGGAAAAACCTAATGTCCACAAATGAGTGAGCTGGCAAGGAACAAATTTGCCATCACTCTCGGTAGATAAATTTAATAAAGCTCAATGAAGTATCCCTGACATATACCGGCGTGACCACTATACATGTTATAGAAATGAAAAACTGGTACGTGTCATCCTGGATCGTCACATGTTGAGCTTGATATCTTAACACTCCCCCTCAAGCTCAATACCATATCCTATAATCCAAGAATCTCCCGAAACTTCTTCAACTTCTCAGCTCCAAGTGCTTTGGTGAAAATATCAGTAACCTGCTCATCTGTTCTCACATAAACAAGATCAATATCACCTGCTAATACCTTCTCTCTGATGAAGTGATAATGTACCTTGATATGATTTGTTCTAGCATGGAAAACAAGATTCTGTGCTAACTGTATGCTGCTAAGATTATCACAATAAATAGTGATAGGCTTTCCCACTTCCACACCTAAATCTACAAGTAGCATTTCTAGCCATGAAGCCTCACATGTTTCCATTGCAGCACCTCTATACTCAGCCTCTGTACTTGTCAAAGCAATAGTGGGTTGCTTCTTGCTGCTCCATGTAATAGTTGCACTCCCAAGTGAGAATAAAAAATCACTAGTAGATCTTCTATTTGGAATGCTACGAGCCCAATTTGCATCAGAGTATCCATAAACCTGCAAATCTACACCATCCTCATAAAATAATGCATAATCCAAAGTAGCACTCACATAACGTAGAGTGTGCCTCAGAGCATCCAAATGTGGCTTCTTGGGAACCTGCATAAACTGAATTTCAAGTCCAACAATATAACTTAGATCAAGCCTTGTAATTGTGAAATATATCAGAATTCCCACAATTTTCCTATACATAGTAGCATTTTCCAATGCTTCACTTGATGTAGTATCCAACTTCAAATTCTGATCTAATGGCATAAAAATTGTCTTACAATCAGCCATACCATACTTTTGTAGCATATTCAAAGCGTATTGCCTTTGCGACATCCATACACCTATTTCTGTATGTATAAACTCAATACCCAAGAAATAGCGTAGCACACCAAGATCTTTCATATCAAATTCCTACATAAGAAGTTGATTTACCTCTTTGATGCTTCCTTCATTATCACCACCTACAATCAGGTCATCAGCATAAATAGCCACGATAGTGATGCCATCATCAACCTTCCTTGCATATAGTGAGTGATCTGCATCACACATAGAAAGCCCAATGCTGGTTAAGTAATCAGTAATCCTTGCATGCCATGCACGAGGGGCTTGCTTAAGCCCATACAAAGCCTTTTGCAACCTGCAAACATATTCTGGATGCTTTGAATCTTCATATCCTTGTGGCTGGTCCATATATACTTCTTCCTGTAACTCACTGTAGCTCAGTGATGAGTAGCACCTCCTTTAATGTCAATCTGGGAAGACATGAGGATGGTATGAAGACCTCGAGCAAGTGAAGGCACAAGTGCGTGAGTGAGAAGCACACTAACATGCATACACATATACACACATGCGCACACAAGGTAAGACAAAGAGTGAGAAGCAATGGAGTTCTTTAGATTACTTCCAAAAAGCTCTTACATGTTCAAATCAATTACAAGCTAACCTAAAAAATGAGCTCTCTAGCTCTATTTATAGTTTTTGACTAGGTTTTGATCGTGTCGAGACCTAGTGTCCGGCCTAGTTAAAAATTAGGTTCTAGGGCCTATTTGAAGACTCAAACGAAGTCTAAAAATTATGAAGGTAGCTACTTTGAATGCTCCTCAAGCTCAAGGACTCCTTGGCTTGCACAAAATGGAGCTACAAAAATATGAAATGGTATCTACAATGGCTTTTAGTGATGAAAATCACTATTGTTGTAGGGATTTCCTCTAACGATTTGACATACACATCTTCGAGCTCCCTACTTGCTCCTTCTCCTTGTGTGTCCCCCCCTCTTTGACATGCTTTAGTGTCCTGAAAAAATAATGGCCTACTTGCCAGATCGTCGTTGACTACTCTGTCTGCTTGTGCCTTCTCTTCGTCTCTGACTCTCTTCGTAAGCTTCCTTGCCTTGTGAGTCCTTCAGTTCCTTGACTACTGCTAACACCCCCCCTCTCTCACGTCTGTCATCTCTGACAGACCCTTGTTGAGTGGGTAGTTGGATGTAGTACTCCACCACGTCGGTTGCTAAATGATGTTCTGCAATTCTCAACCCTTTGGCCAACTCCGTGAGTAGAGCATCCCAATCTACCGTCTGGATGTGGTATACGTAACTTTTCTGAATGGAGAGCTTGTTCCACTGCAAACAATTGCAATGAATGTGATGGTCTGGGAATGAATATCTCTGAATGATATTCCCAGAACCCTGTGACAAACATTTCTTCAAACGTCTGTTTGAAGCAAGCTGGTAGATACTTTATACGCGCATGCCATGCATATACGACATTAATAGATGGTGTGGTGCTCATGTTGTAGACAAGGTCCTGATTACCTTCATTAAATCCGAGGGTTGATAGGTTCCTTGACATTCTTGAAGGTCCTGAAGGTGACCAACATGAGCTCAAAAATTTTAAGGCACATTTGGGCCATGACATCTGGTACATTTTTGAACCGGACCCCCCAATGCTGAATCGTCGAAATCATATATCCTATGGTAGGTTGGCCTTTAGGTGGTGCTAAGTAGACATAATTGAGACATTTCTCACATCCTTTGGTTGTCAGCACAATTTTTGTGTATTCCGGCCACGACCAGGCATGTTATTCCATGTCCTTACCATCTCAGGGTAGGTTTCAAGCAGACGAATCGTCCAAGTAGGTTGATGTATATTCCCCTACTTGGCACTTGGTGGGATGTCGTCTGGTGCAAACTGTGTTGCCAAGGTTGGTTCTTTTGAGGTGTGGTGCATGATTTCAACATTGTAATCCGCCATTAAGACACAGAAAGGAACATACAAATCGTCGGATGTGCCGATCCACCTATGATGGGAGAGGTTTCTAAAGTAATCCGATTTTATGACTACCTCTTCCAAACGTGACATAGACGCTATCTGAACTGCAACTCTATCATCATAGGTTGTGGCCACTTTCTCTAACCTCTGCATCCATTCAAGAGACTCGATCTCGATGGTGTCCATGCCCTCTTCTGTTTGCTTGCCCCCTAGTGCAGGCATGGGAACATATGGGTCTTCAAAGGTTTCCTCTACTTCAATTGGCACGAAGTCTTCAGGTTCGGGTTCTACAAGGGGAGAGGGTTGACGCTCGTATTGCATGACTTTATTTCGTAATTCTTCTAGTTCTGCTCTGAGTTTTTCAACTTCTTTAGACGTGTCAACTGCGGTTGTGACTCTGATTGGTGACTCTTGCTGGGTTGCCAACTGCTTTAATAGATCATCTCTTTCTCTTTCTAATGCTGCGTGGGCTTCCAGGAGGTTGGCATGGGTTTCCAACACAATTTGCATATTCGCTGAGGGGATGGCCTTGAATCTATCAGGGTCGATTTCCTGTGGGGAACCCTCCATTGCTGCTTCCAAGTTTTCTTCGTTCTGTTTCTGTAGTCGTTTATTTTCCTCGAGTGCTGTAGACATGTGTTTGCGTAAGAGGGCCAGGTTGCGTCGAAGCTTGAGATTCTCTGTTATCTGGGAGTGTAGCAGATCATCCATTTGTTGTTTTTCTTCTGCATCTGACTGGGGTGGATTGGCTACTAACTGCTCATGTTGTTCCTGTAAAGTGACATACTGTTGTTGTAGTATCCGCTTTTCCCTTTCTAGATCAATGAATCGTACTTGAAGTTCTTCATGGCTTCGGAAGAGTCTCGTATGTTGGTTATCAAGATGCCGGTAGTGCTGTTGTAGTTGAGACATACACTGATACATATTATTAAATACACTATTAATAGGGGTGGATGTGGGAAGGGTGTTGAATGCAAAAGGAAAGGGGAAGGGGAAGGGGAGTGTGGATGCGGTGCTGGAAAATGGTGAAGTGGGTGGTGGGGGAATGGGAGATGGTGGGTGTATGGGGGGAGGGAGAGGTGCGGAAGTGGGTGATATGTCCATAAAATCAAAAGTGGATGCCGTAGTGGGAGTGATTGTGAACATGGGAATTGTGGGTGCACTGATAGTGGTGAAAGTGTACAGTGGTGTGTGCAATTGTGAATATGAACCGCCAGGAAATGTGATCGGGGGAACAGGGTTTTCCGTGGCTGCGGTTAGAATTACTGTGTCAGTGGTTTTATAGACAAGAGAGGTGGAGATAGGGTGTGTGGGTTGTGTGGGTTGACTAACGGTCTGTGCTTCGGTATGGGTAGTGGACTCGGAGGCGGTGACAGTAGTGGTTACACTGGTAGTGGGAGGTGAATGTGGTGGAGTTGGAGGTAGGGGTGGCAAAGGGGGTGACAGAGGTGCACTTGATGTACGGGTCTCCTTAGTATCATGAACGGTGTGTGATGTGCCCGTGGTTGTGGATGTTCCTTGTGGTTCTGATACTAATACATTCATCTGTTTTCCTGATCGAGGTGGACATCTACCGTATCTTCGCTCCGTTCTTCATGATTGTGCAAGGGCGGTATGCACCATCTCAGGTACCCCCAACGCATCGGCTATCATGTCAAGGGTTGCGCGTTATTGCTCGTCCACACCTTCCTCCTCAAGGATGGTTCATGAGGGCTTTTCCTGCTGCTAGGGACAGTCTGTGTTGCTCTTGAACTCTATTGATGGTATCATGCAGCTTTTTCAATTCCTTCGTATAAGCTGGGGCTCCTTCAAGTTCCTGTAGAACTTCTTGCTCATATTCATGCGCTTCCTCATTAGAAAATCCTTCCTTTTCATCCTCTTCTTCTTCTTGTTCACCCTCCACTTCGACTACTCTTGGTTGGACTGGATGGGGTTGGTCTGCGACTGTCTGCTGGCTGCTTGCCTGTTCTGCCTCGACTTCCGCGTTAACTGCCTCGATTATCCTGGCTACCTCCTCATCGGTTAGGTCTTCTAATGTGAATCCGTGAGGAAACTCTAAGTCTGTTGGTACAAGTGGAAACACCAGCTTCGGTCCATCAGTGCTGTGTCTTGGTAATCTGATAGTGAAGGGTTGTACACGCCTCGGAAGTCATGGAGTTGTCTCAGGTGTCAGTGTTGCACCACGGGCTTGTGCACAGGGCATCTAAACTGTGCCTCTCATTTTCTTTGATGGCGGCCTTGCGATTGATAGTCTACGTTGAAATTCCTATACCCTAGTCCAAATCAATGCCCTTTGAACTGGCACATCATAAGCTAAATGCCTATAGACAATCCTGGTGAGAGCACAGCATCCATACAGTACAGACTTTTGCTTTTTATACCACCTTTGATGAGCCAAGTGGATTTGGTCGATAATCCAGTGGGGCATGTTGATTGTCAAATCGAAGGCATCGGCCAAGTATAGACTAAACCATATCTTTTTGGGTGGCATTGTGAACCTCTCCTGAGCGGGGAATGCAAAATGCTGCATGACCATTCGCAAATGAATGGCAATCGTTAGTGTCATTGCTACCATGTCCTTTAATTTTGTAAGATTCTTGTTCTTCATATTGTCGGGGACCATGGATTCCTTCTCAGTGGGAATGTGCATTCCTTTCATGTCTAGAGCTTCCCTTACCAAATTGATAGTTAGCGTGAAGTGCTTGTGAGAGATGGGAGGACAAAGGTGCTGTATCCCTTTTTGTCTTTGCTCGGAGTGAGGGTGCTAAACAAATACGAGCATCTTAGAAAGTCGGGCTTTGGCAATTGGAATTTGAAGTAATCATAGAGTCCCGCCTTCTTCCATATAGGTTTCAGCCCTTCATTATTTTGCAGTTTCTCAAATTCCCTGGTGAAGAAGTGATACCTTCCCCAACGCCCGTTGAATTCTATCTCAGACTCCCACATGTAAGTGCCTTCACCCAGAGATCCTGCCACATCACTGAACCAATGTGAGCTTTTGCTGACCGGCGTTGTGTGCCCCTGTGGAGGATTCTGTTAACATTGTAAAGGACAAGATAGAACCGTTTTTGTCCCCATTACAACATTAACATGAGGTTCGGGAGAGATTAGTAGGTTATTAAGTGCTCGGTGCTTGTGTGTGTAGTTAGGAATTGGGTAGACCTAGGAACTAAGTGGAATGATGTAGTGTGAGAGTGACATAGTTAGTAGGTGAGCATGGATTTACAACTGGGGTCCGGGGGTTTATTACAAGTTTTAGGCTGCCAAATATAGTGGATGGGTTTTGATCTTGATTTTGTGGAGACTCTGGAGAGCTTTATACGAGTATCTGCTTGAAAATGAGGCTTTTTAGGGACCCATTTACAAGTGATTCTACTTGTGCTCATGGAAGAATATGTGTCCGTGCGTGATGTATAAGAATGGGCATCAGATGTTCGAGTGAGTGAAACATTTTGTACCGGGTGTGGCCTCGCTGTAGCTATTTGAACCCGCAAGCAAGCCTTAGGCACCCAGATTTGTCGTGATTGTGGGCTGGCCTTCATTGACTTCTTGGGTACCCAAATAGAATTTACTTTCACAGAAGAATTTATGAAAGACTTCTTATTAGTGTCGTGTTGTTGATTACTAATAAGAGGTTTTGGCCGTGGGGTTGTCTTGGTTGCAACAGGGTGTTTGCCTTTTCGCACCCACACTTGTTTCAACGGCTGAGACATTCTGCTTCGCACGTTTTTTTGGTCTCCAATATAGGTAGTACTCTGCTCCTTCTGTATTTGATCTACATTTGGTTGCTGCATCCCTCTGGCCTTTGGAAAAGAAGGGAGTGCCGTCTTATCCTTGACTCTGTTGTTGAGACAATCCTCTTATTCAGTTTTGGACAAGAATAGCATTGTCAACTTCATGTGCACCCCTGGAAGGACCAGGAGTTCGTGCCTGACCTAGTTCCTTGAGTGCCTCATTTTCCAATTCAACTGTAATTCGACTATTATTTACCCATACCTGAAGAAGTCCACTTCTTAGGTTTAGGTTGACTGCATGATCATAGATCCAGTCCTGACCCAAGACAAGAGGCTCAGTGAGGTCCTCATCTTGACACACTAGTACTTTGACTGTCATTACTTCGTCTTGAATGTAGAGGGGAAGTTCCACCTCGCCCATGCAAGGGGTTTCCACACCTCCCAATCCTATGAGATATGCTTCTATATGATTGACAGTTAATTTCAGCTTTCGACAGTAAGAAAATTTAACAGCACTAGTGGCTGCACCTGAGTCAATCAAGGCTCTTACAGTCCTTGCACCCTTTCCTTGTCCTATCTCTAAGGTTATAAAAGGACGTCGATCAAGTATCCTATGAGAGCTAATACTTGAAACTTCACACATAGCCACATGATATCCTTGATCTGCATATGCATCTGTCCTAGGTTGCTCATTCTCCGGATGCGTTCCAATGCTTCTGCTTGAGCTTATTCTCGAATTCGTCTTTCTTCTTCTTTGCGTTTCTTAGCAGTGTTGAGTCGACTTAGCATCTCTTCCGTCAGAGGTTCCTGATATAACTTGACTCTGCATCCGCTTATGTAGCTCGGGAGAATATCGCCTTCTAATGTGGCTAGTTGCACTGCTCCACTTGTTGAGATTCTATTAATGATCATGGGTCCGTAGCCTCTCTTCTCTAGTTTCCTCGCATGTTGTTTCAAAGTGTAGACTAGTACTAGGTCGCGTGCCTTCAAACCTTTATCCTTAACGTGGGTGTCAAAGTATGCCTTCTGTCGTTTCTTAGCTGCATATATCCCTGCAGCCGCCCTCAGTCTTGTTTCTCCTAATCGTTCAAGGTCAAAAAGTCTAGAGGAGAGTTCATGACCCGTCCATTCATGCTCTTGTGCTACTTTCAATGTAGGTATTAAGAAGTCCAACGATAGCACTGCATTTTGTCCAAATACCATCTGAAAGGGGGTGGCTTGGAGTACCATTTTGTAGGTGACTCGGTAAGCCCAAACAACATGGTGTAGCTGTTTGTCCCAATCAAAGCGTTTATTGTTCACTAATTTTGTCAGTACATTGCATAAGATCTTATTGGTGCTCTCAGCCTGGCCATTAGCTTGGGGGTGATAGGGGGCAGACTTCTTATGTACTACCAAGAATTCTTGGAGCAGACTTTCAATAACTTCATTCAAGAAGTGAGTGCCTCTATCACTGACTAGCTCTATAGGTAACCCGTATCTCGTGAACACATTCTCAAATAAGAACTTAGCTGTTGTTTGAGCATCGTTCTTTGTTGTGGCTTTTACCTCTACCCACTTGGTTAGATAGTCCGTGGCAACAATGATATACTCTGCATGGGAACCCTTAGCTAGGGGATTAATAGGACCTACAAAGTCTATTCCCCACTTAGAGAACGCACGTCCACCTATCATTGGTTTCAGTGGCATCTCATCTTTGCGTATAGGACATTGAGTTCTCTGGCAAACATCAAACCGTTTCACATAGGTATGTGCATCCATGTGAAGGGTAGGCCACCACAAGCCTGCAAATAGGATCGTTTTAATCACTCGGTCTGGTCCAAAATGTCCTCTTGCTACACCTTGATGAGCAGTTTCCAAGATCTTGAGATATTCACTCTCATGGGCGCATAGTCTGAGGTAACCATGTTTACCACGTATAGATTATCACCAATGAGTGAGTAATCCAGGGCTTCTTGTTCTAAACTCCTTTTCCTAGCCAGAGTCATGTCTGGAGGGAATGTTTTTGTCCTCAGGAAGGATACTAGTGGTTCACTCCAATCTGGCACTATGGACACTCGATAAAGAGTGGCATGCTCCACATGTGGTTTAGTGCAGCAGATTGGGCATTCCTTGCACAACTTTTGGACATCAGCTTCCATAGTCGGCCAATGCACTCCGAGTCTCCTTAGTGTCTGTAGGGTTCGTTGCTTTGAGTAGTGTTGCTCTAATGCACCTACATGTGCTAATTGCAACCATTTAGCATACTCATCCTCTTCCACAAAACAAGCCAAGATCCCTTGATCTGTGTGCTTGTACATACTTCCTGCCATGATGTGATACTTTTGGGCTTTTACTACCTCTCTATCTTGTGTGTTTATTACTGGGTGGTTAGGCCCATATGTCAATACTGGCACTAATGGCTTAGCCCACTGCGGCACCACTTCCAAATTAAACAAGTAAGCATCAGGAAGGTCATCTGACACTCCTTGTGGGGCTTCTCCAGATGTGAGCCTAGAGAGATGGTCTGCTCTCAAGTGAGTCTTCCCTTTCCTTACCACAACCTCAAAATCATATTCCATTAGCAAGAGAAACCATCTTACTAATCTACCTGTATTGCATGGCTTGTTCACGAGATATAGGAGTGCCTGATGGTCAGTGAAAAATTTAAACTTATTTGCAAGCAAGTAATGTCTAAACTTTTTAACTGCATATACCATGCCTAGTCCTTCTCTCTCAGTAGTGGTATAATTTCGTTCAGCTGCATTCAATTGTCTACTAGCATAGGCAATTGGAAGATCCATATTGCTTTCGCCCGTAGGTTGCACGAGCATAATTGGATGCCTCTACATGAACATGAAAAGGCTTATTCCAATCTGGTGTGGTCAAGATTGGCGTTGAACATAATCGCCGTTTAAGCTCATTGAAGGAATTCTCACATTCATCAGTCCACTCAAAGTTAGTCAAAAGTCCATACAGAGGCTTTGCTATGATGGCATACATGTGTATAAACTATCGGTAATAACCATAATGCCACATGAAAGCTTGTACTTCCTTGACATTCTTTAGCCTAGGTAGCTCCACTATGGCTCTCACTTTCTCTTCATCAGTGGATATGCCATTCTTTGACACTATGTGTCCTAGAATCTTGCCTTGCCTGACCATAAAAATGCACTTTTCTAGGTTCAGGCAGACTTGATATTCTCTACATTTGTCAAAGATTTCTCTGAGTTCAGGAATATGGGTTTGTCTAACGTTGGAATGAGCACAAAGATCATCAACATAGACTTCTAAGTTCTTCCTCAGGAACTCTTTAAATACATGGCACATCAGCCTCTGGAAGGTAGCGGGTGCATTGGTAAGCCCAAATGGCATTACTCTAAAGGAAAATATGCCCCATTCAGTGGCAAAAGCCGTCTTATGCTGATCTTCTGAAGCTATGGCTACTTGATTGTAGCCCGAAAATCCATCAAGGAAGCTGTACACTTCCTTGCCTGCTACTCTTTCTAAGAGATGTTCTGTGATAGGAAGCGGATAGTTATCTCGAATTGTGGCTGCATTGACCTTCTTCAAGTTAATGCATACACACAACTTTCCATTTTCTTGGGCACCACTACGATGGGGGATACCCACTCAGTGTGCTCAATTTCATAGATGAATCCAGCTTCAACCAGTCTATCTATCTCCTCTTTGATCTTAGCAGCATAATTATCATTATATGTGTATGGCTTTTGCTTAGAAGGTTTGGCATCTGAGGTCATGGGGATAGTGTGTGAGCATATGTCAGGGTCCACGCCTTTCAAATCCTTGTAACTCCAAGCGAATACATCTCTGTATTCTCTTAGCAAGGCTATCAATTCGTGCTCTTCGTCTTCCGTCAGGTCATGGCCTATGTACGTGCATCTCTCTTCTCCTTCTTCCACGGCTACCACTATTTTCTTGGTGGTTTCTTTATTATCATAGGCCTCCCCCGATTGCGCCTCTCATTTAGGCATTCTGATCATGACTCTCCTGTCATCTATCTCATACTTCTTAATATTTTTCGGGACCTCAAACAAAGAATCTTCCTCTTCTGGTGTGACTTCTCTCTTCTTTCTTTTCTTTCCTTCTTCCTTCGGGGTCACATGTGTGGCTAGCCTTACATCATTTGTAAGCTCTCTGTGCCTCTGGGGTTGAAATTCTACTTCATAGAAGTATTCTTCATCTGATGCAAAAGGTGGATCCATAATGATTGACTCTAGATCGGAGTCACTTGCATCCTCAAATGCATCAGGGCTAGGTTCACACTCTTCTAACACTGCCTCTCCCATGATTGGCTCTATGGAGAAGACTGAAATGTCATAGCCATCTTCATCACAGTGAGGTGTCCATTGTTCTTCATTGATGGCTACATCCATTGTTGCTAGGATTTTTGCTTAGCCGTGGGGTTCAAATTCTTCGTCAGGAAAGACTACAGGTGCATAGGTTGGGTCTTGAATTGATCTATGTGTTTCTTTTGCACCTATCTCTCTGGCTTTTTCTCTCTTCTCTTCCTCTACTGCTACTTTGCACATCCTAAGTGGGTGTCTTCATGCATCCATGAGGATCCTGATCCTATGGAATGCACCGATTCCGTATCATCTTTGGCTCTATGGATGGGATTCCATTGGATAGGAGGGACATCTCTATGAGAGTAATCTTTGAGATTCACTTTGGTCGTAACACCTAAGTGTTGCAGGTACAAGGAATTGGTTCCCCAGTCCCGTACCACTTGCAACTGTCGCATAAAGGGTCATCCCAAGATCATTTCATAGGCATGATTTTTGCTAAAATCACATATAGCAAATGTATGCTCGAACTCAACACCACATGTGGTGAGAGTTATTCCTTCCAACAGCCCTAAGGGTCTCTCTATGTGACCATCGGCCATTTGCAATTTCATCCTCGTGGGCCTGAGTGCTGACTTGCCCCAACACTTCCATAGGGAAGTGGTAGCAATTGCAACTCCTGTGCCTTAGTCTAGAATGGCCTTGGTGGTGTATCCTTGATGGGTGATAGGAAGATATGTGTTTCCCTCTTCGCCCTCACTCATGTCTCCTATCTTGTCCAAGGGTATTTTTGGCATTGTTCTCTGGGATCCTACCTAGGAACGAGGTTTTGCTATCTCTAGTACTTGTTTGGCTACATGTTTCCATAGCTCTGGCCTCACTTTGAGTAGCTCTTCTAAGGTGAGGTTGCACTGTACTTTAGTGTTTTTCACTACCTCTGTGATCCTAGGTATGACTGAGTCCTCATTTCGTACCATGACCGTGGGTGCTCTCATACAAGTAGACTTAGCTTCCCATGGGCCTGTGAAGTGGGGTAATTCTTGTAGAGAGTTACAATCAAAGTCTAATCTTTCCTAAGATTGGGTGCTCTCCTGCTCCTCATAAATGGATGGGATGTCTTGTGGGAATTGGTCGTGTGCATCATCCACAAGTTCAATGGGAGGAGGGACTTCACTTTCTTTAGCCCATTTGTCTTCTTGAATCTCTCGTAGGAATTCTGGTGTGAACTGATTCATATAAGATGATGTGTCTGGCTTCGTAGAGTTAGGCACATAGGCTTCCTAGGCAGGAAGACCTACTCTTTCACTTGCCTTGTCCTTGTGTTGAGAGGCGGGTTCCTTTTCTGATTGTGCAATTAACCTCTCTATTCTTTCTAATAGTCCTTCAAAGTGCAGCTGCATCTTGGCTGAGCTAGATATGTTAAAGAGGCGGCTGGCTTCAAACATGGTTTGAGCCAACTCCACCATCTTAGCACAAATTTTAGTTCGTTCAAGCTCTAATTCTGCTCTAGGGTAGCACTTTCCATGATCAGTTACATTTTGCCCATCTTGGATTCTCGCCTGATATGCTTTAAGCATCATGTTTAGGTCCTCGGGAGTGGGATCTGCTAGGACTGATCCTACTCTAGGGGGTGGTGGGATTAGGCGAGGCAGGTTGAAAGGTGGCGGGTCGGATGGAGTTGGGAATGGTGGAGGAGGGGTAGTGTGAGAGGGAGTTTGAGATGTGAGTTCGGTTATCCTGGCTCTCGTTTCTCTTACGCTTTCCTCAAGTTCACTCATTTTCTTTGCCCATTGTCTTTTCATTCTTTCACGACTATCTCTCCAAGCTCTAGTCCTCTTCTTTGTCATGCTCTCCGTTTCACTAACATCTGGGCTCTTTTCCTGGCTTAAACTTTGGTTCTGTTGCAAGGCTTGGCCTCTAGTGATCACTTGTACTGGTGTAGTGGACGTCACACTTCCTGCGGAGTCTACAACTAACCCAACAACATTGATAGGAGTGATTTTTGGCATATTATTAGGATTCCTTGGGTAGTCTCGTAAGAGATGCTCCTTTCCACACTCCTGGCAATAGCCCTGGAACGTCACTGACTAGGGTTGTGTAGGTGGAGGCAAGGGACAATCATGAATGAGATGATCTCCTTGACATCTGTAGCATGGTCCTTTAGGAAATGGGGGGTCTTACTTGCCTAGGTTGAGGTCTAGAGTTGGGGTTTGCGTACATGACATTATCATACTCTGGCTCCCAAATAGGTTCACTCGGTTCCTCGTTGTAGTAGGAATCACCATGTTCAGGAGACTGCATGTAGTAAGCCTGTGGACTATCAACATGCGTAGAATCAAAGCTATGGTCACTGGGATCACTTTCTGAAATTAATGGTGTTACTGGGACTATAGCTCTATTTAGGTTTTCTTCTGCAGCTGCATACTTTACCGGAATCACATTAGTAGGAGCAGGTGGTTGTTGTGCTAGCACTGGCTGGGGTCTCAGTTGGGCCTGATATTGCGGTTGGTAATTTTGCTGTGGCCTAGTATACTGTTGTGGTGGGTATTGACTCTGGTATCTGCCTTGTTGAGGGTATGGCTGAGGGTAGGTTTGCCTAACCGCTTGCTTATTGTATGGGTAGTCTTGTGCTGTGTGATTTGTGTATCTTCGTTCTATGGTGCAGTACTGGCTACTAGGATTTACTTGGGGTTGAGCCATAATGGGACATACATTCGCCATATGGTCACCTCCACAAGTATAGCATCTTTTCACAGGGGCAAATCTTGGGATCTGTTTGCTAGTGACACCTAATTTCTGAGCTACTTTCTCTGCTAATTCCTCAATAGATGTGGATTGTGTGGAAGAGAGGCTAGAAGAACTATCAGTATCTTTATAGATTTTTGAAAGCTCTAATTCCTCTCTAGGTTATCCTTGATGTCAATGCACATGCGTACACACTCTTCTATGGTCCTAGGGTCCTTCAAGTACACATATGATCTCAATTTGGTACTTAGCAATCCATCTAAGAATAAAGTCACTTTCTTAGCTGGTGTGGGTAACTTAAGGACATGGCATCTCTCTAGGTATTGCCTAAATCTTCTTCCGGCAAGTCTCACGATTTCTTGAGGGGTTTGCTTGAAGCTGTGAATTAGCGAGGAAGTGTTATTTCTTATGCCACTTTTAGAGAATTCGATAATGAATGCCTCTAGAAGTTGGTCTATGCTCCTAAACTACCTCTTGTTTAGTGGCTGAAACCATGTCAGGGCGGTGTTCCTAAGGGTTAGTGTTAGCTCCGAAAATGGTTGGTTTTTATGCACTAATGTGGTTCTATTTGGCAGGAAAATACGCTTGATTTCAGGTACTTGAAGAATGAATTTGATGATTGATGAGAAGCATGTGGAGATATTGATTGCAGGAGTGTGGAGAGAAGGGATTGAGCATGGAGGAGCTATAGATGGAAAAGATGGTGGTAGAATTTTGGGTGCTTGGGAAGTTGACATGAGAGGTGAATTTCCACTTCTCTTTGTATCCAGAAACGAGGCACGGACTAAGCTTCCGCATTCTGAGGTGGTCAAGAAATGCCAAGGAAAATTGGAGCACTACAGAGGCTTAGGTGATCAACCATTAGAACAAAGTGATTTGAGCAGTGCACAGGTTTTGTAGGAAGAAGAAATAAGAGAATTGCTTCTTGATTATGTTGGTCGACATTGTTGCTGGGGGCGCTCTCCAGCAAGGACATGAAGGATAGTAAAGGTTGAGGATTGCAACTCATATATTGGCACAACATTGATTGATATGTATGCCAAGTGTAATATGCTTGATAATGCACAAAATGTATTCAATAAGCTTCCAAACCATGATATAAATTCCTGGAATGCCTTAATTTCTGCATATGTACAATGCAATTGCAAAGAGGAGATTCTGGTTTTTTTGATGAAATGCGATTGAAGGGTTTTACTCCAGATTCGATAACGTTTGTATCTGTTTTAAATGCTTGTGGAAGCATTGGTACTGCCAAAAGGGGTGAAAAAGTACACACTGAAATTGAAGAGAAAGGACTACTACAGTATAATCTTTTGGTTGGAAATGCCTTGGTGGACATGTATGCCCAATGTGGTATTGTGCATTCAATTATAGGGGGCAGGTCCGTTTTTTTCCTTTGACAAGAGAAACCGAAAAGGGGGATGGAGCGTGTTCTCTCTAGTTGGCAAGCAACAACGGCTAGGGGGGGGTCCTCCTTTGATCTGGCGGGTGTGAAGAGGAGGGGTGCGCAGCTCTTAACTAGGGGGGGTATGGACATGTGGCATATATCGAGCTTCTCAGATTATGAGCTTAGAGAGCCGCCTTGTTGACAATATTGAACAAAAAGCATTCCGCTGTGATGACGGAGATGAGAGACAACAGCAGCCACAACAACCGGAGATTGCGGAGAAGCGGGAAGGATATGTAGGGATCACTACAGATATGGGTTCACCCTTGCTTGGAAGCCTGGATAGGCTTTTGTGGTGCCTAGATGAAGATCTTCAGCGCAGTTGCTGCTAGCAGAGCTGCAACACCTCCTCACATTGAAGAACGAAGATGAGCCACTTGTAGGTGACACAATGCGGAATCACATCTGCTCTCATTGACCATCCCGACTGCTGTACTTTTATATGTGCCGTAGAAGCCAAGGATTAACGGGGCTGCAAACATCTGTCGTCGTCTATGACTGGGCCACTACATAATCTACACTTGCATATGGAGCATAAAAAATTGGAGGAGACCTGGCAGAGAAGCTTCGGTGGGTGGAGGCAACGAGCTAGACTCTGCAAACTGAGCGAATGACCACACATCCATCACACACATCATAGTGCGAGTGTATCAACAAATCAGTCCTATTAGTCATCTTACGCAAATGTGCATGCTATCACATGACATTTTTGAGGTTTACAACCATCCCCGAACAACCTGTGATGTCCTGAGCATATGAAGAAGTAACTTCGTCTACACCAGGCAAGCATCTACATAAATTTGCAACTCTAGAGGCACAAGTGCAACGCCTTGAAGACTCAACAACCTTCGAATATGCACTCTGCTTATGGTCTGAAGTGCAGATAGCATTGAATCATTGTGTGGGCTTTTCGGAGGCATGATCTTTTGTTGTCACTGTTGGTATCTCATGTGCGTCATCTTCTCATAGAGATAGATATAGGGCGCTGCTGAAGCTGTCAATAAATAGTGCACCTATTGAAATATGTGAAGGAATCGCTGCAAGCTTATATTGTTATGGGTTGTATAGTCTTTCTCAAATCGTTTTCATCGTGGATAGTTTTGTTGAGAATGAAGAGAACATAATGATAACGTAATGGCATATATACTAGGAAGTTCTGCATGATCAAGCAAACTATTCTAGTTTACAAATCTCGCACTTGACTTTCACGAATAGAATTTCTATTTTGCCATCAATGATTATAGCGTGAAAACCATTCCATAAGAAAGGATGCTGCATAAGCATCTACATATCCTACCCTTTTCTTATTTTGGGCCGAAAGAAGAAATTATGTGGAAAGTAAAGTTAAAAGCTTAAGAAAGCCATATTCCATAGGTTTGAAATATCATTATTTTTAGTGCTCTCTAGTGCTCCAAGAAAGAGTAGCTTCTACGAAATTAAAACTCCAAAATATGGTTAACAAATGTATTCAGAAGCTCTTAGTGCTTTGTAATCACTCCTATTCAAATAGGTTTAAGCATGCCCTTGCTTATGTATGGGAATTAGGCACCCCCTCAACATAGAGGGAAGGACCTTTCCCTTGTTCATTTTTTGTTTGTCTACAACAAGTGCCTAAGGGAGTGAGTGTGTGAGTGTTTGAGTGCGCTTGCTTGGGTAGCAAGGGGAGCTGAAATTGAAGGTGAATTGGGAATGACTTGCGAGTAAGAGATTTGTGAGAGTTAGCTAGAGTCTTGTGAGGACGTAAGAGTGAGGAAGAGAAAAGTAAGAAGATTGGTGAAACGAGTGCATTCGTGCATGTTTGTGCACTGAGGGTGAGTAAAGATTCCTAAAAAATAGACATCTAAGCGATTTATTGGTGGAAAAACACCTTCTCTGCGACTTCATAAAGGTGAACCATTTTGGTGCGTTTGCCGGGAATATATGAGTTAGTGCATAGACATACGAAGAATCCATTGTGAGACAATTGTGGGCTCTAGGTAATCCAAGTGGATCAATTGTGAGGGGTTTGAGCAAAATAAAGGCTTCCACAATCATCTTTTCCTTGGGCTTAGGAACCTATCATTTTGGTGTGTTTGCCGGGAATTGGCTTAGCACATCTCATAGAGAGTGCTACGAGTTCGCTTGGTGCCCCAATCGTGTGGCACAACCAAGTCGATCCCAAATCTGCGTTGATCTTCATTAAAGAAATGACCCAACAAGAGCAAGCATGTGGTTTTGAGAAGGCCAACATGAGGCAACCGAACTTTGGACAAAATAGGAGATGGATATATTCTCATCCGACCATGAGACATCATGTGAACCGAGGGTGGCGATTTGGCCCTATATCAAATTATGTGAGATGCTGGTGTTGCGAGTAGATTGGGCATATAGCCAAATATTGCCCTCGTGTATGCACCCCGCTGGATTTTGTCCCCACATGTGCGGACTGTGGGAAAAAGAGACTATGCGACCACATGTGTGGCTCAAAAGAGGTGACTGGCGTAAAGGTCGCAACGAATCAGTCTGATAGGTGTTTATCCTCTTTGTATGTGGAAGTTCACAAGGGTGGAGTTACTTCCTTGACAAAGACCGCAAGAGCAAGTGAGAGCAAGAACACTGGATCTCATGATCGAGACTTGATAGAACTTGTGAAGAGCTTGGAATGTCAAGTCAATTGGTTGCATGTGGAGCGAGATAACGAGAGGATCAAAATAGCAGAATTAGAGGAAAATCAAGAGAAAATGGCCGAGGTCCTAGGAACTTGGGAAAAGCAAGTACGAATGTTGAAAAATGAAAACAAGGAGTGGAAAAGAGTAAACAAAAGCTGGAGGCAAGATCTTGTGAGACCTGAGAGTGAAAATGTGGTCTGGGACTTGAGATCCGGCTTGATGGTAGCCGACTGCTTTGGAGTTGCGATCGAAGAAGAGCTCTCAAGAGACGAGGATGACCTAATGAGGAGAGTCGAAGGAATGGAGCATGAAATCGAGAAGGTACAAAGCATAATCTGTCGATACAGTGATCAAGCGGGTAAGGCATGTGAAGAGTTCCACCTGGAGTTAGAAAGAATGAAAAGTGCCCAAGCAGAGAGCGATGAGAAAATGAGACGTGTAGAGAAAGAGAATGCAAGGCTGAGTAGCAAGCTCAGTAGGTGGATGAATCGGAAAGATGACGAGACGCGAGGACAGGTGGAGGATCCGAGAGCGAGGAAAACGGAGGAAGAGCTGAAAGCGGTGTTGGATAGGTTGGATGCATTCGGAACAGAGTTAGAAAGGACAAAGAATCAATTGTCGAAGAAGGTAGATGACCTGGATGAAGAAAATATGAGTAGGATTTGGGAGGAAAGATCGATTAGAGAGGAGGTCGAGAAGTTGACCGTTCGAGTTGAGAAGAGGGAGGATATTCCCCTCGGATCTGCAAAAAGGGTGAGAGAGGATAAAGAGATGGAGCAAATATGGAATCGGTTCCGAGGCATTGATTGTGACCTGTTCCAATATTAGAGTGATATTGAGCACAACAAACAAGGATTAAGGGACTTAGCGGCGAGGCTTGAATCATTGAGGAGCACAACGAGCAATGGTAATTTTTTAGGTCATTTGTCGGGTCAGGTAGAAGCTCTGCGAGGCAGAGGTTGGAGATGAAAAGAAATAGACGAGGCGATGGATGTGGGTGAGGATGGCTTGAGTCTGATTAGGGTTTGCTTTGCGGATTGCGAGTCAGAGATGTGAGGACGGATGGACCAAGTCTGTTGTACACTTAGGAACTAAAGTGACACCTTTTGAGGTTTCAGGTCGACAAGGTGGTTAGTATGTGCGGGTTTTGCGAGGACGGGTTGACCATGGCATTAGTGGCTGGATTTTGGCTTGAGTGGTAGCAAAGAGGAGATATGTCTCATCGGGATGTTCACGGGGAGTTTATGTGTGTGTGTTGTGATCGGGATGGTTGGAAAAAGATCCTTTCTTTTGTCTCCTAATTCTCGAGATGCGGGAATGAAAAGAAAATGAGAAAAATATATGTTTGTGTATGTGTGAGTGTGGCTACGTGCCTATGTGGGCTGATAGGTGGGTGGACCCACTTTGGTCGGGTGGTCAAAGCCACGAACCGATGTCGATTTCGCATAGGGCTAGCTGTCTGTGTGTCGCGCACTGCGTTGGGTTGGTAGATGGGTGGAACAAACTTGATCGGGTGGTCGAGTCCATGAGTCGCATCTAGCTTCGGCATAGGCCGGCAAGTGTGAGTAAATATGTGAAAAAAATGATGAAAAAAGAGAGAAAAATGTGAAAGAAAAAAAAGAATGAGACAAATTCCTCGCTCGAGGGGGGACATAAGAGAGGCAAGAGAGCATGATGCTCGGATGGGAATATGTGTATGTGTTTGTGGGGATATGGGAATGTGTGGGCTCCCAATGAAACATGTCAAATTGAAGCTTAAGCTCGGCTAGGGTTTTGGTTGCAATGTGTCTATGGAAAGCTTGGACTTGAGGAATCCAATCGTGCTAGTTGCATTGTTTATCTGCAAACCTTTCGGAAGTGTTCAGTTTGGCTCTTAGGTGGTACAACAACTTGAGAAGTCCTGAATCGCGTAGATGATGAGTGGTCGTGTCGAGGTAAGCTTGTGTTAGGCTTTAGTGGTCCTTGTCGGGTATCCATTAAGTTAGAGTGATGTGGTGGCGACCTGGTATGGAATCTAGTTGAAAAGGAGAGAGAGAAAAATAAATCAATGAGTCGATGAAAAGAAAAGTGGGTAATGAAAACCCTAGGTCAAAGAGGCATGGAAATTGGGCTAGAGAATTTGAGTGGAAATGGAAAAGAAATTAGGAAAGTGAACGTATAAATTAAAAGAGTAGCGAAAGGAAGAACAGATGCGGGTCTTGCATGTAGGTATGTTGTATGTAACGAGAATGCATGTGTGATGTGGGATCATGATGTGTATGCTGAGTATATATGTGTGATGTGGATGAAGGATATGATTGGCTTTTCATTTTGGTTGTACATATTGTGATTTGATGAAGAAAGGTTCTAATGTTTTAATGAAGTTTGCAGACAGGTGGACATGTCAATGAAGATGTGAGAAGATGGACAAAGATGGTAAGTGAACTGATTGGATTTTGGTACTAATCGATGATTGTATGAGGGTGATTGCAGGTGCTACATTGAGGAAGAAGAGAATAGGCATGCAAGGTAAAGATTTGTATTTGATTGAGTGATGAGCACATGTTGGATGATTTGACTGCAGGAACATATTTGGCTCGTCGAGGACGACTTCGCAAATACAAAGAGGGGAGTATGTTAGCTCCAAAAATGGTTGGTTTTTATGCACTAATGTGGTTCTATTTGGCAGGAAAATACGCTTGATTGCAGGTACTTGAAGAATGAATTTGATGATTGATGAGAAGCATGTGGAGATATTGATTGCAGGAGTGTGGAGAGAAGGGATTGAGCATGGAGGAGCTATAGATGGAAAAGATGGTGGTAGAATTTTGGGTGCTTGGGAAGTTGACATGAGAGGTGAATTTCCACTTCTCTTTGTATCCAGAAAAGAGGCACGGACTAAGCTTCCGCATTCTGAGGTGGTCAAGAAGTGCCAAGGAAAATTGGAGCACTACAGAGGCTTAGGTGATCAACCATTAGAACAAAGTGATTTGAGCAGTGCACAAGTTTTGCAGGAAGAAGAAATAAGAGAATTTCTTCTTGATTATGTTGGTCGACATTGTTGCTGGGGGCGCTCTCCAGCAAGGACATGAAGGATAGTAAAGGTTGAGGATTACAACTCATATATTGGCACAGCATTGATTGATATGTATGCCAAGTGTAATATGCTTGATAATGCACAAAATGTATTCAATAAGCTTCCAAACCATGATATAAATTCCTGGAATGCCTTAATTTCTGCATATGTACAATGCAATTGCAAAGAGGAGATTCCGGTTTTTTTGATGAAATGCGATTGAAGGGTTTTACTCTAGATTCGATAACATTTGTATCTGTTTTAAATGCTTGTGGAAGCATTGGTACTGCCAAAAGGGGTGAAAAAGTACACGCTGAAATTGAAGAGAAAGGACTACTACAGTATAATCTGTTGGTTGGAACTGCCTTGGTGGACATGTATGCCCAATGTGGTATTGTGCATTCAATTATAGGGGGCAAGTCCATTTTTTTCCTCTGACAAGAGAAACCGAAAAGGGGGATGGAGCGTGTTCTCTCTGGTTGGCAAGCAACAACGGCTAGGGGGGGGGGGTCCTCCTTTGATCTGGCGGGTGTCAAGAGGAGGGGCATGCAGCTCTTAACGAGGGGGGGTATGGACATGTGGCATATATCAAGCTTCTCAGATTATGAGTTTAGAGAGCCACCTTGTTGACAGTATTGAACAAAAAGCATTCCGCTGTGATGACGAAGATGAGAGACAACAGCAGCCACAACAACCGGAGATTGCGGAGAAGCGGGAAAGATATGTAGGGATCACTACAGATACGGGTTCACCCTTGCTTGGAAGCTTGGATAGGCTTTTGTGGTGCCTAGATGAAGATCTTCAGTGCAGTTGCTGCTAGCAGAGCTGCAACACCTCCTCACACTGAAGAACGAAGATGAGCCACTTGTAGGTGACACAATGCGAAATCACATCTGCTCTCATTGACCATCCCGACTGCTGTACTTTTATATGTGCCGCAGAAGCCAAGGATTAACGGGGCTGCAAACATTTGTCGTCGTCTATGACTGGGCCACTACATAATCTACACTTGCATATGGAGCATCAAAAATTGGAGGAGACCTGGCAAAGAAGCTTCGGTGGGTGGAGGCAACGAGCTAGACTCTGCAAACTGAGCGAATGACCACACATCCATCACACACATCATAGTGCGAGTGTATCAACAAATCAGTCATATTAGTCATCTTACGCAAATGTGCATGCTATCACATGACATTTTTGAGGCTTACAACCATCCCCGAACAACCTGTGATGTCCTGAGCATATGAAGAAGTAACTTCGTCTACACCAAGTAAGCATCTACATAAATTTGCAACTCTAGAGGCACAAGTGCAACGCCTTGAAGACTCAACAACCTTCGAATATGCACTCTGCTTATGGTTTGATGATAGCATTGAATCATTGTGTGGGCTTTTCGGAGGCATGATCTTTTGTTGTCACTGTTGGTATCTCATGTGCGTCATCTTCTCATAGAGATAGATATAGGGCGCTGCTGAAGCTGTCAATAAATAGTGCACCTATTGAAATATGTGAAGGAATCGCTGCAAGCTTATATTGTTATGGGTTGTATAGTCTTTCTCAAATCGTTTTCATCGCGGATAGTTTTGCTGAGAATGAAGAGAACATAATGATAACGTAATGGCATATATATTAGGAAGTTCTGCATGATCAAGCAAACTATTCTAGTTTACAAATCTCGCGCTTGACTTTCACGAATAGAATTTCTATTTTGCCATCAATGATTATAGCGTGAAAACCATTCCATAAGAAAGGATGCTGCATAAGCATCTACATATCCTACCCTTTTCTTATTTTGGGCCGAAAGAAGACATTATGTGGAAAGTAAAGTTAAAAGCTTAAGAAATCCATATTCCATAGGTTTGAAATATCATTATTTTTAGTGCTCTCTAGTGCTCCAAGAAAGAGAAATATGTAGCCTCTACGAAATTAAAACTCCAAAATATGGTTAACAAATGTATTCAGAAGCTCTTAGTGCTTTGTAATCACTCCTATTCAAATAGGTTTAAGCATGCCCTTGCTTATGTATGGGAATTAGGCACCCCCTCAACATAGAGGGAAGGACCTTTCCCTTGTTCATTTTTTGTTTGTCTACAACAAGTGCCTAAGGGAGTGAGTGTGTGAGTGTTTGAGTGCGCTTGCTTGGGTAGCAAGGGGAGCTGAAATTGAAGGTGAATTGGGAATGACTTGCGAGTAAGAGATTTGTGAGAGTTAGCTAGAGTCTTGTGAGGACGTAAGAGTGAGGAAGAGAAAAGTAAGAAGATTGGTGAAACGAGTGCATTCGTGCATGTTTGTGCACTGAGGGTGAGTAAAGATTCCTCAAAAATAGACATCTAAGCGATTTAGTGGTGGAAAAACACCTTCTCTGTGACTTCATAAAGGTGAACCATTTTGGTGCGTTTGCCGGGAATATATGAGCTAGTGCATAGACATAGGAAGAATCCATTGTGAGACAATTGTGGGCTCTAGGTAATCCAAGTGGATCAATTGCAAGGGGTTTGAGCAAAATAAAGGCTTCCACAATCATCTTTTCCTTGGGCTTAGGAACCTATCAGTTAGACCAAAGGCATTGTACTGTGTGAACAGATCTTCCACTTGTTCAGCTCTCAAGACTTGCCTAAACTCAGCCACATGATCGTATGGATCTCTAGTGCCATCGAAGTAGTTCTTCATGGACTTAACTAGCTGAGTCGGTCTCAAAGTCCTTGTGTGCTCTCTAGGTCTTGGTAGAGGGAACTCATCCGCATTTCTTTGATTCCTTGGAGCTCTAAGTACCTGAGGTTCCACTCTATTTGTTTCGGTTCTCATTCTTTCTCTGCCCCCTGGGTTGGCAAAGCTTACTATTGGCCTATCTCTACTTTTGTCTCTTTGATCTCCATGAGCTTGGGATGCTCCAGCTCCAGGGTGACCATAGGACACATTCGATCTTGATTGGGGAAAAATGAATTCACCCTTCCAAGTGTAAGCATGCGTGTCATGTTCTGTAACCACAAAGATCCTCTCTGAAGCATGATCTAAGTAGGTCACTCTGCCTAGGCTCTAAGGATCTTTGAACTCATAGATCATGATTGACCCTACATCATTTGGCCTATTTGATTTATACCTCCAAAAGGCTTCATCGGTCTCTTGATTTAGGAGCAGATCTATGCTCTTATTATCCTGGGGAATCCACTCTGGTGTGATAATCCTAGTGAGAACCGATTTGCCTCGAGGGGTTCTAGGTTCTATACCCATGTTTCCTTGCTCTAGGTCACCTATGTCCGTTTCTGGGATCACATTTCCGAATTCATCTGTCCTATCTGGGTGACTGGGGACTACGTATATGGTTCCTTCTTTGTCCAGATATGCTCCATTTTCAAACTTTACAGTTGGGTGTTCTAGTCTAATGGATTGGTTAGGGTTTTTAATCTGGACCACGGATCTTCCTAGGCCGTCCTCATAGATGCTAGCACCTAATCGGTTGGTCCTAAGGTATTCCAGTTGCGTCTTGTAGGGGCCTTCCACCCTATACAAATATGGCACACCTGAACTCCCCGCAGGTCTCTCCATACCTTGAGACATCTCTGATTCACTAGTCTCAGAGCTAGGGTAATGTGAGTGGTGGCTCAACTGTTGGGCCCACGACCTAACAGTATGATTAATGCTAGCCTCTGAAGACCTAAGACTTTGTCTATCTCTTACTAGATGTCATCTTGATCTAAGGTTCATATGCCTATTTAAGTAGCCCAATTTTTTCCCAAAATACAACCTCGTTGCCGATCAATTGGTGTCAGTCACTTGATTTTTTTTTTTTAGTGTGTTATCGTGTTTATGATCTTGTCTGATATCGCATCGTCAGGAACATTTGAGTTAATTTTCCACACTTAAGTTGATCATCCCACGTTAAATTCTTTTCCTTTAAAGTTATCGGTCACACATTGGTCATCCCTTGAACTTGATTTCTTAGATAGTCTTTGACTTGTCTTGTGCCTATCGTTGTCCTGACTTACTCCTAGCACTACTCGAACTTAGCCTAAGCTAGGAATTGACAAAGGGAGTTGAGAATATTCCGACCTTAATTGTTGATCCCTTGCTTTATGATGCTCAAGAACCGCGTTCTCAAGCTTGCAAAGAAACCCTTGCTTTGGATGCTCTCAATCGCTCTCAATGGACCTGTGAAAGTCCCAAAATTAGCTCAAGACTTAAATTCAAATGACAGACAGATCACTTTCATGCATGTAATTTGGATATCAATTATGTTCCCTGTCTTTATTGCAAACGATTCTAGAGATCCCTTGGTTTTGTTCCCCCTAGGTATGGTATTTGATACACAGGATTTTTCTCAAAACATACTTGCAGGGACCTCTCAAATCACTAATTACTTGACAAGTATGCCAAAAATTACCCCAAAAACTTGGTATTTAAAAACCCTAGAAAATTGGCAAAAAAAGCCTGTCAATTGTGATCGACAGGTCTGTCAATTACGATTGACAGAGCTGTCCGTCGGGGCCTGTCGGTCGTGATCGACACGTCAGTCGTGACCGACAGTGTAAATCGAGATCGACAGAGTCGAACGTGGGTCCTGTCAATCGCGATTGATGGTGTCAATCACGATCGATACATTTTCTGGGATTTTTGCCGTAAATTCAGTCGATCGGGGCTGTGTCCATCACGATGGACACGTGGCAATGTGAGAAATTCAGTCAATCATCAAAATTCAGTCGGTTGCGATCGACGGTGTCAATCGCGACTGATAGAGGTGTCGGTTGTGGCTGTCGATCGCGATCGATGGTGTCAATTGTGATTGACAGGGTCAGTCGGTCATCTCTGTCAGTCGCGATCGACAGGTCTGTCAGTCGCGATTGATAGATGTTGTCGATCGTGGCTGTCGATCGCGATCGATGGTGTCGATCACGATTGACAGAGAAACACATAATTTTTTTACTGTTTTAGGTGATTTAGAGTGTGCTCCTTATGTGTATCCTTATGGTGTGCTTTGTTTTACCATATGGCCGATTTTTCTGTCGATCGCGATCGACAGACGTCGGTGACACAAAGACAGTTTCATGATTTTTTGTACCTGCACGGAGTGCTGGAGATGATGATGCAGCAAAAACCTGCAAGAATGCTCAAGAAACATGCAAAAACAACGCACACAATATCGCTCTCTCGCTCTCTCTCACAAGTGGAATGAGGGAAATGAGGTGGAGAAGGTGATATGATAAAAAAAACTAAAATTTTTCGCGATGATGGAGATGGAGATCGGATATGGTGAAGATGATGAAGGTGATGATGATGGTGAGGTAGGAAAGAGAAAAATAAAAAAATTAAAGGAATTACCTACAACGCCAATGTCTCAATTCTACGTCTTACCATCACACGCTCGTCCTCAAAGCTCGATCCCCGACAACAGGCCAAAATTTGGTGTAGCTCAGTGATGAGTAGCACCTCCTTTAATGTCAATCCGGGAAGACGTGAGGATGGTATGAAGACCTCGAGCAAGTGAAGGCACAAGTGCGTGAGTGAGAAGCACACTAACATGCACACACATACACACACACACGCACACAAGGTAAGACAAAGAGTGAGAAGCAATGGAGTTCTTTAGATTACTTCCAAAAAGCTCTTACAAGTTCAAATCAATTACAAGCTAACCTAAAAGATGAGCTCTCTAGCTCTATTTATAGTTTTTGACTAGGTTTTGGCCATGTCCAGACCTAGTGTCCGGCCTAGTTAAAAATTAGGTTCTAGGGCCTATTTGAAGACTCAAACGAAGTCTAAAAATTATGAAAATTGGTAGGTAGCTACTTCGAATGCTCCTCAAGCTCAAGGACTCCTTGGCTTGCACAAAATGGAGCTACAAAAATATGAAATGGTATCTACAATGGCTTTTAGTGATGAAAATCACTATTGTTGTAGGGATTTCTTCTAACGATTTGACATACACATGTTCGAGCTCCCTACTTGCTCCTTCTCCTTGTGTGTCCCCCTCTTTGACATGCTTTAGTGTCCTAAAAAAATAATGGCCTACTTGCTAGATCGTCATTGACTACTCTGTCTGCTTGTGCCTTCTCTTCGCTCTGACTCCCTTCGTAAGCTTCCTTGCCTTGTGAGTCCTTTAGTTCCTTGACTACTGCTAACACTCACCATGTAGGAAAGCATTCTTAATATCCATCTGATGGAAAGTCCATCCTTTTGCTGTAGCAAATGCAACAAGTGTTCTGACAGTAGACATTTTAGCTACAGAGTTGAATGTTTTCTCATAATCAATGCCATATGTCTGTGCATACCCTTTAGCTACCAATCGTGCTTTATACCTACCTATGCTACCATCAACATTATGCTTTACCTTGTAAACCCATTTGTAGCCTTTGGGTTTCTTTCCTTGCGGCAATTGAACTAGCTTCCATGTATCATTTCCATAAAGTGCAGCCATCTCCTCATCCATAGCTTTTTCCCAATCTGCAATTCCAATTGCATCTTCAAATCAAGAAGGTTCAGCATCTTGTATTATGTTTGTCATGAAGGCATAATGATGAGCCATATAACTATCATACGTCAATCGTTGCACTGAATTTTGCATCCTCCCAAATATTCTTGGTCTTGGGTCACTTCTCCTTGTATCATCTGCATGTGCCTTTCTTACTCCTGGAGTCTTGACAGAGGACAATCCAAGTTTGTCATCAAGACTCTTTTCTGAACCACTTGAATCTCCATCAACATCTTCAAAAGTTGCACATGTTTTATGACCTGCAGAAAGCTTTTCTTTACCTTTCTTGGATGTATTTGATGAATTTGCTAGACTTAAATTTCCACGCAATCTTCCATTCCATGGATTTGAGTTGGAACTATTTCTTGGTGATGCATCTGGTCCACTCAAAACTTGAGATTCTGCACTTGATTTTTCAGCATTTTCTTTGTCATTTGGTTCAATATTCAATCCTTCTTTGGCATCTACATGGAAGCTTGAAATTTCATCAAATACCACATCTCTGCTCACCTTTACCTGTCGTGTGAGTGGGTTATAACATTTATATCCCTTTTGCTCAAGGGAGTATCCAATGAAGACACACTTTTCTACTTTTGGATCAAACTTCCTCCTCAATTCATTTGGGACATGTACATATGCAATACAACAAAAAACGTTTAGATGTGATATGTTTGACTTTTTACCTATAAACTTCTCTTCAGGTGTAACTTGATGTATAGCAGCAGTTGGAGTTCTGATCATGATGTATACAGTAGTATGCACAACTTTTGACCAATAACAATGAGGCATATTCTTCTCAGCCATCAAGGCTCTTGCTATTTCTGCAATATGTCTATTTTTGCATTCAACAATGCCATTCGATTGTGGTGTGTACCTACATGATAACTGACGCCGAATTCCATGATTTTTTAGAAAACTGTTGAACTCATTTGATATGTATTCACCTCCTCCATCAGAAATTAATGTTTGAATGTACTTCCTTGTCTACTTTTCCACCATAGCTTTAAAATTCTGGAAGTGAGTGAACACCTCACTCTTCTCTTTCATGAAATATACCCATACTTTGTGTGTATGGTCATCAATAAAAGTAACATAAAACCTGCAACCACCCATAGATGTGGTCTTTGTTGGACCCCAAACATCTATATGTACTACTTCTAGTACATTCTCACTAACATGTTTGTCATATGGAAATGATGCTCTTGACTATTTACCAAATTGACATGCTTCACATACCTTTTGCATTTCAACAACTTTGAAATTTGGTAGTCCTTAGACAATCTCCTTTGACTGCATCAATTTCAGCCTTTGCAAGTTTGCATGTCAAATTCGTTTGTGCCACATCTCTATATCTGCAATAACTCGTGCACCTTTTGCAAACATGGCAACATTCATTTCAAGAATCTTAACATTTAAGGTAAACATCCTACCCACTTTGTTTCCTTTGGCAACCAATCGTCCATCCTGCTTGTACTCTTCTACATATAATCCATCAGCATTGAACCTAACTTGTAATCCCTGGTCAATCATTTGTCCAATAGAAACCAGATTTTTTGTTATATTTAGAACATGCAACACATCAACAAGATGTTTTACCTTTCCATCCTCCATCGATAGTGCTATGTTTCCAGTATGCTCAATAGGATGTGATGTGTCATCACCTGTTTCAACATATCCAGGAACTGGTAATTTTTGCAAAGTACTAAACCATTCTGCATGATTGATCATGTAATTTGAAGCACTTGAGTCAACATACCAAACATTATCATTTGATTTTGAAACACCATCAGACATAGTATTCATCATGTGATGTTGAACCATGAACAACTTCTCAAAATCATCTGCACTTGTGGATGCATAAGTATTCTGTTGCGTTCTGTTATTTTGATTCTTCAACCTGCAATCACGTTCAAAGTGTCCAGGTTTACCATAATTCCAACATCCTTTACTGTCATTATCTGAATCATTCTTTGGAAAGTTCTGCAGCCTCTTTGTCTCCCCTTGTCTCGAAACTATCCTCTTCCTCCTACATGATTCTGTTGTTGGCTTTGGTCTTGGTTACTATTTCCTCTTCCACTTCCAAAACCTCTACCTCTGCCTCTTCCTCTACCTAAGTAGAATACCTACTCAAACTTAGATTTTCCTTGGGAGTTTGAATCCTCACCAAGATTCTTTTCTTCAATAATCAGCATAGATACCATATCAACAAAAATCAGAATATTTTCCCTGGGCATTTTCATTCTCTCCTTCGATGTACTTCCAATGGCCTTTTCCCATCAGGAAATTTGTCATTCTAAATCTCCAAGCATGGAAGTTGTTCTTGTCCAGCTTATCGCTCATAAGGTGACTCATTCCATCTACGTTTGCCATTTCTGTAGCAATTCACAACACTGCAAAACACTACAAACAACACTTCTGCTTGAACACTATCACACTATGACGTGACAATTCGATCTCAGAAAAACACAGTTTTTGTGTATCAACAGTACACGGAATCACTTGAAATTTTGGACCTCGAATATATGGGTGTCGGCAAACACAATGCAAGTTAAAGTTTCTAAAATTGACCTCATTTTTTCTATGGGCCCCACATTGCGGGTTCGAGACAGAGGTCTTCTACCTTCACGCCAATTTTCATAGCAAATAGAGGTCGTTTGTGAACTGTGTTTTCTCTATCCTTGCCACGTACTCTTCACCATCGCCTTTTCCATGAGCTCTCTATAGCCACGCTGGCTTTGATACCATGTCACGAGGAAGGAGATAAGGAAGAGAGCTCACACACACACTCTCACTCTCAAGGAGAAGCAGACACATAGAAATGAGGCAAGGAAGAATGATCTTCTTCTTCTTCTATTACATAAAAAAGGAATGTACAAGAATGACCTAAAAACAAGAATACAACAAGTGAAATATATAAAGATCAGTACATAAGGAAAAACCTAATGTCCGCGAATGAGTGAGCTGGCAAGGAAAAAATGTGCCATCACTCTTGGGAGATAAATCTAATAAATCTCAATGAAGTATCCCTGACATATACCGGTGTGACCACTATACATGTGAGAGAAACAAAAAACTCGTATGTGTCATCCTAGATCATCACATGTTGAGCTTGATATCTCAACAAATCTGTGCAAGTGTTTACTTGAGCTCCTCTTTCATGCAAAAATTTCACCCAAATACTCACCTTTATCTGACAATCCCAATGATCAGGTTCCATAGTAGTTTGTGACAAAAAAATGGAGTTTTTACCTATGTTTCTTGCAGAACTGCGATGTCCAGAGGTTTTCCTGTAAAGTCAATACACCAGAACACACAAATGAGCACCTATAAAATCTCTCTCTCTCTCTCTCACTCTTGCACACATGCAAATGAGGAAAAGTGAAGCGAAAGAGGGAATATGGAAGATTTTTGGTATTTTTTGGAGTTTGAGATGATGATGGGGAATGAAATTAGAGGGAAAGTGGAGTAGAACCGTGCAAAAACTAACTACTAGCAACAAAAGAACAAGAAAATTTTACCTTCCAATGATTTCTCCAACACAGTTACCATCACACGCTCAACCTAGAGCTCGTCCCCTGCAACGGTGCCAAATTTGGTGTCAGTCTAATACAATGGTGAGTACCAAAGTGAGGAGTTCCACCTCATAATTGTGAATTTGTGGAGAGGCTAGGCCGATATGAAGATCAAGAGAAAATGAAGTGCACAAAGGTGATGGTGAGAAATGCAATTGCATACACACACATGCACACACACACACACGAGGAAAGCGATAATAAAGAACTCATATTCGTCCTCCAATAAATACAATAGCTCTAGTAGCTTGCTAGTTACTAGTTTCACAAGCTCAACAACCACCACAAAATGAGCTCTCTAGCTCTATTTATAATTTTTGCCCAGTTTTGATTGATTCCACATCTACTGACCGGCATAGTTAAAAATTAGGTTCTACATCTAATTTGAGGTACCTAACGGCTTCCAAAAATTATGAAAATTGGTATGAGCTACCTACTTAGACTCCTCAAGCTCGAGGACTCCTCATCTTGCACAAAATGGAGTCATATGTGCAGTAATCAGATGTATGTACATATATTACATAGTTTTAGTGATAAAAATCACTGTTTGGGTTATGAGATGGCCTATGTGCTTCCTCTGCATCTGTGACAAGAGCCTGTGTTTGGTCCTTTGCCTTGAACAATAATTAAAAGATGCTTGAAAAACATTTTCACAACATCCTAAGGTTAAACTTGCACCATGTTATTATGGATATTTCTATATTATTGAAAAAATAAATGAGAATGCTTTTAGATTAGACATACCTTCTCAATCAAATAAACATAATTCTTTTCATATTAGTTTATTGAAATCGTTTAAACGAAATTCACCACTCACTCCTATTTTAGATGATCCTGCTTTACTGGAAGAGGATGCTAAAATTTTAGTTCTGGAGAAAATACTTGATTATGAGTAACTGTTCAAAATCAAGTATCAATCATGAAAAAAGTTTCAACCATGAGTTTTGCAAGTGGAAAAATAAAAAAGGAGGACCCAAATTCTTGTAATAAAGTTAGAAGCTCCAACAAACTCAATCAAATTCAAATCTCATCAAATCAGCCACCAAAAAGTGCACCTACACTGATTGGTGGGTGGTTAGCTAGATTGTAGGAAAAGTAAAACTCTATATAAGCATCGTACTGCCTTTGTTTTGTGCATTTTATGCATTCCATGAGTTTCCCACTTATTTTAGTGAAGTCATAAATTCCAACAAGCAGCCCCCTTGCTTGCTTACCTCATTTTCTCATGATTTTACTCCTTTATCTAGAGGTATAGTTAGGCTTTTCCAAATCTGATTGTACCAGATTGCAGAGCATTTTTTGCTCTCTGATTGTAATCATTTTCATTGATTTCAAGCTTCATTTGGTCTCGGATATTGTGCCCTGAACTTTGCCAAAGTTTCATGTATTTTGGCTAAGTGAGTTGTGAGAAATTGCCAACTTTTTGAAGGTATATCCTTGCACATAGGCAGAGAGTGTTGCGAACACGTAGCCTGTTTTGCACAGGGTGGTTCTCCTAGCTAGAATATCCATTTGGAATGACTTCAAGCTTGTTGGGTAGTCTTATAGTCTACTAGAAGCCTGCAAAATTTAATTTTAAGTCTTGGTACTGGTGCAGAGAAAAGTTTAGAACAATGCGCATATATCACTGCTTGTGGACCTAGTGGAGGACAACCATCTTCCATTTTTGCATTGGGGTGTTAAAATAATCCCCTACCAATGGTTTCAGAGCCATTTTGGAGGCTTCGAGACATCATTGGGAATCATATTGAAGACTTGAAGGGATCAAGACAACTCGTGGAAGCACAAGGAGGACTCATCAAAGCAAGAAGACATCGAAAGGGGGCTACGTTGATCAAGATCTCAACTAGTCGAAGGTTAGCAAGGGAGAAGCTATCAAAAGGTAATATCCACACCTTCTAAAGCATACAAACACTTGAGGAGAAGCTAGGAGATCATCTTAGAGCTCAATATGGCTGAGTATAATGCACAAATAGAGAAGTTAGAGAAACACAATTATCAACCATGGAAATTTAGAGTTAGCAACTACCTTATGGGCAAAGGATTGTGGGGATTAGTGAGCGGCATGGAGCTAATGCCTCATGTACATGATCCACCACTTCAAGGGTAGGTCAAGGTACTTACTGAATGGATAGAAAGGGATAGGAGAGTCATATTCATTCTATCCAAACATATAAGAAATACCATGATAGGGCATATACAAGACTTGGACACATCCAAGAAGATTTGGGAGACCTTGGAGAGATTGTAATCTTCATCAACCAAGGCAAAGAAGATTCAGCTCAAGAATGAGCTGAATAATCTTAGGAAATCACCAAGTACTAACATAAATGAGTACATTTTGAAGGTTAAGGAGCTTTCAGATGCTTTAGTCTCAATTGGGAACCCAATCGAAGACGATGATCTTGTTGCACACACTCTCAATGGCTTGAGAGAGGATGAAAGGTGGAAATCATTCACCACATCAGTTTATGTGAGGGATTCCCTACCAAAATTTGATCAATTAGTCACATTGATGGTGACCGAGGAGATGAACCAAGGAGGTTCACAATCAAAGGGCATCTAAGACCAAGTTTTGTATGCAGGTAGAGACAAAGGCAAAAGAGGTGGACAAAAATCCCAAGGTAGAGGGAAAGGAAGGTCAAGCTCAAGTGCAAGCAACCAAGAAGGCTCCAACCAAAGCGATGGATCAAGAGGAAGAGGAAGGAATAGAGGAAGAGGAGGAAGATCACATGGAAGAGAAGCATCCAATGGAGAATGCGACAATTGTGGAAAACCGGGCCATTATGCAAGAGATTGTTGGTCCAAAGGAGGAGCCAATCAAGGATACAAAAGGAACCACGGTAATTATGCTAGCACTTCAAAAAATTCAGAAAATGATAACTTTCTTATGATGTATGGTTCAAGTGAAAGAGTCAATTCAGATTTTACATGGTACATTGATAGTGGTTGTAGCAACCATATGAGTTGCAATAAAGATGTTTTGTTTTATTTACATTCCCCCATCACTCAAGGACATGTAGAGATAGGGGATGACACTGAGCACAAGATTACACATGTGGGAGATGTTGCATTGAATGGATCTTAAAGCTCCAAGGTGTTGAAGGATATGTTGCATGTGCCAACCATCACAAAGAACTTGGTTTCGATAAGTCAAATGGTTGAAAGAGGTTATGAGGTGAGGTTCAATGAGCAAGGATGGTTTGTTGAAGACCCCATGCTGGACTACAAGCTCATAGAAAAAGGAAAGAAGCAAGGAAGACTCTTCACCATGGAGGTAAAGCCATCAACCCCTCACACTGTCTACTTGTCAATTGGAAATAAACAAATTGCATAAATCGAATTATGGCATACAAGAATTGGGCACATAAACTTACAACGAATGAAGGAAATGCAAAGGAAGGGCTGGGTGAGTGGTCTACCTGATCTTACATCTTAGAATATGCAACATTTGTGCCGTGCGTGTCAATTACAAAAACAAAGCAGATTGCCATTCAAGAAGGGAGCACATGTGAGCAATGAATTGTTGAATCTCATACACACAGATGTATGGGGACCTACAAGGGAGACATCCATTGGAGGTAATAGATATTTTTTCACATTTATAGATGATCATTCAAGGTTTGTTTGGATGTATTGCATGAAGCCAAATTCAGAGGTTTTTTACCACTTCAATAGGTTCAAAAACCTAGTGGAGAAGGAAACAGGGAAGTATATAAAGACTCTCAGATCAGATGGAGGGGGAGAGTATTTTTCAAATGAATTTTCAGATTTTCTACATGATCATGGCATCAAAAGGCAATTCACTTGCAGGTATACACCTCAACAAAATGGGGTGGCAGAAAGGAAGAATAGATACATAGCAGAAGTGGCTAGATCTTTGTTAAATGAAATGAATGTTCCTAACTCTTATTGGGATGATGCAACAAATACATCCATAAACATTATGAATAGGTGTCCAACCTAAGGAGTACATGGATTTACACCTTATGAAGCTTGGTGTGGTAAGAAACCCAACCTTTCACATCTCAAAGTATTTGGTTGTGTGTGTTATGTTCACATACCTCAAGAATTGAGACACAAGTTAGACCCGAAGGCAGATAGGTGTATATTTCTTGGATATTCTTCAGAGAAAAAGGGTTTTAGATGCTATAAGCATTGCAAAAAAGAGCTTAAGGTATCTAGGGATGTAATATTTGATGAGTTGTTGCCTTGGTATGGTAGCAAAGATGTGTTACAGGTTGACAATGCATATGAAGCCGAGAAGAAGTTCAAAGAGCAATAACAAAGCATGAAGATAAGTGGTCCAACCACTTTAAGCACACCATCAGAGGTGATTACTACATCAGTTTGGCATGGAAGGACAAGGAATGAAGCTCATTCAAGTGAAGGAAGTAGCAAAGGAAAGGAAAAGGCAAATGACGAAGACCATCGATGGGTAGACATGGAATCTACAAGTGATGAAGATATGGAAAAATTAGAAACTTGAGGATTTAAAGCATCTAAAACAAGGAGGAGGAGATTCCTACCACCTAATGGTGAGGTAAGGTCATCCAATAGGGTTAAATACCCTGTTCAAAGGTTAAATTATGTTTCATTCATTGCAAGACACTATGCCTACATGAGTCAAGTTATAGCTTGTGAAGAACCTAACTTTTTTGAAGAAAAAAATAAGCATAGGGAATGGATTGAAGCCATGGAGGAGGAAGTCAAAGCACTTGACGAAAATGATACTTGGGCATTGATGTCAAGAACAAAGGACATGAAAGTCATTGGAAACAAATGGGTGTACAAGGTAAAGAGGCATGCAGATGGGAGCATCTCTAGGTATAAACCAAGGTTGGGTGCCAAAGGTTTTGCTCAAATATATGGCATATAATTTGAGGAAACATTCAATCCAGTAGGTAAGATGTCCACCATTAGAAGTTTGACTGCAATTTCAGCCTCAAAAGGTTGGAAGATGTATCAGTTGGATGTGAAGAATGCTTTGCTAAATGGAGAGCTTGAAGAGATAGTCTTCATGGACCAGCCCCAAGGCTTTGAAGATGAGATCTTTCCACATCATGTATGCAGGCTAAAGAAGGCTCTTTATGGACTCAAACAAGCCCCAAGAGCTTGGAACCAAAGACTTATGGGCTACTTGGTAAAATGTGTATACAATCAGAGTCATGCAGACCCATCACTCTTTGTGAAGAAGGAAGGTAGAAAAATTATTTTCATTTGTATATATGTTGATGATTTTATCATTACAGGGGATGATGAAGCCAACATCAAGGACATAAAGAGGAAGCCTAGATGTGAGTTTAAAATCTCAGATTTAGGGATTTCAAGGTACTTCCTTGGGATTGAAGTACTATATAAAGAGGAAGGTATATACTTGATGCAAAGGAAATAAATTCTTGACCTTTTGCAAGCCCATTTCAAATCCATTGGCAGTAAATGTTAAACTAAGTGCTCATGAAGGTGAAGAAGTGAAGGATGTGACCATGTATAGGTCAATAATTGGTTCTCTCTTGTATGCTACTATGACAAGAACTGATATTGCACATGTAGTTGGAGTGTTATCTCAATTTTTGCAAGCACTAAGAGTACCTCATCTTGTTGGAGCCAAAACGGTACTTAGGTACCTCAAAGGATCAGTGAATGAAGGTCTATATTATCCATATGATGATGGATTAAATGTACAAGCTTATTGCAATGCTGATTGGACAGGTTCTAAAGATGACAGGAAGAGCACTGGTGGATACGTTATCATGCTAGGGAAGAAGACCATCTCATCGATGTCAAAGAAACAACCAAACGTGGCTCTTTCATCGATCGAAGCTGAGTATAGAGGCTTAGCACAAGTCTCATGTGAGCTTATGTGGCTCAAGAAGTTGTTTGTTGATCTTGATTTGTAGGTTAAGCAAGTACTTATTTTTTGTGACAACATAAGTAGCATATGCTTGGCTCAAAATCCGGTGTTCCATGCAAGGTCAAAGCATATAGAAGTGCATTACCACGTTATTCGAGAGAAGATCATGTCAAAGGATGTCAATGTGGAGCATGTCAATAAAAAAGGACCAATATGCAGATATGTTTACCAAAGCATTGGATGGAGTAAAGCTACAACACTTCAAGGCATGCATTGGAATGAAGGAGCTAGACATTGAGACTTGAGGGGGAGTGTTGAAAATCAAGTCTCAATCATGCAAAAAGGCTCAACCACGAGTTTTGCAAGTGGACCAATCAAAAAGGAGGACCCAAAGTCATGGAATAAATTTAGAAGCTCCACCAAACTCAATCAAATTCAAATCTCATCAAATCAGCCACCAAAAAGTGCAGCTACACTGATTGGTGGGTGGTTAGCTAGATTGTAGGAAAAGTAAAACTCTATATAAGCATCATCCCACCTTTGTTTCATGAGTTGTTTGTATTCCACGAGTTTTTCACTTAGTTTAGTGAAGTCATAAACTCCAACAAGAAGCCCCGTTGCTTGCTTACCTCATTTTCTCATGATTTTGCTCAGTTAGGCTTTTCCAAATCTGATTGTACCAGATTGCAGAGCATTGTTTGCTCTCTCATTGTAATCATTTTCATTGATTTCAAGCTTCATTTGGTCTCTCATAGTGTGCCCTGAACTTTTCAAAAGTTTCAAGTTATTTGGCTACGTGAGTTGTGAGAAATTGCCAACTTTTTGACGGTATATCTCTACACATAGGTAGAGAGTGTTACAAAGAGGTAGCCTATTTTGCAAAAGGTGGTTCTCCCAGTTGGAATATCCATTTTGGATGATTTCAATCTTGTTGGGTAGCTCTTATAGTCTACTATAAGTTAAACAATTTTCATTTTAAGTCTCGGTACTGGTGCAAAGAAAAGTTCAAAATAGTGAGCATATATCATTGCTTGTGGACCTAGTGGAGGGCAACCATCTTTCATTTTTGCATTGGGGTGTTAAAATCAACCCCCATCAATTACTACTACACACATTGGTAAGAAATATCATACATATTTAGTTAAATATAAAAATATATCACTTGAAGAATCTCAATGGATTCATAAAACATCATTAATTGCACATTATCACCACTTGATTTCTGCATATCATTCATAGTCACATTAACTTTCAGTTTTCCATGTCCATGCATGTGTTTTTTTTACATGGAATATGCTTATGATTGTTCAGTGACGGGACATGTGACTTGCCATCCATGTCTATTTTATTCTTATCAACTAAGGTCAGTTGCTTATCAACTGGGAGGCATGTTATACTTTATGGAATAATGGAATGTTAAATGGATTTAAATATCTTGAGGTTTTTAATGTGATTGTGCTTTGATTTAGTAGGTGAAGAATCATGAGGGCATGAATGCATATGGATTTACTCAAATATTTTTGAAGATATTTAGAAGATAGTATTTTATATATTTTTTGTAAAAATGGTAGATCGCTTAGAAAGACACGTTTTGTAAATAAAGTAGATTTTTTATAAATGCATGCTTTTCAAAGCACCACCCTCATGTATCTTCTATTTAGGATGTAATGAAAATACCTATAAATACACATACTCTGAGAGAAACATCCATCAGAGTATGTGGAGGGAGATTGTACCCAATCTTGTGTTCATTCTTCTCTTTCTCTCTATTCTGTGTCTGCTCGTTCTCTCTCTATTCTAAACTTGAAAACACAAAGGAAGGCTGCAATTTTTTGGAGGAGATATTGGTATTTTCTCTTCTCTGATTCTGAGTAAAGAGGTGCTAAAGGGAATTGGAAGAATGCTGTTCTTCATCACTCGGAGGGAATAGAGGATGAATAGTTAGAAAATGAGGGGATGCTTCATTTAAAAGTTGAGACACAGGGAGATTGGATGTTTTTGAGCTAGGGAAGGTACTTGGCCTCTTGATCAAGGCAATGAATAAGGCAAAATCTCAAACCAAGGAGGTGATAGAAAAAGAGGAAGAGGCAAAGCAAGGAAGTTTCTTACATTTTGAGGATGCATCAGAGAGGGAGGAAGTGCTTGAAGGAATTTTGAGAAATATCATCCGTTGCCTAAAATAAATTTATTTCTAAAAAAGACTCATGCTAGAAATTTTGGTAGGGGAAGTTTTTAGAAGTGCACCTTAGTGCTTAGGTATTTATCTGTTGAATCCTCTAAAAGTTAGGAAAACTCTTGACACTTCACTTATATGTTCATGTTCATTCTCTAATTTCACACACTTTTATATGCTCAAGGGAAATGACTTAAACTGTATGAAGTTATTGGCTTTACTTTTTGCTTGAACTTCAAAAGAAAGATCATTCGGTTGAGATCTTATGTGAAGAATATGTCTGCTCTTGGATAACATACTAATCTCTAAATTAAACATATTTACTCAAGTAAACACTAGCAATAATATATTCTTGGTAAGTAAATGAATTTGTGAGTATGAATGCTGGTGTGAGAGTGTGTATGTTTTAGTATGAGAGAGTGTGTAGGTGAGCAAGAGAGTGGTATTGTGAGTGAGCCTGATGTATGTAGGTTGTGGGGTGAATGTGTGTGTAAAGAAAAACGGAGAGAGTTTGTGAGAACTATGAATATATGTGTCTACATGAGTGGGTGTGTGAGAAGAGAGTGAGAAATAGGGCTGGAATGTGTGAGTAAAGGAGAGAAAGAGGGAATGACGAGAAGAGAAAAGAGGAGTGGAATGAAGTAGAAGAAAGGAGAGAAAAGAAGGGCTTAGTGAGGAAAGGAGAAGGTTGGAGAGAGAGAGAAACAGAGAGAGAGAGAGAGAGAGAGAGAGAGAGAGAGAGAGAGAGAGAGAGAGAGAGAGAGAGAGAGAGAGAGAGAGAGAGATAGAGAGAGAGAGAGAGTAAAAAAGTGCTACGTACATATCCATTGGTGTGTGGGTTAAGAATGGGGTTCAAGACTGCAAGCCAAAGATTCACTCTACTTGGGGATCCAAAAAGCGAGTGCAATTGTGCACATTCATGAGCTGAAAGTAAGAAAAGCTTATCCGAACTTCATGGAAATGATGATTGTAGACCCAAAGTGCAATCAAAGCCATGAAGAAATGTTATTGTTAACCAAAGCATTTTGGAGGTAGGAGTGATACCTCGAGATCAAACAAGAAGATGCAAAGGAAAAGCATTTGGAGATGAGAGGCTTAAGAGGTTAGAACCCATATTGCAATGGGGAGAGACATGCATGATGTGATCATAAAGTCTAAAAGTGTTGATGCAATGGAATGCAAAGCCCTAGAAGATGTCAGATTATGCAAAGCGCAACAATTAGAATGTAAGCTAGAGAAGCTAAGAGATGTGGTTTCCTACCTAAAGAGCAAGTTTGCACAAGAAAAGAAAATGAGGATACAACAACAAGAAAAGGTGAACAAGATAGAGAGAGTGGCTCATGAGTGGTTAACAAATGCACAAGCCATGAGGGAAAAGGAAAATAAAAGTTTCGATCAATTAGTGAAGGCAAACGAGGGGTTTCAAAATTTGATCAAAAGGTGGGAAATTGACCAAAAAAGTCAAAGAGAGAAGATAATGAATGAAACAAAGAAATGCAAAGAATTAGAATGAAAAGTTGAAGTGTTTATGGAAAGGTTACAAAATTTGGAGAAGAAAAAAATAGACGAAACAACATCAAAAGGAAAAGAAGAGAGATTGGGTTCTCGACATGTTGAGATTGAAGAATGTAGGACTAAGACGGAACTAAAGTCTAGAGAAAACGTTAATGGAGATCGAATAGGTTTAAGTAAAAAAGGGAAGAGAGATGCAATTGAGACAAGAAAGAAAACTGCTACAAAAGCAAAAAGTAGCAGGGTAAGCATGACAACACAATTAACAATGATGATCCAAGCAAAGTGAAATGAGAGACTTTGGGAACGGATGCAAGGGAACAATAGGTGATTGCAAAGAGAAAAGAAAAGGAAGTTCATGGATTCATGATGGAGAAATAGATCATAATGAGCATAAATGTGTGAGAAAAAGTGAAAAAGAAATTGGTAAGGTAGATGATCTGAGAGTGGATAAAGAGATTGCAGGGAAAGATAAATTTTCAAAACAAATGAATGCTATGTACGAGAAGATAGAGAGATAACGTAAGGGTGATGCAAAGCATGAGCAAAAATATCATGATCTACAAGATATGGTTAGCAACTCAGACAAGAAGACATTGAGATCTATGTGGTTGTATCATATGAACCCGTGTTTTGAAGAAAAAAAGCATAGTCAAGAGGACAAGCATTTGTAGGGAGTTATGAGTTGGGGAGTTGGTGAAATGGATGTTAGAATATTGAGTGTAAATAAAAAGAGGATGAAGGATATTGATGAAAAGTTGATGAGTGTGTTTCTCCTCAATGTCATGTTGGTGTTGCAACACTAGAGGAGGATGGATCAAGTTGGTAAGGTAAGGATATGAGGGTCTTGTGGGATGAGAATTGTATGGTTAGGGGTGGATTTTTTGGGAAAGAAGTGTGGTAAATGGTGGTTCATGATATGTTTGGAAAGGGATGGGATCCTCTCTAGTGTTTACAAGTCAATGGTCCGATAGGAGGGATGAATGAAAAAGCTGATTAAGACAATGAAGAGAGTAAAAAGAAAATGACAATGAGATGATTGAGGAGTTCAGATAAGAGTTGAAGAAATGAGAGTAGGTGAAGAAAAAGAGAGAAATAAAAAAAATGAATACAAGTGGAGGAGAGAGCTCGTTGAGGAATGAAAGGTTTAAAAATTAGAAAAAGAGAAGATGTAGAAAAGTAAAAGAATTCACTAGTATGTCTAAATGACACAAAAAGAGAGTGAAAGGTAAAGGATGACAAGAAATGAAATCGAGAAGAATAATCCATGTTCTTAGTTGTTAGTAACATCAAGCTAAGGGAGGGCTAAGTGATGAGAGTTTGCTTCATTGAGATTGTAAGTTTGAGATGTAAGGATGGATGGATCGAGTTATGTTGCAAATGTAGGAGATGAAGTGAAACTTTTTGAGGTTGCAAATTGATAAGATGGTTAGTATGTGTGGGTCTTATGAGAAAGAGTTGACTATAGAGTGTAGTGGATGAATCTTAGCTCGTGTAGTGGTAGAGAGATGGTGTGTTTCATTGGGATGTCCACAGGTGGTTATATGTATGTGTGTGTTGTGTTGGGTTGGTTGGGAAGTAAAGCCCTTTCTTTTGTCCCCCTAATTCTTGAGACTTTGGAATCGAAAAAATAGAAAGATAATATTCATGTAAATGTGTGTGTTGTTGGTGTGCTACAATGGGCTAGTAGGTGGTGGAATAACCTTGATGAGGTGATCAAGGCCACAAGCTAATGCTAGTTTTTCCATAGGTCCGAACTATACATTGCTATGCACCTATGTGGGCCGATAGGTGGGTGGAGTCACTTTGGCCGGGTGGTCAAAGTTATGAGCTGATACTAGTTTCACATAGGGCTAGCATTGTGCATCATGTGCTACATTGGGTTAGTAGATGGGGGGGAACAAACTCATTTAGGTGGTCGAGGCCATGAGTCTCATCCAGCTTTGACATAGGTCGACTTGTGTGAAATAAACAAATAAATTAATGAATAAACAAAAAGGGGAAAAAATCGCTCTCTCGAAGGGGGATAGAAGAGAGGAGAAGGCATGATGCCTAGATGAGAATGTGTATATGTGTCTTGGGGATATGGGCTGATATGGAATCCTAATGAAGCATGTCAAATCAAAGCTCAAACTCGGCTGAAATTTGGCTTGCTGTGCATCTATAAAAGACTTCAACTTGACAAATCTAATCATGCTAGTTATCTTGTTAGTTTGTGAGCCTTCTAAGAGTTGTGCACTTCAACGTTTAGGTTATGCAATGACTTTTGAAGTCTTGAATCACATTCATGATGAGTAGTTTTGATGAGGTGAACGAATGTTAGCCTTGAGAAGTTCTTGCACATGTGCATACATGGTCAAACATCTTCAAAGAGAGGTGAGTTGACTATCACAGGTGAAAAAATTTGGATTCAAATGATGACAATGAGGGAGAGAAAAGTAGAGGAGATGAAAGTGAGAGAAGAAAATTTAGGTGGAAAGGGAATGGGAGAATGAGAGAGATACCTATGTTCAAAAAAAGAGATGAGATGAATCAGGGTGGGATTGATTGTGCAGATGGGGAGAAGTATATAGAAGGATAAAATTGGCAATATACAATAAAATCATGTGTCTACTTTCATTGTTTGCTTGATGTGATCTGTGATGTGCTTGTGAAATATTTTTATTTGATAGTTTTGTTATTACTAATATTTTTTTGTTGAGGAGCAAACTCCTTGTAGTAACAATTTCCTCTAGTGGATCAAAGAGGGAAAGCAAAAGTGGGCAAAGGTAAGATTGATTAGATCAGTCTTTGTGCATATGACATAATGTTTTTTGCAAGAACATGGAAGCAAAACATATCGCTCGTCGAGGATGACTTCGCATACAAGTAGAGGGGAGTATGTTACATTGAGAATTACATAGGTATTGTAAGTTTCACTAGTCTCTTTTGTGTAGATATACGTGCGAATCATGTAATGATTTTTCTTTTCGTTATAAATAATACCAATTTAAAAAAATAAAGGAAAAAAGGAAAAAAAGAGAAGAACAAAATAAAAAATGAAAAAAACCAAATTAAAAAAATTTCTATTTGAAGAAACAAAAGAAGATTTAAGGAAGAAAACATTAAAAACAAATAAAAAGAGAAAAAATTCTAGAGAGAAACAAGGGGAAAATAAAAGAAAAAAAAGGAAAATCTATTAAACAAAAAAGCATACAAAGAAAAAACGAAAAAACTAAAAATAAAAATGAAAAAAAGGGGAAATAATATAAAAAGAAAAAGAACAAAATAAAAGTATAATAATAATTGAAAAAAAAGAGATATGCGTGAGTGGGCAAGTGGGGTATCAGAGGGGTCAGAGGGTGCCAGGGGGAGCAGGCTAGTGGAAAAAAAGAAAATAAGAGAAAAAAACTTTCATCTCCCCCCTCGTGCACTCCCTCTCTCTTGCCTCCCTCTCTCTCGTTCTCTCTCTGCCCAAAACGAGACATTGGAGGAAGCAAGTTTTTTCCTCTTCATATATATTTTTTTTGTGCAAGTGGAGAAGACGAAGGGGATTTGGGGATGTTCTAGAGGGCAACAGAGGGGGGCCATCAGGGGTTCTCTATTTTTTGTGTGGTTTTTTTATGTGCAGATGAAGAAGGGGAAAGGGGAATGATGCAAAGGGGAGCCATGAGTCATACACATGGATTGAGATTCATCATGTAGGCTGACCCTTCAACCTGTGAACATGTTCTACAAGAAAAACACAACTTGGATGGCAAACTGAAAGAAGTAAGACATTTATACCTTGGGCTCCTTTGGTGAGGATTCAGAGATTTGGAGGCTGGAACATAATGTATTAATTGAGGAAATTTAGGGTTTGCCTATGAATAAGGTCAAGCACATTAATCAATGAGTTTATTTACACTTATGGATAAAATCCTAGGGTTTATGATCTTTCAACAAATATATAGGCCTAATGTACAAAAATAACATGGTTTCTCATCACATAAATATCAAATCAATCAAAACTGCACAATTTATAATTCTTTGTATCCAAAACACCATATCATAGCTAGAAAATCTTTGAAATAAATATGAAAAAAATTCTTGATGTACACTTGCCTAAGGAATTTGATCCCGACAATGTGTTGGAGGCATGTCATTGCCATCTGATAGAAACTGATCTTTAAGAAGCCTATAATAAGCAATTAGAATGATATTAGGAAATAAAGTTATTTTGATACAACAATGAAAGTTTATTTCAAATCCATTTACCTGAACAATTTAGAGACACTACTATCTATCCATCCATAAATGGATTGAAGATTGGTTGACCACGGATTACAAGTCAGGTTCAATGCTGATGGATTATATGTAGAAGAGTACAAGCACGATAAACGATTGGTTGCCAAAGGAAAAAAAGTGGGTAGGATGTTCACCTTAAATGTGAAGATTCCTGAAATGAATGCCGCCATGTTTGCAAAAGTTGCAGGAGTTATTGCAGATATAGAGATGTGGCACAAACAGATTGGACATGCAAACTTGCAAGGGCTGAAATTGATGTAGTCAAAGGAGATTGTCCATGGACTACCAAATTTCAAAGTTGCAGAAATGCAAAAGGTATGTGCAGCATGTCAATTTGGTAAATAGTCAAGAGCATCATTTCCACATGACAAGCATGTTAGTGAGAATGTACTAGAACTAGTACATACAGATGTTTGGGGTCCATCAAAGACCACATCTATGGGCGGTTGCAGGTTTTTTGTTACTTTCATTGATGACCATACATGCAAAGTATGGGTATATTTCATGAAAGAGAAGAGTGAGGTGTTCACTCACTTCAAAAATTTTAAAGATATGGTGGAAAAGCAGATAGGGAAGTACATTCAGAAATTAAGATCTGACAGAGGAGGTGAATACATGTCAAATGAGTTTAATAGTTTTCTAAAAAATCATGGAATTCGGCATCAGTTTTCATGCAGGTACACACCACAACAGAATGGCGTTGTTGAATGCAAAAATAGACATATTGCAAAAATAGCAAGAGGCTTGATGACTGAGAAGAATATACCTCATTGTTATTGGGCAGAAGCTGTGCATACTATTGTATACATCATGAACATAACTCCGACTACTGTTGTACATCAAGTTACACCTCAAGAGAAGTTTATAGGTAAAAAGCCAAACTTATCACATCTGAAAGTTTTTGGATGTATTGCATATGTACATATCCCATATGAATTGAGGACGAAGCTTTATCCAAAAGCAGAAAAGTGTGTCTTCATTGGATACTCCCTTGAGCAAAAGGGATATAAATGTTATAATCCACTCACATGATAGGCAAAGGTGAGTAGAGATGTGGTATTTGATGAAATGTCAAGCTTCTATGCAGATGCCAAAGAAGGACTGAATCTTGAACCAAATGACAAAGAAAATGTTGAAAAATCAAGTGCAAAATCTCAAGTTTTGAGTGGACATAATGCATCAGCAAGCAATAATTCCAACTCAAATCCATGGAGTGGAAGATTGCGTGGAAATTTTAGTCCAGCAAATTCATCAAATACATCCAAGAAAGGTGAAGAAAAGCTTTCTGCAGGTCATAAAACACGTGCAGGTTTTGAAGACATTGAAGGAGATTCACGCAGTTCAGAAAAGAGTCTTGATGAGGAACTTGGACTGCCCTCTGTGAAGACTCCAAGAGTAAGAAGGGCACATGCAGATGATACAAGGAGAAGTGACCCAAGACCAAGACTATCTGGGAGGATGCAGAATTCAGTGCAACAATTGACATATGACATTTATATGGCTAGTCATTGTGCCTACATGACAAAGGTAATACAAGATGCTGAACCTTCTTACTTTGAAGATGCAATTGGAATTGTAGATTGGGAAAAAGCTATGGATGAGGAGATGGATGCACTTTATGGAAATGATACATGGAAGCTGGTTCCATTGTTGCGAGGAAAGAAACCCATAGGCTGCAAATGGGTTTACAAGGTAAAGCATAATGCTGATGGTAGCATAAGCAAGTATAAAGCATGATTGGTAGCTAAAGGATATGCACAACCATATGGCATTGGTTATGAGGAAACATTCAACCTTGTAGCTAAAATGTCTATTGTCAGAACACTTGTTGCATTAGCTACAACAAAAGGATGGACTTTGCATCAGATGGATGTGAAGAATGCTTTCCTACATGGTGAGTTACAAGAAGAAGTGTATATGGACCAACCACAAGGATATGAAGATTCAAAGCATCTAGAATATGTTTGCAGGTTGCAAAAGGTGTTGTATGGGCTCAAGCAAGCCCCTTGTGCATGGCATGCAAGGATTGCTGATTACTTAACCAACATTGGGTTTTCTATGTGTGATGCAGATCACTCACTATATGCAAGGAAGGCTGATGATGGCATCACTATTGTGGCTATTTATGTTGATGACCTGATTGTAGGTGGTGATAATGAAGGAAGCATCAAAGAGGTAAAGCAACTTCTTATGCAGGAATTTGATATGAAAGATCTTGGTGTGCTGCGCTATTTCTTGGGCATTGAGTTTATACATACAGAAACAGGTATATGGATGCCTTGAATATGCTGCAAAAGTATGGTATGGCTGATTGTAAGCCAATTTCTATGCCATTAGATCAGAATTTGAAGTTCAATACTACATCAGGTGAAGCATTGGAAAATGCTACTATGTACAGGAAAATTGTGGGAAGTCTTAAATATCTCACAATTACAAGGCCTGATCTACGTTATACTGTTGGACTTGAAAGTTAGTGTATGTAGGTTCCCAGGAAGCCATATTTGGATGCTCTAAGGTGCACTCTACGTTATGTGAGTGCTACTTTGGATTATGCATTGTTTTATGAGGCTGGTGTAGATTTGCAGGTTTATGGATACACCGATGCAGATTGGGCTGGTAGCATTTCAGATAGAAGATCTACTATGGTTTTCTATTCTCACTTGGGAGTGTAGCTGTTACATGGAGCAACAAGAAGCAACCCACGGTTGCTTTGTCGAGTACAGAGGCTGAGTATAGAGGTCTGCAATGGTAGCATGTGAGGCATCATGGCTAGAAATGCAACTTGCAGATTTAGGTGTGGAAATGGAAAAACCTATCACTATTTATTGTGATAATCTTAACAACATACAGTTAGCACGGAATCCTATTTTCCATGCTAGAACAAAGCATATTTGGGAGAATAGCTGATGGAAAGGGAATGCAAGGAAGTTCATTGTAGCCCATGGAAATGATAACATGCTAGTCCACAAGAACCAGTTGTTGGAAGGGGAAGCTAGGATGAGACATGTTTTGGCTTTATGAGATGAGAAGAGACATGAAATGTAGCACATGATCCGAAATGGGGGGAGGTCATAGAGGATAGAACGAAAAAGCATATGTAGGGCTAGTATGTAGAGGAAGAGATTGATTGAAGGACATATGGAAGAGTACTATGATTTTTTAGCATCTAGGTAGCTTAGATTTTTCATGGATCTCTCCTTCTGACCTCAAACTAAACAACCAAAGAGACTAACATCTATATGAGTAGTTGATTTCAGTATACCATTCTGCTCCAACCTTTCAACCAAAGACAACAATAGAGTGAATAAGAGAGTTATATTAATTGTACGTCTCATTGGTGATGCTTTGGGAAGTTTGTGGTGAAGATAGAGGAAAGGTTTTCTTTGTGAAATAGGAGGTAGGTGTTCCATGGTTCATACAAAAAGTAGTTTGACGGGAGATAGACTAAAGGCATCCATAACTTTCTATATGTTGAAAGAGAGAAATTCTACTAGATTTCATTTTATATGAGCTAAAAAAACTAGAGCTCTTGATCTAGGACTTCGATACAATGTTAATGAATAGTATGGGAAGAGATGAAGATGGTGTTGGATAAAGAGAAAGACATGTTAATTACAAGCTTCTTGACTTGAAAGGATAAGAAAGGTCAGGTTATGATGATCATCAGAAGGTTGGATTTAATCACTTGTGATTGTGAGAAAGTTGTTACCTGGGTTGTGGAAGATAGAGGAGGAGGAGGAGGAGATGTTGATATATTTAGGTAGTGATGTGTGTGAACACTCTAGGACTGCCGGGGCACTTTTTTCCCTCTCTAGGAGGTTTTTTTCCCCCGGCTTGTATATACGCCTATTGCCCTAATGGGCTACTTATCTTTGTACATTCTCTAGTAATACATTAAGTCTTGTGTGTTGTGCTCCAAGCTTCTTCTTCTTCCTTGTGCTGTTCGCGTGCTTCCGCAAACGTCTAACTCCAACAATTGGTATCAGAGCAGGTTGTCGCTTCTTCTAGGGCACCGTCGACACTCCTCCGTTTGCAGTCTCAGATTCGCCAAAATCGCGATCTGAGCTCGTTTCAGCCTTCGAACGCACTATCGCAGTGCTTGTGCAGGCTATTTTGTCCTTTTGTGCCAAAGGTATATACCAGTTTTTGTTCGCCAGTTTAAGCATCTCAAAGTCTGCTACAGGTCTAGCAGAATTCGTTTGGGCAGTTCCATTTAACTTTTTTAGATAGAGTCAATTTTCTGCATCAAGGTATTTTAGTCACCGGCCATGGCTGAAAGCAGTGATGTATTCCGTATGTTGGCTGTTGAGGATAAGTTGGATGGTACCAACTACCCATTATGGGCTTATATGATGCGACATGTACTGGTTGCAAAAGGATTGTGGAACATTGTGCAGGGTGTTGAAAGACGTCCTGTTACACCTGTAACGACAGGTACTGCAAATACAGGTGTTGGAGCTGATGAAGATGGTGTCGAAGATGATATTCCGCAGATTCCTGTTCGTGCTGCTGTTTCTGTTGCACCTACTACAGAGCAGATTCGTTGGGATGGCAGAGATGCCCAGGCACATGCATTGATAGCTTTGTCTGTCAAACGTGCCATTATTCCTCACATTCGCTCTTGCAGAACAGCAAAGGATGCTTGGGATACACTTACCACTTTGTACCAGGCTAGGAATGAGGCTCGTGTTGCTTACCTCCGAAAACAGTTGGAGAGTGAGCACATGAATGAAGGTGATTCTATGGATAGTTTTCTTACAAAGATCAAAGACCTGAAGGAACAATTGATTTCTGCTGATGAGGTTATACCAGATAGCTCACTTGTGCAGACCGTTCTGAATGGTCTTCTTGATTCATATCAGAGTTTTGCCTCTACTCTTCGGTTGATGATGAAAGGCAATCCGAATGCCTTGTCATTTGAGGAATTAGTCTCTGTTCTATTGCAGGAAGATCAGTCCAGGTAGAACAGGTCCATTATGCGTGTTGTAGATCAAGATTTCTTGGCTAGTCAGAAGGGCAAAGGAAAATGGAGCTCTTCTACTAGTAAGCAGAAATCTGCAAATGCTGCACATTCGAAGAACCAAGACAAAGATGAGAAAAATCAGAAAAGCAGAAATTGTTTTGTAAGTACTGTAAAGGCAATGATCATATCATAAAGAACTGTCCAAAACTGGCTGCTAAAGAGGCAAAGAAGAAAGAGGCTGGAATGGTTGTTGCAGAGGCCTCTACACCTAAAACAGAGTCTGTAAATCTTGTGCAGGAAGAAGAATGGGCGTTTACTACTGTCTGCAGTTTTGACCCATCTTCTCCTGATCAGTGCATGTCTGCAGTAGACTCAGATGTTTGGTACTTTGACAGTGGGGCGACCAAACATATTACCTCGCAGCGCAGTTTCTTCTCTTCACTTGAGCCTGCTCCTACAGGGAATACTATCACATGCGCCAATAACTCCTCTTATCCTGTTATGGGAGTTGGTAAGATCATTCTGACTACTGCTGATGGTAGTTCTTTCACTTTGTCAGATGCTTTATTTGTGCCAGGGATAAAAAAGAATCTGTTATCAGTTTCTGCATTAGCCAAGATTGGCTTGGTTGTGAAATTTGTTGATGACAGGTGTACAGTCCATGATCTCTCAAATGGCGATGTGATTATTGCTTCTGGCATTTTATGTCGTGGGCTGTATAAGCTCATAGACTATGAAAGATCTGTGAATGATTCGACATGTGCAGTTCATGATTCTCAGGCTATCTCAGATGCAAAGCTTTGGCATGCATGCTTTGGTCATTTGAATTTTGCTACTTTGTTACGCCTGCAGAAATCTGAAATGGTGTCCTCTTTGCCCAAACTTGAGGCACCTGGAAAACATGTTTGTGAAGGCTGTATTTTGGGCAAAATGCAGCGTTCTTCCTTTCCAAAAGATGGTTCAGTTCGGGCTACGCAGAAATTGCAGCTTGTACATAGTGATGTCTGTGGTCCTATGCAGACACCCTCTTTTGGAAATTACCTTTACTTCGTGACTTTCATTGATGATTTTTCCAGGCATGCATGGGTATATCCACTCAAAGCTAAGTCCGAAGTGTTCATGTGCTTCAAAAAGTTTTTGGTTTTAGCTGAAAATCTGCCAGCATGTAAAATGGGCACCCTCCGTTCTGATCGAGGGGGGGAATATATGTCTTCAGATTTTAATGCATTTCTGGATGAACGTGGGATAAAACACCAGTGTACAGTGTCGTATACACCTCAACATAATGGAGTTGCTGAACGAAAGAACAGGTCACTCATGGAGATGGCGAGGTGCATGGTCAAAAGTCAGGCTTTACCACATAGTTTCTGGCTTGAGGCTGTCATGTGTGCAACATATGTACTGAACAGGTGTCCCACTAAAGCGTTGCAGTCTATCACTCCATATGAGGCTTGGCATGACCGCAAGCCATCTGTTGCTCATCTGCGTGTTTTTGGTTGTTTGGCATATGCATTAGTGCCTGAACAACATCGCAGAAAATTGGATGATAAGGCAGTAAAATGTATTTTTGTTGGGTACAGTTCTGAAAGTAAAGGCTATCGTCTGTATCATCCACAGACTAAACGCATTTTGGTTAGCCGTGATGTTGTCTTTGTGGAAGATGCTATTCAGCCATTGCTTTCATGTACTAAGGAGACATCTGTTAGCTCCAAAGACATGTATGATACTTTGATGCCTCTTTTTACAGGTGGACATGCTAGTGCTGGTCCTAATGAGGCAACTTCTCAGCCTTTGCAGGTTTCATATGATGATGCAGATCATTCCATTTCTGATGCAGATTTACATGATGCACTTGTTGATGAGAGAGCTGATATTGAGCAGGCAAAAACTATGCCAAAATGGCTGGTGCAGACTTTGTGTGACAGCAAATTAGATGCACCTTTGTCATATCGTACTCGTTCAGGCTCTCATAGTGCCTCCTTTGCATCAGATTGCTATGCTATGGCTGCATCTAGTCTGTGTGATGAGAATGAGCCTGTTTCTTTTGATGAAGCACAAAATTCAGAAAATTGGATGGCTGCTATGCAATCTGAATATGATGCTATAATGAAGAATGGTACATGGTCTTTATGTGACTTGCCTCCTGGCAAGAAGGCCATTGGCACTAAGTGGGTATACAAGCTGAAGCGTAAACCTGATGGTACAATTGACAGGTATAAGGCTAGGCTTGTTGCAAAGGGTTATGCGCATGAAAGAGGCATTGATTTTGATGAAACCTTTGCACCTACATGCCGTATGACTACTGTTCGGAGCATTTGTGCACTTGCAGCCCATCATGGTTGGAATGTACATCAGTTGGACATTAAAACAGCATTTCTGAATGGTGACTTGCATGAAGAAGTGTATGTTTTTCAGCCCCGTGGCTTTGTGCAGAAAGGGCATGAAAACCAGGTGTGCAGGTTAAAGAAGGCGTTATATGGTTTAAAGCAAGCACCACGTGCTTGGTATGAGAAGATACATGCCTATCTGATTGCACATGGTTTTGAGAACAGTCCAACTGAAAGCACCTTATATGTTAAGCGTGCTAATGATGTGCTTCTGATCATTGTTGTCTATGTTGATGACATGCTGCTCATTGGTCCTATTGAGACACATATTGCTGATTTTAAGGCTGATTTGCATGCCTCATTTGAGATGTCTGATTTGGGGCATTTGCATCACTATTTGGGCATTCAGTTTATGCACGTTGATGGTGGAATGGCTTTGTGTCAAACGAAATATATTGACACATTATTGCAGCATTTTGGCCTTGAAGACTGTAAGCCTATTGCCACTCCTATGGAGACAGGTTTATGATTGAGTCTTCATGATGCTGGAGATGCATTTGATGCTGTTCTCTATCAGCAGGCTGTTGGATGCTTGATTTACTTATGCATTACTCGGCCAGATATTCAGTTTGCTGTCTCACAGATGAGCAGGTTCATGCATTGCCCAGGAGTCACGCATTGGAAAGCGGTTAAGCGCATCTTTCGCTACTTGAGTGGTACTCGGCTACTTGGGTTGTTTTATCCCAAGGGGGGATCACTACCGCCAGATTTGCATGCTTTTTTTGACTCAGATTGGGCTGGTTGCTATGACACTCGTGTGTCCACCAGTGGTTTTTGCTTCATGCTTGGTAGCTCATGTATATCTTGGTTGAGCAAGAAGCAGCCTACTGTGGCCACTTCCAGTTGTGAGGCTGAGTATAGGGCAGCTTTCATAGCGACTGTTGAGTGTGTGTGGCTCAGACGCCTTATGGCTGATTTGGGTGTTGGCCAGTCTTCTGCCACCACCATCTTCACTGACAGTCAGAGCGCATTGGCAGTTGCGAGGAACCCTGTGTTCCATGCTCGCACTAAGCACATTGAGGTGCATTATCACTATGTCAGGGAGAGGTTCTCTGCTGGGGAGATCAGCTTGGCATATGTGCCCACACAGGAGAACATTGCAGACCTTTTCACGAAGGCTCTGCCTAGGGAGAAGTTTGAAGCTTTCTGCAAAGCTTTGGGCTTACTTCCTTTTGTGGAGTGATTTCCACATAGCTTGGCACTTCCTTATACATGAGTGCCAGCTCCTTGTTCACCGCATCACTCCCAGGGTGGATTTGTTGATATATTTAGGTAGTGATGTGTGTGAACACTCTAGGACTGCCGGGGCACTTTTTTCCCTCTCTAGGAGGTTTTTTTCCCCCGGCTTGTATATATGCCTATTGCCCTAATGGGCTACTTATCTTTGTACATTCTCTAGTAATACATTAAGTCTTGTGTGTTGTGCTCCAAGCTTCTTCTTCTTCCTTGTGCTGTTCGCGTGCTTCCGCAGACGTCTAACTCCAACAGGAGAAACCTCTTGCCTCTATGTGTGAGTGATGAGCTTTGTGCATATACAGTGTGCTTTTAGGAAGCTTTTTGGCAATTAGTACCCATATCAAAATTGGAAGAGGGAAAAGATGACTGGTGTGGGATTTACTTGTATGGGAGTGCTTCCATAAAATAGGGTTGTTGTTGTTTAGGGATACAAAGTATTTTTTCTTGGTATCTAATTGGGGTATGGAGGGCGAGGAGTCACAAAAGAGAGATAACTCTCTCTCTATACTTTGTTCATCAAAGGTTGTTACCTAAGGTTTTCATTGGAAGGACAAGGCCTCTGATGGAAGTCTACCCGAAGAAGAGCTACTGCAAAAAGGATTTCAACTCCATTTGTGGGAAAGGAAGATGGCTATTGATGTGAAGAGAAGGAAATTAGGGAAGATTATATCTTAGGAAGAGTCACAAGAAGAACATTTCCACGTCTAGTAAAAGGGTGAATAATCAAATGAAGGGCTGCCCAATGGATTACTCTGAAGAAGCAAATTGGGCTCAAAGTATCTCTCCAATTTCACAGGTGATCTTGTGTAGAAGGGGAAAGGTGCATGATAGGAATTGTGCTTCATCAATTAGTATGGATGTGAAACCAGTAGTAGAAGCAACTAGAGGAGGTTTTGGGTCATCCTCAAAGGGAACACTTTTTGTTGATGGTGAGAGAAGAGAAGGGATGCAAAGAGAATGAGCAATTGCTTGATTTAAACTTGAAAACACAAAGGAAGGTTGCAATTTTTTGGAGGAGTTCTTAGTTTTTTTCTTCTTTGATTCCAAGTAAAGAGGTGATGAAGGGAATTGGAAGAAGTGTTAGTCTTCATCACTCGGAGGGAATAGAGGAGGAGTAGCTAGAAAATGAAGGGATGCTTCAGTTAAAAGCTGAGACACAGGGAGATTGATGTTCCTAAGCTAGGGAAGGTAGTTGGCCTCTTGATCAAGGCAATGAAGAAGGCAAAAGCTCAAGCCAAGGAGGTGATAGGAAAAGAGGAAGAGGTGGAATTGGGAAGCTTCTTACATATTGATGATGCATTAGAGAGGGAGGATGTGCTTGAAGGAATTATGAAAAATATAATCCATAGCTGGAAATAAATTTATTTCTCAAAAAGACTCATGCTGGAAATTTTGTTGGGGGAAGTTTCTAGATGTGCACTTTTGTGCTCATGTATTTATTTGTTGAATCCTGTAAAAGTTAGGGAAACTCTTGACACTTCACTTATATGTTCATGTTCATTCTCTAAGTTCACACACTTTTATATGCTCAAGGGAAATGACAAACTCTATGAAGTTATCACCTTTATTTTTGCTTGAACCTCAAAAGCAAGATCATTTGGTTGAGATATTATGTAAACAGTGTGTCTCCACTTGATTAACATACTAATCTCTAGATTCAACATATTTACTCATCTAGGTACCAGCAATAATGTATGATTGGTAAATAAGTGAATTTGTGAGTATGAATGCTGGTGTGAGAGTATGTACGTTTTAGTATGAGAGAGTGTGTAGGTGAGCAAGAGAGTGGTATTGTGAGTGAGGTTGATGTATGTAGGTTGTGGAGTGAATGTGTGTGTAAAGAACAAGGGAGAGAGTTTGTGAGAACTATGAATATATGTCTCTACATGAGTGGGGGAGTGAGAAGAGAGAAATATGGCTAGAATGTGTGAGTAAAAAAGAGAAAGAGGGAATGAAGAGAAGAGAAAAGAGGAGTGGGGTGAAGTAGAAGAAAGAAGAGAAAAGAAGAAGGAGAAGAAAGTCTTAGTGAGGAAAGGAGAAAGCTGAGAGAGAGAGAGAAGAATGAAAGAGAGCCAAAAAGGGCGACATGCATATCGATTAGTGTGTGGGGTTATGAATGGGGTTCAAGACTGCAAGCCAAAGATTCACTCTACTTGGGGATCCAAAAAGCAATTGTAGTTGTGCACATTCATGAGCTCAAAGTAAGAGAAGTTTGTCAAGATGTGAGAAGTTGAATCGATCTAGTTTCATATAGGCATTGTTTTCTCTGGGTAGGGACCTCAATCACATAACATACCACGACTAGACAATTGAACGTAGTAGAAAGGAATTACACTACAATTGAATGAGAAGGACTAAGCATGATCTATGTGGTAAAAACTTTTCAACACTATTTGTTGGCAAATAAGTTCAAATTCTTCATAGACCATCAAGTCTTACTATACTTGGTGAATAAACCTTGCAATATTGGTAGGTTAGTAAGATGGTTTCACTTACTTATGTGTTGGAACTCAAGGTCAAGCACAAGCATCAAAGCACATCAGAAAGGTGGACACACACAAGAAGAGGGAGCAAGTAGGGAGCTCCATGAAGTACATGTCAACTTTTCAGAAGAATCCCCTACAAAAATAGTGATTTCCATCACTAAAACCTTTGTAAATACCATTTTATATTTTTGTAGCTTCATTTTGTGCAAGCCGAGGAGTCCTCGAGCTTGAGGAGCATTAGAAGTATCATCCTACCAATTTTCATAATTTTTAGACTCTGTTTGAGCCTTCAAATAAGCCCTAGAACCTAATTTTTAACTAGGCCGAACATTAGGTCTGGACAGGGCCAAAACTAGTAAAAAAACTATAAAAAGAGCTAGAGAGCTCATTTTTGAGGTTAGCTGGTTAGAGAATAGAGCTTTTGTAAGAGAAATCTTTTGCAATCAAAGCTTTCCATTGTTCCTCTCTTTGATCTTACCTTGTGTGCATGTGTGTATGTGTGTGCATGTTTGTGTGCTTTCATTCACGCACTTGTGCCTTCACTTGCTCGTGGTCTTCATACCGGTCCTCACATCTCCGCGGATTGACAAGTAAAGGAGGTGGTGCTTACGCTTGAGCTACACCAAATTTTGGCGCCGTTGCCGGGGAGAGAGCTTCGAGGACGAGCGTTGTGATGTTAAGATTATAGATTTGCGACGTTGGAAGGTAAAAAAACTCTCATTTTTGTTCATTTTCTGATTTTTCTTCTTCATCTTCATCATCATCACCATCTCCATCTTCTTCCATCTTCTTCTTCATAGAAATTTCTTGTTTTTTAGTGCATTTTCATCATTTTCATACCATCTTTCATGCATTATTGTGCGAGGAGGAGTTAGGAAGTGCAAGAGAGTGCAAGCGCTGTGTTTTTTCATGATTTTTTGCACATGCGGAGCTCACCATTGCTCGGCGCTCAAAAATTCAAAGTTCCCGCCAAAAAACACGATTTTGTGATGAAAATCGCGATTCTGTGAAAATTCAAAATTTTTTGAAAATCACGATTCTCTGTTTCCCGCCTAAAAGCCTTTTGAAAAGAACACGAGTCTGTGGTCATTCTCAGAATCGCGATTCTGTGGTTGTGCTCAAAATCGCGATTCTCACAAATCACAATTTTCAGCCAAGAAAACACGATTCTAAAAAAATCACGATTCTGTGGTTGTGCTCAAAATCGCGATTCTCAAAAACACGATTCTCTGCTCAAAATCGCGATTTTCAAAAATCACGATTTTCAACAAAAAACACGATCTTGTGAAAACACGATTCTGTGAAAACACGATTCTGTGAAAACACGATTTTGTGAATCACGATTCTGTGAAAACACGATTCTCTACTCAAAATCGCGATTCTCAAAAATCACGATTTTCAACCAAAAACACGATTTTGTGAAAACACGACTTCGTGAAAAACACAATTTTGTGAAAAACACGATTCTGTGAGACAAAATCGCGATTCTCTAAAAACACGATTCTGTGTTCAAAATCGTGATTTTCAAAAACACGATTCTCTAAGACAAAATCGCGATTCTCTAGAACACGATTCTGTGAAAACATGATTTTCTGCTCAAAATCGCGATTCTCACCAATCACGATTTTCAGTAAAAACACGATTTTGTGAAAAATGCGATTCTGTGAAAACACGATTTTTTGCTCAAAATTGCGATTTTCAAAACACACGATCCTCTGCTCAAAATCGCGATTCTCACAAATCACGATTTTCAACAAAAAAACACGATTCTGTGAGAACACGATTCTCTAAAACACGATTTTGTGAAAACACGATTCTCTAAGATAAAATCCCGATTTTCATGTCAAAAAACACGATTCTGAGAACTACGATTTTGTGAAAAACACGATTTTGTGAATCACGATTCTCTGCTCAAAATCGCGATTCTCAAAAACACGATTCTCTGGTCAAAATCGCGATTCTCACAAATCACGATTTTCAGCAAAAAAAAAAAACACGATTCTGAGAAAACACAATTCTATGGCTGTGCTCAAAATCGCGATTCTCTAAAAACACGATTCTCTAGAAAACACAATTTTCATCCAAGGTACAAAATTGCGATTTTCAAAACACGATTTTGTGAACCACAATTCTCTAAAACACGATTCTGTGCTCAAAATTGCGATTTTCAAAAACACGATTTTGTGCTCAAAATCGCGATTTTTTTATTTCACACAATTGCAATTCTCTTGATTTCACAAAATCGCGAGTTTCTTGATTTCACAAAATCACGATTTTTTCTAGAAGGTCCTGTTTGCCTGTTTTGACCCCCAGGAGCCTCATTTGACATAACTTTTTCATCCAAAGTCCATTTTTTGAGCTCTATAGCTTGTTGGAAAGCTCGTTTCGAATCCTACACGGCTCAACTGTTTTTTTATAAGAATAACACGTTGATTTTTAGATAGGATAATTTGAAGTTGGGCTTCAAGTGGGACCTGGAACCCAAGGGGATTCCAAAGGATTTTTTGAACCATACCAAGGGGAAATTTTGGACTCTTAGCCCAAGCTTATGAACCTGAGATCTGGTAGACACTTAGGCAAGGATAGACAAAGCATTAGATCTTCTCAGTCCAATGTCAACCATACAACTAAGTCTTGGGCACAACAACTAAGTGGTCATCCTTACAAACTAAGTTCAGATACAAGTGGTTCAGAAATGTCTTTTAGCATGGGGAAACCTGTAGGTGGCTTAGGAACTGATTATTTAAAACACTAGAAGGTCCCTATAAGACACAGTTGGAATATATTCAGACCAACCGATTAGGTGCTCGCATCTATGAGGATGGCCTGAGGCGAACAGTGGTCCAACTCAAAAATCCAGATCAACCCTTTGGACTTGAACACCCAGTGGTCAAGTTTGAAGAGGGTTCATACATTGATAAGGAAGGAACCATGTATGTGGTCACCAACCTACCAGATAGGACCGATGAGTTTGGAAATGTCATTCATGAGAATGAGATAGGAGACCTAGAACAAGGAAATGTAGGACAAGGACCCCAGACTCCTAGAGGTAAGTCAGTTCTGACCAAAGTAATCACACCAGATTGGATCCCTCAAGACAACAAAAGCATAGAACTATTCTTGAATAGAGAAACAAAGGAAGCCTTTTGGAGATTCAAGCCAGATCAACCTAGCCAACTGGGCATAGTCATCATCTATGAATTCAAAGACCCTGAGATACCAGGCAAAGTTGTGTACCTGGATAACACATCAAAGAAGATATTCTTGGTAACAGAACATGATAGACATGCATATACTTGGAAGAGTGAATTGATTTTCCCTCCACCAAGATCCAATGTTTCCCATGGTCCCCAAGGAGTAGGATCATCCCAAGATCATGAAGCCCAGAGAGAAAGAACTAGAGAGTGACCTGAGGTAAGTTTTGCACACCCTGTGGGCAGAAATAGAGTAGGATTTGAAAATGAAAGACCTGAAAGAGAGAGACATCAAGCACATAGGCAACAAAGAGATGAACATGAAAGTTTCCTTTGCCTAGACCCCGAGAGCACACAAGAACCCTTAGACCCACTCAAGTGATCAAGGCAATGAAGAATTATTTTGACGGGTCAGGAGATCCTTATGATCATGTGGCCGAGTTCAAAAAAGTGTTAAGAGTTGAACAGGTTGAGGATTTGTTCACCCAGTAGAGGCATTTGGTTTGACTCTTAAGGGCACTGCCTTAGTTTGGTTTCAGCCACTGAGTAGTCGCAACTATCACGATATAGGTCAACTGCTAGACGAATTCATTGTAGAATCTTCCAAGAGTGGTATCAGGCATAACACATCATCCCTGATCCACATCTTCAAGCAGACACCCCAAGAAACAGTGCGACTAGCAGGTAGAAGATTCAGACAGTATTTAGAGAGATGCCCTGCTCCCGAGTTACCCACACCAGCCAAACAAGTGGCTTTGTTCTTAGATGGCTTACTGAGCACAAAGTTGAGATCATATGTGTACTTGAAAGAGCCCAGATCCATAGAAGAGTGTGTGCGGATGTGCATTGACATAGAAGATAACTTGGGTGAGGAGTTAGGATTGTCCAAACTCTATAAGGATTCTGATAGTTCTACTAGTCATACTTCAAAAATCTCCACGAAAATAGATGAGATAGTTGAGCAAGTTGCCAAGAAGCTAGGAGTCCAAAATAGACAAACACAAAGAGTCGCCCCATTGAACCGATGTTATACTTGTGGAGGGGACCACATGGCTAATGTATGCCCAATGCAAAACCAAAACATTAGAGAAAGGAATGCTCCATATTGCACTATTGAGAGAAAATACACGAACCACATGGCTCAAGATTGTCCCTACAATAGGCAGGCTGTTAGACAAACTTATCAGCAACCTTACCAACAAGGTGGCTATCAGAACAAATACCAACAGCCATATTATAGACCACAACAGCAATATCAAGCACCATATAGGCCACAACCTGTCTTGGGAAACCAACCACCAACTCCTGCCAACATGATTCCAGTCAAGTATGTTGTGGGAGAGGAAAATCCAAATAGAGCATTGGTGCCACTAACCCCATTGATCTCAGAGAATGACTCTCATGCTCATAGTTCAGACTACTCCCATGAAGGTAGTCCACATGCTTATTACACAGAGTCACCTGAACATAGTGAGATTTATCCATATCAATATGAGGCACCACTTATGGAACAAAATTGGGAGCCCGAATACTCAAATCTCATGTACACAAATGCTAACTCTAGGCCCCAATTAAGACAAGTAAGACCACAAGCCCCTAGAGGACCATGTTTCAGATGTCAGGGCGACCATTTCCTTCGTGATTGTCCCCACCCACCATCTCTGAGTCAAGGACAAGCTATCACAATACAGGCTTTTTGTCTTGATTGTGGCAGAGACCATCTCCCTAGAGATTGTCCAAGAAACCCCTCTAGTGCGCCCAATATTACACCCATTAATGTGGTAGGCTTAGTGGCGGATTCAAGTTCAAGTAGCAGTAATGTGGCACCTGTACAGGCAGTTACTAGGGCACAAACATTAAAACAAGATAAACCAGCAGAACAATCGGAGTCAAGTGAATCAGGAGAGCCTAGTAAGAGGAAAACAAGAACATGGAAAGATACTAGAGAAAAGGCCAATCGCAAGTGGAATAAAAAGTTATCGGAACTAGAAGAAAGCTTAAAAGAAGCGAAAACAAAAATAGAAGACATTGCATCTCAAAGCCCCTCGCATGCCAAAACTCCATCCACTCCACCTCATCCCACCCCACCACCCATTGTAAATAGGTCGCAACCAGGGTCTATTCTTGCAGATCCAACCCCAGAAGGCTTGGACATGATGTTCAAGGCCTACTAGGCTCGTCTTCAAGAAGGGCCAACAACTGCAAATCTAGACAAGAGTTACCCTAGAGCGGATTTAGAGATTGAACAAATGAAAATGTGCATGAAAATGGTAGAACAAGCTCAAGCTATACTTGAGACTAGTCAAAAGTTCAATCAGACAAACTCTGTCAAACCAGATTTGCATTTCCAAGGGTTACTAGAAAGATTAGAGCAGTTGGTAAACAAACCACAAGTTTCTTTACCTCCACAGGCTCAACTAGTTATTGAGAGAGGAAGCTCACCACCAATGGGAGCTTATGTTCCTAATTCCACGGATGCTGGAATGCCTCCTTCAATTCAACAGTACTCTCAAGAGTTCTTGCGGGAAATACAAGAAGAGAAATGGGCCAAGGAGAAGGGTAACTCCCCTCCTATTCCTGAGATTGATGATCTTCATGATCAATTTCCCCAAGGCATTCCATCTATTTACGGAGATGAAGCAGAACAACAAGAAGACAAAAGATTAGATTTTGAATCTAATACCCTAGAAGAATTGCCTCAATTTCTAGGCCCATGGGAATCTGAATCTCTCCAGATTAGAGCTCCCACAATACTAGTAAGAAATGAAGACTCAGTGGTTCCAAGGAACACGGATGTCGTGAAGAACACTAAGGTTCAGTGTCATCTCACTGTAGAAGAGCTGCTCAAAGCAAAACCTGAGCTATGGAATCATGTGAAGGATCAGGTTCCAGAACTTGATTCCAACATGCCAAAAGCAGGCTCTAAGCAAAGGGTACCAGAGATACCTCTAGACAAAATAGGGGACATGTGTGAGGGTGAAGAAGGTAATACTTATCTTCCAATCACCTACCAAGGCTACACAACCAAAGCAATCATAGATTTAGGTGCTGGTGTTGCCATTGCGACCACCTCCTTGTGGAAGCAATGGGGCAAACCCACATTAAGACCAACTAGAATGAAGCTTCAAATGGCCGACGGTCATTTTGAAAGACCTCTAGGATTGCTAGAAGGGATAACTCTAACCACTTGTGGTGTAGAGTTTGAGCACACCTTTGCTATATGTGACTTTGAGAAAAATAATGTCTATGAGATGATCCTAGGAAGACCCTTCCTACGACAATTGCAAATAGTACAGGATTGGGGAACCAACTCCTTGTACTTGCAGCACTTAGGGGTCACCACCAAGGTCAATTTGAAGGATTACTCCTTCAGAGATGTACCACCCCTACAGTGGAATCCTATCCACAAAGCAAAAGAAGATTCAATCTCTATGCATTCTGAAAGTTCACTTGATCCATCATGGCTGCATGAAGATACTCATTTGTGGATGTGCAAGGTCACAGAGGAAGAGGAAAAATGTTTAAAGGCAAGAGAAGAAGGAACTTTGCTAGGAGATAGGCCAATTAAAGACCCAACCTATACACTGATGATCTTTCCAGATGAGGAATTTGAGCCTCATGGCTGGCCAGAAATCTTAGCCACCATGGACATTGCTGTCAATGAAGAACAATGGACACCTCATTGTGATGAGGAGGGTTATGATATTTCAGTGTTCATGTGTTAGCCCTTGCTAGAAGAATGTGACCCTAGTGATGTCATAGAAGAAGAAGAGAATGACGATGATCTGGAGTCTATTGTGATGGATAGTTGTTTTAATTCAGAGCAGCACTATCTAGAAGATATAGGAGTGTTCACCCAGAAAGAAGAAGAACCTCTCCCAAGTATTAAAATGGTAAATTCAAAGGATGGAAGTGAGAGCAATCAAAAGAAAAAGAAAAGAAAAGCAGTGAAAGAAGAAGAGGAGGAATCATTGTTTGAAGCACCAGAAAACTTCAAGAAATATGAAGTTGATGACCGCAAAATTTTGGTACGAATGCCTAAGAGAGAGGCCATCATAGGAGAATCATATGATAATAAAGAAAAGACCAAGAAAATTGTAGTGACCATTGAAGAGAACGAAGAGAGATGCACATATATAGGAGACGACCTAAGTGCAAGAGAAGAAATGGAGCTCGTAGCTCTATTAAGGGAATATAGGGATGTGTTTGCATGGCACTATAGAAACTTGAAAGGGGTAGATCCAAGAATTTGCTCTCATACTATCCCCATGACTGCTGATGCCAAGCCCACCAAATAGAAGCCCTACACATATAATGATACCTATGCAACCAAAATAAAAGAAGAAATTGATAGGTTGATTGAAGCTGGATTCATCTATGAGATTGAGCATACTGAATGGGTGTCCCCCATTGTAGTGGTGACCAAGAAGCACGGAAAGTTGCGAGTGTGTATTAACCTTAAAAAAGTTAATGCCGCTACTATAAGAGATAGTTATCCACTTCCAATCACGGAACACCTTTTGGAGCGTGTTGCAGGCAAGGAAGTTTATAGCTTCCTTGATGGGTTTTCAGGTTACAATCAAGTAGCCATTGCCATAGAAGATCAAAACAAAACAGCTTTTGCTACAGAGTGGGGAATCTTTGCATTTCGTGTGATGCCATTTGGGCTCACCAATGCACCTGCAACATTCCAAAGGCTCATGTGTCATGTCTTCAAAGAGTTCTTGCGAAAGAGCTTAGAAGTGTATGTGGATGATTTATGTGCTCATTCCCAAGAAAGAAGGTTTCACATCCCTGAGCTCAGACAAATCTTCAACAAGTGTAGAGAATATCGAGTGTGTCTGAACCCAGAAAAGTGTGTTCATGGTGCGTCAAGGTAAAATCTTAGGTCATATTGTTTCTAAGAATGGAATCTCAATAGATGAAGATAAGGTACGAGCCATAGCGGAGCTACCAAGGCCAAGGAATGTTAAAGAGGTACAAGCCTTTATGGTCCATTGTGGATATTACCGTAGGTTTATCCACATGTACGCGATCATAGCTAGACCCCTTTATGCCTTGTTGTCTAATTTTGAGTGGAACGACGAATGCGAGAATTCTTTCAACAAACTGAAGAAATGTTTGTGCACGGCACCAATACTGACCACTCCTGATTGGAATAAACCATTCCATGTGTTGGAGTTAGACGTCTGCGGAAGCACGCGAACAGCACAAGGAAGAAGAAGAAGCTTGGAGCACAGCACACTAGACTGAATGTATTACTAGAGAATGTACAAAGATAAGTAGCCCATTAGGGCAATAGGCGTATATACAAGCCGGGGGAAAAAAACCTCCTAAAGAGGGAAAAAAGTGCCCCGGCAGTCCTAGAGTGTTCACACACATCACTACCTAAATATATCAACAAATCCCCCCTGGGAGTGATGCGGTGAACAAGGAGCTGGCACTCATGTATAAGGAAGTGCCAAGCTATGTGGAAATCACTCCACAAAAGGAAGTAAGCCCAAAGCTTTGCGGAAAGCTTCAAACTTCTCCCTAGGTAGAGCCTTCGTGAAAAGGTCTGCAATGTTCTCCTGCGTGGGCACATATGCCAAGCTGATCTCCCCAGGAGAGAACCTCTCCCTGACATAGTGATAATGCACCTCAATGTGCTTAGTGCGAGCATGGAACACAGGGTTCCTCGCAACTGCCAATGCGCTCTCACTGTCAGTGAAGATGGTGGTGGCAGAAGACTGTCCAACACCCAAATCAGCCATAAGGCGTCTGAGCCACACACACTCAACAGTCGCTGTGAAAACTGCCCTATACTCAGCCTCACAACTGGAAGTGGCCACAGTAGGCTGCTTCTTGCTCAACCAAGATATACATGAGCTACCAAGCATGAAGCAAAAACCACTGGTGGACACACGAGTGTCATAGCAACCAGCCCAATCTGAGTCAGAAAAAGCATGCAAATCTGGCGGTAGTGATCCCCCCTTGGGATAAAACAACCCAAGTAGCCGAGTACCACTCAAGTAGCGAAAGATGCGCTTAACCACTTTCCAATGCGTGACTCCTAGGCAATGCATGAACCTGCTCATCTGTGAGACAGCAAACTGAATATCTGGCCGAGTAATGCATAAGTAAATCAAGCATCCAACAGCCTGCTGATAGAGAACAGCATCAAATGCATCTCCAGCATCATGAAGACTCAATCGTAAACCTGTCTCCATAGGAGTGGCAATAGGCTTACAGTCTTCAAGGCCAAAACGCTGCAATAATGTGTCAATATATTTCGTTTGACACAAAGCCATTCCACCATCAACGTGCATAAACTGAATGCCCAAATAGTGATGCAAATGCCCCAAATCAGACATCTCAAATGAGGCATGCAAATCAGCCTTAAAATCAGCAATATGTGTCTCAATAGGACCAGTGAGCAGCATGTCATCAACATAGACAACAATGATCAGAAGCACATCATTAGCACACTTAACATATAAGGTGCTTTCAGTTGGACTGTTCTCAAAACCATGTGCAATCAGATAGGCATGTATCTTCTCATACCAAGCACGTGGTGCTTGCTTTAAACCATATAACGCCTTCTTTAACCTGCACACCTGGTTTTCATGCCCTTTCTGCACAAAGCCACGGGGCTGAAAAACATACACTTCTTCATGCAAGTCACCATTCAAAAATGCTGTTTTAATGTCCAACTGATGTACATTCCAACCATGATGGGCTGCAAGTGCACAAATGCTCCGAACAGTAGTCATACGGCATGTAGGTGCAAAGGTCTCATCAAAATCAATGCCTCTTTCCTGTGCATAACCCTTTGCAACAAGCCTAGCCTTATACCTGTCAACTGTACCATCAGGTTTACGCTTCAGCTTGTATACCCACTTAGTGCCAATGGCCTTCTTGCCAGGAGGCAAGTCACATAAAGACCATGTACCATTCTTCATTATAGCATCATATTCAGATTGCATAGCAGCCATCCAATTTTCTGAATTTTGTGCTTCATCAAAAGAAACAGGCTCATTCTCATCACAGAGACTAGATGCAGCCATAGCATAGCAATCTGATGCAAAGCAGGCACTATGAGAGCTTGAACGAGTACGATATGACAAAGGTGCATCTAATTTGCTGTCACGCAAAGTCTGCACCAGCCATTTTGGCATAGTTTTTGCCTGCTCTATATCAGCTCTCTCATCAACAAGTGCATCATGTAAATCTGCATCAGAAATGGAATGATCTGCATCATCATATGAAACCTGCAAAGGCTGAGAAGTTGCCTCATTAGGACCAGCACTAGCCTGTCCACCTGTAAAAAGAGGCATCAAAGTATCATACATGTCTTTGGAGCTAACAGATGTCTCCTTAGTACATGAAAGCAATGGCTGAATAGCATCTTCCACAAAGACAACATCACGACTAACCAGAATGCGTTTAGTCTGTGGATGATACAGACGATAGCCTTTACTTTCAGAACTGTACCCAACAAAAATACATTTTACTGCCTTATCATCCAATTTTCTGCGATGTTGTTCAGGCACTAATGCATATGCCAAACAACCAAAAACACGCAGATGAGCAACAGATGGCTTGCGGTCATGCCAAGCCTCATATGGAGTGATAGACTGCAATGCTTTAGTGGGACACCTGTTCAGTACATATGCTGCACACATGACAGCCTCAAGCCAGAAACTATGTGGTAAAGCCTGACTTTTGACCATGCACCTCGCCATCTCCATGAGTGACCTGTTCTTTCGTTCAGCAACTCCATTCTGTTGAGGTGTATACGGCACTGTACACTGGTGTTTTATCCCACGTTCAGCCAGAAATGCATTAAAATCTGAATACATATATTCCCCCCCTCGATCAGAACGGAGGGTGCCCATTTTACATGCTGACAGATTTTCAGCCAAAACCAAAAACTATTTGAAGCACATGAACACTTCGGACTTTGCTTTGAGTGGATATACCCATGCATGCCTGGAAAAATCATCAATGAAAGTCACGAAGTAAAGGTAATTTCCAAAAGAGGGTGTCTGCATAGGACCACAGACATCACTATGTACAAGCTGTAATTTCTGCGTAGCCCGAACTGAACCATCTTTTGGAAAGGAAGAACGCTGCATTTTGCCCAAAATACAGCCTTCACAAACATGTTTTCCAGGTGCCTCAAGTTTGGGCAAAGAGGACACCATTTCAGATTTCTGCAGGCGTAACAAACTAGCAAAATTCAGATGATCAAAGCGTGCATGCCAAAGCTTTGCATCTGACATAGCCTGAGAATCATGAACTGCACATGCCGAATCATTCACAGATCTTTCATAGTCTATGAGCTTATACAGCCCACGACATAAAATGCCAGAAGCAATAATCACATCGCCATTTGAGAGATCATGGACTGTACACCTGTCATCAACAAATTTCACAACCAAGCCAATCTTGGCTAATGCAGAAACTGATAACAGATTCTTTTTGATCCCTGGCACAAATAAAGCATCTGACAAAGTGAAAGAACTACCATCAGCAGTAGTCAGAATGATCTTACCAACTCCCATAACAGGATAAGAGGAGTTATTGGCACATGTGACAGTATTCCCTGTAGGAGCAGGCTCAAGTGAAGAGAAGAAACTGCGCTGCGAGGTAATATGTTTGGTCGCCCCACTGTCAAAGTACCAAACATCTGAGTCTACTGCAGACATGCACTGATCATGAGAAGATGGGTCAAAACTGCAGACAGTAGTAAACGCCCATTCTTCTTCCTGCACAAGATTTGCAGACTCTGTTTTTGGTGTAGAGGCCTCTGCAACAACCATTCCAGCCTCTTTCTTCTTTGCCTCTTTAGCAGCCAGTTTTGGACAGTTCTTTATGATATGATCATTGCCTTTACAGTACTTACAAAACAATTTCTGCTTTTCTGATTTTTTCTCATCTTTGTCTTGGTTCTTCGAATGTGCAGCATTTGCAGATTTCTGCTTACTAGTAGAAGAGCTCCATTTTCCTTTGCCCTTTTGACTAGCCAGGAAAGCTTGATCTGCAACACGCATAATGGACCTGTTCTGCCTGGACTGATCTTCCTGCAACAGAACAGAGACTAATTCCTCAAATGACAAGGCATTCGGATTGCCTTTCATCATCAACCGAAGAGTAGAGGCAAAACTCTGATATGAATCAGGAAGACCATTCAGAACGGTCTGCACAAGTGAGCTATCTGGTATAACCTCATCAGCAGAAATCAATTGTTCCTTCAGGTCTTTGATCTTTGTAAGAAAACTGTCCATAGAATCACCTTCATTCATGTGCTCACTCTCCAACTGTTTTCGGAGGTAAGCAGCACGAGCCTCATTCCTAGCCTGGTACAAAGTGGTAAGTGTATCCCAAGCATCCTTTGCTATTCTGCAAGAGCAAATGTGAGGAATAATGGCACGTTTGACAGACAAAGCTATCAATGCATGTGCCTGGGCATCTCTGCCATCCCAACGAATCTGCTCTGCAGTAGGTGCAACAGAAACAGCAGCACGAACAGGAATCTGCGGAATATCATCTTCGACACCATCTTCATCAGCTCCAACACCTGTATTTGCAGTACCTCTCGTTACAGGTGTAACAGGACGTCTTTCAACACCCTGCACAATGTTCCACAATCCTTTTGCAACCAGTACATGTCGCATCATGTAAGCCCATAATGGGTAGTTGGTACCATCCAACTTATCCTCAACAGCCAACATACGGAATACATCACTGCTTTCAGCCATGGCCGGTGACTAAAATACCTTGATGCAGAAAATTGACTGTATCTAAAAAAGTTGAACGGAACTGCCCAAACGAGTTCTGCTAGACCTATAGCAGACTTCGAGACGCTCGGAGGCCGAAACGAGCTCAGATCGTGATTTTGGCACCACCAAATTTCGTGCGAATCTGAGACTGCAAACGGAGGAGTGTCGATGGCGCCCTAGAAGAAGCGACGACCTGCTCTGATACCAATTGTTGGAGTTAGACGTCTGCGGAAGCACGCGAACAGCACAAGGAAGAAGAAGAAGCTTGGAGCACAGCACACTAGACTGAATGTATTACTAGAGAATGTACAAAGATAAGTAGCCCATTAGGGCAATAGGCGTATATACAAGCCGGGGGAAAAAAACCTCCTAAAGAGGGAGAAAAGTGCCCCGGCAGTCCTAGAGTGTTCACACACATCACTACCTAAATATATCAACACCATGTCCATGTGGATGCATCCAATTATGCCATAGGATGTGTGCTTGCACAACCCACAAGTGAAGGAAACTTAGATTTGCCCATAGCATATGCTAGTAGATAGCTCACTGCAGCTGAACGGAACTATACCACAACTAAGCGAGAGGGCTTAGGCATGGTATATGCTATGAAGAAGTTTAGACACTATTTATTGGCCAACAAGTTCAAGTTTTTCACTGATCATCAAGCTTTGTTATATTTGGTCAATAAACCTTGCAATATTGGACGCTTAGTAAGATGGTTCCTCTTACTAATGGAGTATGACTTTGAAGTTGTTGTCAGGAAAGGTAGAACCCACCTTCGGGTAGATCACCTTTCTCGCATCACTTCAGGAGAGTCACCGCAAGGAGTGTCTGACAAACTACTCGATGCTTATCTGTTCAATTTAGAAGTTGTTCCTAAATGGGCAAATAAGTTGGTACCAGTCCTAACCTTCGGCCTTGCAAACAAGAATGTGAAAACATCACAAGAAGAAATTGTAAAATCACAAAAATACCACATATTGGCAGGAAGCATGTACAAACAAGAAACTGAGGGTGTATTAGCTTGTTGTGTTGAGGACGATGAACATAGTAGTTGGTTGCAACAAGCTCATGAAGGATTGCTAGGAAATCATTATTCTAAACAATGAACATTGTAGAATCTAAAACGTTTAGGAGTGTATTGGCCTAGCATGGACAAAGAAATTCATGAGTGGATTAAGAATTGTCCTATGTGCCAGGAAAAACCCCCAGTGGAGCATGCAACCCTTTATCAAGTGTCATTAATTCCAGATTGGAGTGCTCCATTGGTAGAGTTTATGAGATCGGGAAGATTACCCAAAGAGGCTAGTCTAGCAAGAAGACGAAACATGGAGCAAGAAGCTCAAGGCTATGCCTTAGTAGGAGACAACTTATACCGAAGAGGCAAAGATGGTTACTTAAGACTGTGCGTTCATGAATCAGACTATTTGAAAATCTTAGAAACTGCACACAGCGGTGTTGCAAGTGGACACTTCGGCCCTGAGCGAGTAATCAAGACCATTCTATTCTCAGGACTTTGGTGGCCTACTCTTCATATGGATGCTCATACCTATGTGAAGAAATGTGACACATGCCAACGTGCACAATATCCAGTTAGAAAAGATGAAATGCCTTTGAGGCCAATGATGGGAGGATGTGCATTCTCGAAATGGGGTATAGACTTTGTAGGTCCTATCAACCCCCCAGCTAGAAACTCCCATGCAGAGTATATTATTGTAGCCACAGATTACCTTACCAAGTGGGTAGAAGTGAAAGCTACAACAAAGAATGATGCTCAGACTACGGCTAAGTTCTTATTCGAGAATGTGTTCACGAGATATGGACTACCAATAGAGTTGGTGAGCGATAGAGGCACACACTTCTTGAATGAAGTCATTGAAAATCTTCTCCAAGAATTCTTGGTGATACATAAGAAGTCTGCCCCCTATCACCCACAAGCTAATGGGCAATCCGAGAGCACCAATAAGATCCTCTGTAACTTATTGACAAAACTGGTAAATAATAAACGCTCTAATTGGGACAAACAACTTCATCATGCTGTTTGGGCTTATCGAGTTGCCTACAAAACGGTACTCAATGCCACCCCATTTCAGATGGTCTTCGGACAGAACACTGTGCTACCATTAGATTTCTTAATCCTTGCCTTAAAAGTAGCACAAGAGTATGAGTGGAATGGGCATGAATTGTCCTCTAGGATCTTTGATCTCGAACGCTTAGGTGAGACGAGGCTACGAGCGGCAGCAGGCATCTACACTGCAAAGAAGAGGCAAAAGGCATACTTTGATGCACACATCAAGGATAAGGGATTGAAAGAGGGAGATCTAGTGTTGGTTTACACACTAAAACAACATGCCGGTAAGTTGGAAAAAAGAGGATACAGACCCATGATCATTAATAGAATTTCCACTAGTGGTGCAGTTCAGTTGGCCACTCTAGAAGGAGATATCTTGCCAAACTATATTAGTGGCTGTACAGTCAAGCTATATCAAGAACCTCTTACTGAGGATATGCTAATGAAACTCAACACTGCTAAGAAGCAAAAAGAAGAAGAGTTAAGAGTGAGAGAAGAAGCACAGGCAGAGGCTAGAGAGCGCATAAGGCGAAATAAGTTAAGGCGACTAGGCCTAGATGTCAACTCAAAAACTCCAAAATATCACATGGATATGTGCCAAAAGTCAGGCATAGTGACTTCTCAAGTCATTGACCGAAGACCCTTTGTGACCATAGAGATAGGACAAGGAAAGGGTGCAAGGACGGTGAAAGCATTGATTGACTCAGGTGCAGTAAGTAGTGCAGTTAGACTTTCCTACTGCCAAGACTTGTAGTTGAACATCAATCCCATAGAAGCTTATCTCATAGGATTGGGAGGTGTGGAAACCCCTTGTTTGGGCGAGGTGGAACTTCCCATCTACCTTCAAGATGTTCCAATGAAAGTCAAAGCGCTAGTATGTCAAGATGAGAACCTTACAGAACCACTTGTCTTGGGTCAAGATTGGATCTATGACCATGCAGTTAACTTAAACCTAAGAAGTCAAATTCTTCAAGTTTGGGTACATGAACAATGCATTACATTAGAATTAGAGAACTGCATGCTCCTAAATCATGGCACCACACACTCTCTTAGTTCTTCCAAGACTAATCATATGAAAGAAGATGTTGTATGTGTCAAAAGCTGTATGATGAAGAAGGAGTCAATCATGGAAGACCAGGTTCAAAGGCGGGTGGATCTTTCTTCTTCTCCAAAGAATGAAGTAGCCACAGTAGTGAGTCCACCACACAAGCGAACACAACCGTTCACGACAATTGCTACATCAAATAGAAAGACACCATTTGATAAGAAAGTATTTTCGAGCATGAAGCAGATCTGGGTATGCAAAGGAGAGCAACCACCAGCCTTGCCCCCACAAATCCCATCCAGGCAAGCCAACCAGGCCAGAAGACAAAGGAAGCAGCTCGGACAAGCTCAATCACAAGGTATCCAACAAGTTTGGGTGCCTAAGAAGTTAGCTGCAGCTCAACAAGGGCAATTACAGATGTGGGTACCTAAGAAGATCTTACATCCACAACAACCTATGTTCTCCCACATGCGAAAGGTCGCAACAAAGAAGCCAAAAAGAGAAAAGGGTAAGAACCACGTACAGAGACCAAAGGAAGATCAAATCAGATCTTCAACATTAGTAGGAAGACATGCAAAAAGGATATGGGTCTGGAAGCCAAATGTACAAGTAGCCTCCACCGAACCAAAGCGCCAACCACACTGGATACCACAGTTCAGAAAGCATCCAAAGAGGAAGACACCTGAAGTGACCTCTACAGTGCCAAATGATGTTCTAAAATGGACTCCAATAAGGACGATTACCTCAATTCGAGACTCAATGGATACCTCCACCAAGGTCGGCATCAACCTCCGCAAATAACATCGAAAGCCTCGAACGAGCGACAACCATGTGCTACTTGCACAACCTTGTCTTTTGCACCATTCAGGCCATGCATTTCCAAAGTATGCATTAATATAGGGCCACATTACACGGCCGTGCATAGACACACTTGAGAATCCCAAGCACAAGAGCACAGTGACATATGTCAAATATTTCTATTGATACTAACTTTTGTGTTCTTGTTTTGTGATATCTTTTTCCAAAAAAAAAAGGAAAGAAGAGAGAGAGGAAGCACTTGTTCCCAGGTTTGGCTCGTGAAACATGAATGAGTCATGCTTAGTGGCAGGTGGAACTATTGATTACTGAGCATTTATCAGTTTGGATAGAAGTGGGTCTCGGCTAGTAGATGATAGAGTTGCTGCCTTATCTGGTAGATGTCAAGAACTTGGCATAAACATGGCATCCACAACTATGGTTTCCTCTTACTATGGTAGGAGTGAAGAGCTTGAAGGTCTGCAACTTGCGTGATGCTTAACTACTGCATGCACGAGAGCATCCATGGAGATATCTGCAAGGGGTAGTTCTGGTACCCTGCAAATCTTTGAATATAAAGAAACTCAATTCTCAGTATTTGGAAAATGTTGCTTCGAAAAGAGGAGAGAGGATCAACCACTCAAAAGATCTCATCAGTGGACCATCAACATGGACATTCATCAACAATGTTCCATCCCAAAGGCCGAGTGTACAACACGAAGAGATGAACATCGATCGACCTTCTCCATGGTAAGTATCTTTAGTCTGGAAAAACCATAACCATGATAGAGTAGGAAACCTCTTCATCAGCATACCCTTGAGCACTTAGCTCAAGACCCCAAATTTTTGCACCATACTTCTTCCAATGCATTTTCCAAGTAAGCATGCATAGGGCTACATTACAGGGCCGTGCACAAGGCACATACTTTTTTCAACCCATGCACTAACACACTTACCCATCATTCACTATGGGTTATGAGTACTTGGCATGACTACTCTGAACATCATCTTTAGAAAAGCTAGAGGATATCCTGGGGGCAACATCAATACCTATGAAGCAATTCGAAGCTAGCAGTTGCTCCAACTCAATCTTGATAACCTCTTTTGAGCAACTCACAATCTTTGAAAGCTCACAACGACGCATTCATGCGGAATCCACGGAAGAAGCACATACCAAGGGACTATGACTTGCAAAGGCTTGCAGTGACAAATGAAGAACTGAACAACCAACACTGCCAAATTTGGAAGTTAGACAACTCTTGTTCATACATAATGGATACTATCTCTCAAAGCACCACATGGAACAACCACTACAACAAGGGTCTGTCAGGGATGACAAACTCGAGAGAGGGGGGAGTGTTGAAACTCAAGGTCAAGCACAAGGATGGAAGCACATCAGAAAGGTGGACACACACAAGAAGAGGGAGCAAGTAGGGAGCTCCATGAAGTACATGTCAACTTTTCAGAAGAATCCCCTACAAAAATAGTGATTTCCATCACTAAAACCTTTGTAAATACCATTTTATATTTTTGTAGCTCCATTTTCTGCAAGCCCAGGAGTCCTCGAGCTTGAGGAGCATTAGAAGTATCATCCTACCAATTTTCATAATTTTTAGACTCTGTTTGAGCCTTCAAATAAGCCCTAGAACCTAATTTTTAACTAGGCCGGACACTAGGTCTGGACAGGGCCAAAACTAGTCAAAAAACTATAAAAAGAGCTAGAGAGCTCATTTTTGAGGTTAGATGGTTAGAGAATAGAGCTTTTGTAAGAGAAATCTTTTGCAATCAAAGCTTTCCATTGTTCCTCTCTTTGATCTTACCTTGTGCGCGTGTGTGTGTATGTGTGTGCATGTTTGTGTGCTTTTATTCACACACTTGTGCCTTCACTTGCTCGTGGTCTTCATACCGGTCCTCACATCTCCGCGGATTGACAAGTAAAGGAGGTGGTGCTTACGCTTGAGCTACACCAATTATGGAATGGAATTTTGAAATAGTTTTTAGGATTAGGTAAGACCCACCATAGGGCACATCACCTTTTCTAACTCACTTCAAGACAATCCCCACAATGTGTGTTAGATGATCTTCGTGATGCATATTTGTTCAACCTAGAAGTAGCTCTAAATTGGGAAAACATATTAGTGGCAATCTTGAAATATGGACCCAAGAACCCTATAGTAAGAACACAAGATGAGTGATAAGATCTCAAAAGTATCATATATTATCAAGAAGCATTTATAAGCTATTCAATGAAATATTGATGTGATTAGTGGTATTTGAGATATGTAAACAAATTATTGGTTCAAAGACATGTAGTGTTTTTTATGATAATATATGATGGTCTTTGAAATAAAACACCAACCATTTTAGTGTTTTAATGCATCAACATCATATAAAAGGCTTCTACAATGTATAACTATATAATGAGCACTCTATAATGTAGTAAATTTCTTATTATAAAAATGATATTTCTATGCCCAAGACTTGTGTCACTACAAGGAATACGGGCGTGTAGCGACGGTTAATGCGACAGAATTTCGTCGCTATAAAATTGCAACTTGCGTCGGAATTATCGTCGAGCGCGGACCGTCGATTATACGATGCAAAGAACGACGGTATTTGCGACGCTTCCGCCTAATGTCGCTTAAAGGACGCTTGTCAAAGGCATCGCTTAAGCAACGCATTTTTGCATCGCATAAGCGACGGTTTACACCGTCGTATAAGCGACGGTGCAGACCGTCGTATACGCGACGCTAAGCAAATGTCACTTATACGACGACGCGTTGCATCGCTTATACGACGATCTGTTGACGGACAAAAATTAAAACGTTGGAGGCTCCGCAATCGGCATTTTCACGCATCCGATCGAAGAGCTCTCCAACGTTCGCAATTGCGCTGCGCTTACGAGCTGAAGCAAGTATATGCAGAATTGTTGTTTTGCTTAAGCTCTCTGTTATTGTCTCCCTCTATCTTTGTTTCTCTCTTTCTACATCTTTCTCTCTTTGAATTTTCTCTCTCTCTCTCTCTAGATCTCTCTCTCTCTCTTTTCTCTCTCGTTATTGCAGGTTATTCAAGAAGCTAACCAAGCAAAAACTATGGATCACAATTGTAAGTACAATTTCTATTATTTGTAGATAATTTGAATTGTGTTATTTTCATTACATACCATACTCACACTTATTGATATGCACTCACACACTTATACATGATGAAGAAGCACACACACATGCATATACCTACATATACACATATACATGCACATACACACACATACACATAGAGTTATACATATACACACACATACACAAGAACATGCACATATTGATACATACATATACACTTATACATGCACATGCATATACATACATATACGCACACATACACATGCACATATACACATATACATGCACATACACACACATACACATAGAGTTATACATATACATGCATATACATATACACACATACACATGCACATGCACATGCACATACTCATACACACATATACACTTATACATGCACATGCACATACATACATATACACACACATACACATGCACATACATACATATACACACACATACATATACACTTAGGTACACACATATGAATGAATTATATAATTAAAGTATTAAAACACATGCTTAATATAAACAATAATAACAATCAATAGAACAAAACTCTTCATTACTTAATACCATACACACAATTCAAAACATGACTGAAATGAAAAATTTATAGATAAATAAATAAATATATATATATATCAATGTAAATACATATAATCCAATGTCATAATCAACTAAAATCCTAATCATCATCATCATGATCATCATCATCAACAACAATATCATGATCATCCTGATCTTCCTCATCCTCATCCTCATGATCACCCTGTGACGATCGAGATCGTCCCTCCTGTGTCTGTCTCTCCACCTCATCCATATTTGTCTCCCCATAATACTCCTGTATTACATATAACAAACATAAATCAATAAAATAATTAAAACATTCATAACAACAAAATAATTATATAAAATTTAAAAATACTCACAAAGGCATCAGGATGATCTTGTATATACTCGCTCAAACGCCGATATCCAAAATGTGTAGCATACTCGATCTCGTGTTTCGTAGGATATTGGTCATAATCCTTTCGCTGCAATGAAACAAATAAAAAACATTAGTTGCTTGCATTTTAACTAAAATAAAAAATATACTCACAATAACACATATACTTACAAACATAGCTACAAAACCATTATGGCCCATTTGGCCTAAGTGCGATGTGTGGCCCGACTCCACTCTCTTCTTTGCAGCAGCCTGTTTATTCAAGGAAAAAAATACATAAATTAAATTAAAAAATTACTACAATATCTAAAAATTATAAATATAAACTATTAATTTGTGTACCTTCTGCTGAGGAAATGACTCCTGAAGATGTAGCTGTCTACGAAAAAACTGCCACGACTCAGGTGGTATGTTAGCTCGCCTCTTATTTTTTTCGACCATACAATATCTCCTGTTAATTTAATCTCAAACAGAAAAAAAAGTCAGAATACATACACATATATACACACATATACACATACACATACACATACACATACCCACATACACATATACATGCAAACATATATGCATGCATATATGTATATATATACACATATACATACATATAACATAAACACACATATACATATCCACATATATACGTACACACACATGCATGCATATACACTCATTCATACAAAATACATGCATTTATCCCACAATAATATGTGTTGTGTATATGTGAATATGTGTGTATGTATAAATGTGTATATGTGAATATGTGTGTATGTGTAAATATGTATATGTGAATTTTTTATTTATGTAGATAATCAAATTATTAATATCAAATACCATTATTTGTAGATTCTAATCAATCAGATGGAACTCCACCACCGTCTCGTCATCGTGCAACGACTTTATACTGTAAGTATATGAAATATTTAATTTTAACTATATTTGATGGATACATAACTTATATATTTTTTTTATGTTTCTTATGATGTGCAGATTCTGATCAATCAGAGGGTACTCCACCACCTCCTACCCATGCAACGACTTCACATGTGTCCTCCGATAGGAATTATGATGAATTTTACTATCAAGAGCATATTATATGTTGGTGTAACTCTTGTTATGGCACGTATCGAAGACCACGATTGGAATGTATTCAACATGAGGCAGAGTATGGTACTTTTGAGCATGCACCATCACCTAGTCAACATGATAATGCTTGGGTATGTATTTTCTATATATATTAATGTCATTTTTTTATTTAAAAACCATGTATAAAATCAAATTATTATTGATATACAGGAATAATTGCTTGATGATGATGATGATGATGATTTTTCTCATAATGTTAATATACCTCGTGCACGTCATGGACTTGCTGTTCATCAATTACAAGCAGAGGTTTCTAGAAATCCTCTACCTCCTGGTTTAGAGAATGAAACGGCTGGAGATTATCCATTGCCAGCTCGTGATCGTTCTTTAGTACAAACATATGATAGAAGAAGATATGGAGGATGGAATAGAGGACCACTTCCTTTAGATGGAGATGTTTTCAACTTTTGGGGTAATCGCTATATGATTGCTCCATCCACTATTACTAATGCTGGTCGTGGTCTCTTTATTGTAGAGGATTTGTATGTGCCTCCGAACTCTGAAGTCACTCTTATGTCATTTTGTGGTCCTATATATGGATGGGGAGATTGGCATCGACTTTCACGTCATGTTCAAAGCATGAGTACTTATGGAATATGTTTGAACGCAGCATCTCTTACTAGTAGAAGGATTTTACATGTAGAAAATGAAAGATTATATATTGATGGAAGACCTTACACACATGGAAATATAGCAGGTTTAATAAATAGTAGTCGAGGGTTACATAATAGTTCAAGGACTAATTGCACATTTGAGGAGCGTGAAAATAGTCATGAATCACCATACATGAGTAGAGATGTATCAAGATACATAGTTGTCAATGCTATTACTACATTACATGCTGGTGATGAACTATTAGTGAATTATGGATGGCGTAGACCTCCAAGAGCACCTTTTAGCTAGAGAGAATAAAAATTTTCTATCCATATTTAATAAGTTATATACTTAATTTTATATTTGAACTTTAATTTTTATTCATTTATGAAATACTAATGAGTTTTATTTATATGTGTAGATTCCAACGTATGATGTTGATGATATTCGTCCACAACATTCACAATTACCAATAAGACCTCATTTATCAGAAGCTTCCATGAGGAGGCTACACAAAACTAAGCATGTGCAATATGCAAAGTTGAAAGATCTATATTCAAAAGATGATAAAGTACAAGATTTGTGTGACAATGATGAAGATGATGGCGTGGCAGATTTTATTGAGGATTGGTATCAAAATGACAGTGAGAGCATGGATATTTCTAAAAATGAGAAATATCTTCGAGAGGAATGTCTAAAGCATGTATATGAAGGAAGTCATTTGACACGACTAAATGCGAGCTTACTTATTCTCAACCTTCAAAATCGTTTTGGATGGAGTAATGTATCTGTTTCGACACTATTAAGGTATAAATTTCAATTTTCTATCTATTTATATATATATATATATATGCATAAATATATATACATATATAAATACATGTAGGTTTTTATTCTTACTTTAGATAAGGTTATAAGAACAAGAACTTGAATTGAATGGAAACTTTTTGTCCGCGCATCTTTTAAAACTATTAATGCATCTTTCCAAATATTCGCAATGGTGACATGGATGAGTCGCATGCACAGAGGTTACTCAAGAGACAGCAATCTGATTATAATGGAGTAGTCCACTTTCTATCCTAAAGTTAAGATGCTCATCATTGACATGCAAGAGGTTTACTGCATACCCGAGAAATCCTGCTCTATCTTGACTAACCTCTGTGCATGCGATTCATCCATGTCACCATTATATGAACATATGTGTGAATTGACAGGATACGATTGTTTTGCGTAAATATTTTGAAAGATGCATTAATAGTTTTAAAAGATGCGCGAACAAAAAGTATCTATTCAATTCAAGTTCTTGTTCTTACCTTATCTAAAGTAAGAATAAAAACTTGCATGTATATATGTATGTATATTTATTTACATTTTTTAATATATCTTTTTTTGATAAACTTACAGGTTATTATCTGAAAAGTTTTTACCAAGTCAAAATATTCTTCCTACCTCACATGATGAAATGAAGAAGATAATCAACAATCTTGGTATAGATTATCAATGTATACATGCATGTCCTAATGATTGTATTTTATATAGAGGTGAATATGCAGACTCTTTGACATGTCCCAAATGTCAATCTCCTCGATATAAGGGTGAAGAAGGTAAAATCCCGAATAAGGTATTGAGACATTTTCCATTGGCTCCATGGATTAGACATATGTTTCAAAGCCCTGAATTATCAAAGCTTTTGACTTGGGGACATGATCACAAAAGTACTGATGGAATAATCAGAATTCCTCATGATAGTGTTGCTTTTCAGCATATTGATTCTACATGGCCTGAATTTGCACAAAATCCACATAATCTAAAGTTAGGAGTTGCATTAGATGGGGTTAATCCATTCTCCATGAAATCCAGTAAATGGTCAACATGGCCAGTGGTAGTCATAAACTACAATCTTCCGCCATATCTTAGCATTAAAAAGGAACATTTAATGCTTTCACTTTTAATCCCAGGCAAAAGACAAGTTAAAGATATGAATGTATATCTTGCTCCTCTCATTGACGATCTTCAAGAGTTATGGAGAGGTATTAATGTCATTGATATATCGAAAAGCATCAATGAAAGACATATTACGATTCGTGGTATTGTGGCTTGGACTATTCACGATTTTCCTGGATATGGCGTTTGTTCAGGTATTGATGTAATTTTTTTATTCAATATGCATGTAAATAAATATGATTTAATGTAATTATATTTTTATCCTTTTCCATGATGCAGGAATATCTACTAAGGGTTATAAAGCTTGTCCATATTGTGGTGATTGGTTGAGATCAATCTATAGTAAGAATCTCAACAAAAATATTTATCTTCGACATCGACGATTCTTTCCTGATGATCATCCATTAAGATCTAAAAGAGAAGCGATACATTTTAATGGAAAGCTTGAAACAGGCCAGTATCCAAAACCTATGACGCCTATGGATTGGTATAAAAAATGGACAGATGGACCTCTGATAGATCCAGAAGCAGAAATCTTTAGTGATGATTCAGATAATGAGTATGTGAACAGAGGTAAAGGGAAATTGGCACTCGTAGAGAACATATCAATATGGTATTCTTTGGAGTATTGGAAAGAGTTAAAAGTATGTCATCTTCTTGATCCTATGCATATATTCAAAAATATTGGTTATTCACTATGGCAGCATCTTCTTGGACTAAAAGATACCACAACATCAAGGAATGATTTGAAAGATCAAAAATCGAAACCAAAGTTATGGCCAGTTTTTGATAGACATCGACAAGAAACGACTTATGCATCTGCTCCTTGGGTACTTACAATAAAAGAGATACAGACTATCAACAATAGAATTCAATTGATCAAGACTCCTACAGGATATGGAGCATCGTTTCAAAACATGTTTACTATGGATGATAAGAGCTTATCTGGATTAAAGACCCATGACTGGCATAACTTTTTGAAACATATTTTACCTTTGGTTATCGATGGATGTACAACGAAAGGAGTACGAGATGTGATCTATCGTCTTGGATCACTTATAAGGTAATTATGATACTTTTATATTTAATATGTATGAATATTGGATATCTTTTATTTTTTAATTAAATTCTTTACAATTGTTTTTATGATTTGTATAGGTGGATTACATCCAAAGAGATCGATAAAAATTCGATCCCACAAAAAAAACATGAATGCAAAGAGCTACTATGTTTGATGGAAAAAGAACTTCCTACTTCATTTTTTGATATTCAAGTTCATTTACTAGTCCATCTTGTAGATGAGATAGAGATTGCCGGTGTTGTCAACACTCGATGGATGTTTTGGGTCGAGCGATTTATGGGAATACTAAAAGGTTATGTGCGACAAAGAGCAAAACCAGAAGGATCCATGGCAAAGGGTTGGATGCTTGAAGAGTGCATGTATTACGTTAGTGAGTACCTTGAAAGAGTTCATGAAGAAGCTCCACGTGCATGGACCAACGAGTCTTCTTCAAAAATAACAGATGAGGTTCCATTCTTATTTACATTTCAAGAAAAAAATGATGTTTCTACTTTTGTAGCATATAATAGCGAATGCATGCAAGCATTCGTTAACGAGTATGAGGAACTCCAAAGTCTCCAAAGTAAAAGGCGAAAAAACAAAAGATCTAGACGTAATCTCGATAATAATGAGATTAGAGATATACCTTCTTTCACGGATTGGCTATATAGTTGTTTGCAACGTGCCAACGCAAATAATGAAGAAATCTCAGATGAGCAAAGAGAGTTAATGATAGGTTGTGAACAAAAGGTAATTTTATTAAAATATATATTTTATTTTTTTCATATATGTATGTTAGTTTCTATTTACTAATTGAATTTATTTTGCAGGCTCGAATGTTCACTAATATGTGGGCTTTTGGACAGCATATTAGAATCAAAGCCATTGATTCTTTACGTAAAACAGAGGATTCTAGTATTGTTGCTTGTTTCAAGCAACTATCACATGCTAGCTCAAAAGACACGAACCTTATAGATAGCGAACTTGGTTACGTAGGAACTATTGTTGGTATCTACGAAATTTCATTTCGTACATTCAAACAGGTAGAAAAAAGTTTATATATTTCTTTTAGAGTTAGTTATTTTTTTAAGCACCTAATAATGGGACGTTTTTGTTGTTATATATTTTGATAGGTCATTTTGAAGGTTGACTAGTATCGAGCGGAGTATAAAGGTAGTAATTCTACAATAAGAAAGGAATTATCTGGGTTTTGGGCAATTGATTCTTCCAAGGTAATGCGATCTACTAAAGAACCATATATTCTTCCTAGGCATATTGAACAAGCATTTTTTTATAAAAACCCAGATGCTCATCCTTGGTGGCAAGTCATTCATGTGCAACCTAGAGGTAGGTCATTGTTTGAACAGTTTATTGTTAGAGAGATTGAAGAAAGTCCTCTTGATGATTCAGCATCAGATACTGATACATCAACATCTGGAATAGAAATTAGACTCATTATACGTGATAATGATACTAATCTTTTTGATGAAGAGGATAATTCTCTACATGCTGATTCTACTGATGAGGAAGAGGAATTACCAGAAATAGATATTAATCCACCAATAGATGATGTGATTCATGAGAACATAGATTTAACAATAGAAGAAATAAATGAAATCAATAAGGATAATGAAGATTAGACTATATTAATGTCTTACCAAAATGATGGCAATAATGAAAACATATGAGCAGATTAGATAGTAACTTGAAGCTTCTGAATGGATATCAGATAATAGGTTTTTTTTATTAACTTGAATAATGATGAATCCTACTAGAGAGATGAAATCATGTTCTTCTAAGTTAGAACATGAAGCTCGGGGGTATGCCTAATTATTTTATATATAGCTTTATCTTCGAGGAGCAAATTTTTATCATGTATGTATGCATATGTGTGTGTATTCATGTGTATTATATGTATACATATATTAGTATGCATATATATGTATTTCATGTATATGTATGTGTTTGCATGTGTGTGATATATGTATACATGTATTCATGTATGTAATATATGCAAGTGTTTATAATTGTGTACATGTATATATGTATATGTGTCTATGTGTAAATATGTACATGTAAATATGTATGCATGTATATATATGTTTATGTGTGCATGTAGGCATGTACATGTATATGTAAATATGTACATGTAAATATGTTAGTATGTATATATATATTTATGTGTGCATTTAGGCATGTATGTGTGAAGCATAATATATCTACTCCATTTTATATTTATGTATCCTATCTACATGATGTGTATATATCTTTACATATATTATGAATCATGATCCTCGTTGATTCGAGTAGCTATATATAGAGGCATAAGGTTGGGAGGAGAGACATCTCTCTAGTAGGACGTCGGAGGTGTACATATACTTCAAACATATGGCTAAAAGGTTGAATTAGAGTTTTTAAATTAGGGATTTCAAAACCCTAATATCGAGATTAGTGCTCTCTGTCTCTCTCTCTCTCTCATATACATACATACCGTGCATTGTCACGACGATGCGCCATAAGTGTCCGCATCTCTTTTAAACACCATTTAAGAGACCACCCTGTCCCAAACTCCGTCTCAAGTGAACTGAGCACGTACTTTTTATCCCTCTCATCATGCTCACTACAAAAATAAAAAACATAATATAAATAAAACATAAGATATATATTTCAATTTATATGTAAAACTTTTACTTACTTCCACGGTAAGTGGATAAAGCGCAGGTAAGAGTCGCATAGTGCACGCATTCTCCTCTTGAACTCCAATCCATTTCCTATGTATACAATATTCCCCTCTAGCTCTATGTCGCACTCTAGTCATAACGTGCCTATGCATGTCCTCATAGGCAATGTCTCTGCTCTGCTATCACATGCTGGAGGTGGTATAGGTGTCCTGAAAATAGATAGATAGAAATAAATAAAAATATGTGCTATAATATCATTAAAAAAATTTATGAAAAAAAAACATACCTATGAGCAGATAGCTCTCTTCCTGCATGTGGATCCGCAGAAGAGCCCTCGTCTGATCGCGTAAGCATCTGGATCGTATAATCCAGCTCCTCATCGGACATCTCTGCGTAGTCCCGCATTATGGCCCCTAGAGTATCTGATGGAACTCTTGCTCTCATAAGACTTTTTATGAGAGTGAGTTTCGCCTTTCTCTCTCTACTGAGATCCATAATACCTAACATATAAAACAAAATGGTTAGAAATCAATATATATATACGTGTATGTGTGTGTATGCATGTGTATGTGTGTGCATGCATGTGTATGTGTGTGTATGCATCATTATGTGTGTATGTGTGTAGGTATATGTGTGTGTTGTCTATGTGTATGTGTGTGTGTCTATGAGTGTGTATGTGTTTATGTATATGTATGTATCTATGTGTGTGTATGTATCTGTGTGTATGTGTATGCATGTATGTATGCATATGTGTGTGTATGCATATGTATGTGTGTGTATGCATCATTATGTGTGTCTATGTATGCATTTGTACGTGTGTATGCATCATTGCATGTGCATGTGTCTATGTGTGTATGTGTGTGTATATGTGTGTGTGTCTATGTGTATGTGTGTGTGTCTATGAGTGTGTATGTGTTTATGTGTATGTATGTATCTATGTGTGTCTATGTGTCTAAGTGTGTATGTGTATGCATGTATGTATGCATATGTATGTGTATGCATATGTATGTGTGTGTATGCATTATTATGTGTGTCTATGTATGCATGTGTATGTGTGTATGCATCATTATGTGTGTATGTATCTATGTGTGTATGTGTGTGTGTATATGTGTTTGTATGTGTGTATGCATGTGTGTGTGTATGCATGTGTATGTGTATATGTGTATATGTGTGTGTATATGTGTGTATGCATGTGTGTGTGTATATGTGTGTATATGTTTGTATGCATGTGTGTGTGTATGCATATGTATGTGTGTGTATGCATTATTATGTGTGTCTATGTATGCATGTGTATGTGTGTATGCATCATTACGTGTGCATGTGTCTATGTGTGTATGTGTGTGTGTCTATGTGTATGTGTGTGTGTCTATGAGTGTGTATGTATTTATGTGTATGTATGTATCTATGTGTGTGTATGTGTATGCATGTATGTATGCATATGTGTGTGTATGCATATGTATGTATGTGTATGCATAATTATGTGTGTATGTGTCTATGTGTGTATGTGTGTGTGTATACATTATGACAGTGTATGTAAGCATGTGCATTATTGTGTACTTAAGTCACGAAGACTCAAGGACTTGTGCCAATGAGACTAAACCTCAATTGCCACACAAGTGCATATAGTGGGATCTTTATCACACATTTAAATGTCAATCCTAAGGAACGACTTACCAAGTGTATGAAGACGCATGCACACGTGATGGAAAATGAAGTGGTTTAGCTAGCATGCATGAGAAAAGACTACTACCTCTCACACTCTCTGAAATACTGGAAGTGTTTGGTGCAAGCCTCTTACAGCAGTTTTCAGTATTTTGAGGCTTTCTCCCAGCCCATAACTCCGAATATAGGCAATAGGGTACTCGTTTCGAATCTCTCGACGAGATGCATTTACTGAAAATGGTTTCACTCAATTCTGACCACTCTACTGCAAGTTATGGCAAAAACAGTGAATGATGGGAATCACAAATACCCGCGCCACAGCTTCTCCTAGCTTACGCACGCACTACAGTAGCTCAAAACAAAGGGGAAGGGGTAGATAACAGCCCTACACCTGCACTTCAAGCAACACACACATATACAAGAGCAAAATGAAGATCAAAATCAGTAAGAAAGAGGCAAACTCGAAAATTCAGAAGTGCTCCTTCTTCACAATGACAAAAAGTTTTTACAAAAGAGTCACAAAGTGACTTATATACTTGTGCCCTAAGTTTGGTCCTTTCACACGAGCGACCGGCACTTTATTCACTAAAAAGACTGAGTTCCTACTATTTTACATGTATAAATCTCTAATCTTCTGCGGGTATGCATCTAGAAGACTCCTCTAGTGCATTTACAACGGAAAATATATTACAAGAGTGGTTATGATACAAAACATGATGTCCAAATTGGAAAAATTTTGGGGTCCGTCTTTTTCTCTGCTTCGTGCTCTTTTTAGCTCTGCAACACTCTCCCCCTCTTCGTCTCTGTCGTCCCTTGATAGGCTTTAGCTTCTCGTCAGCTGATTGCTTCGTTATTCCTGCACGGTACCTTTGGTCAGTTTTGTCTGTAGTTCAACAGACATGCAGATTTGATGGCCTTCTTGATTCAAGCTCTACTACTCGAGAGCGTGCTGCACTTGTCTTGCCTGTTGATTGGGGTTGCCACGCATGAAACCAGTGACTAGGAATGTGTTGTTCTTAGTCACCCTCTTCAACTTTTCAGCCTCTACCCCTTTCTGACTTTTGGACCTCTGATTTGTCCTGGTTGCAAACATCTGACCCTGTTGTATTGCTTTGAGCCTGTTTGCCTTCTTCCTCCGTGCCGGACCTGGGGTCTTTCGCCTTGTTGCCTGATGCGTGCCCCTGTGGGGCTCTGTGCAGAGATGGGTAATGCGCCCCTGTGGGGCTTCTTGCAGAGAACTATTCTTGTTGTGTTTATTTCTCTTGAGTCATTTTGGACTTTGATTTCCTTTTTCTTTTCTTTTTGCTTGATTGTCCCTCTACACGTCCCTCCTCCTGAACTCTGTCATCCTCGACAGGCTTTTTGTGGCGACGTGTGTATGTTTGTATGGCCTGTTGCTCTCTTTGATTTAGCAGATTAGCGTGACAAAGCATGAATTCTTTCCGCTGCTTTGATTTGACTCCGTCCTCTGGTGCTTGTCGATGATCCGCAAAGAATCTTGTTTCATAAGCCACCAGTCTTGCATTTAAGTTGGACGTCATTTTCACAAAAATTTCTGAATCCATTTCGAAGAAGCCTGTAAAAAATGCTTCTTCAAAGGTCTGCATATATGTCGATGGCAAAAACATAAGGCGAGAATAATATGCCATAATGGTAAGTCGGCTGGGAATGGTAGATAAATCAAAAATCAAAGCCTCAGACCCTTGCGTAATGCCGATGAAATTCAAGAATGTATATTTAGCATGGTGGAACACCTTTAGCACTGTTAATAACATGCTGAAAATTTTGTTGGTCATCTTGACAGCTAAATCCGGAACTATAGCATATCTTGCAATCCAAAATTCCATTGTTTTTACCATATATTCTTCTATAGGTAGGTAATTATTAGGCGGACTAGGTAGTAACGGATAGTTAAGCCACTGATTATTGATATTGCATTGACGCTGTCCTTCCCAAAATTGCGTCCAAGAGCGTCTGCGGGGTACAGGACAAAAAGATGGATTTACCTGAAGTGCATATGGTGATGCTTCCCACTGTACCCGCAATGTCGGATTCTTCTCCAAAATTTTTTGCCTCCATATTGGATCCGCCTTCTCAAATTCCTCTTGAGTATAATTGAAAGTGTCATGCTGGAATTGAAGGTTGTGGTCCGGATCTTTGTTCGTTGCAGACTTTATATACATCCGCGTCTGTTCTTTAAGTAGACCGTATGGTACATTGAATGGCTTCAAAATTTGATCTAATTGTTTGTTTTCTATCTAAGCTTCTTTCATTATCTGGATAATTTGATCTTCAAAATCAGCAGTGAGCTGGGACACCAGTAGTGCCCTTTCTGGTCAGCTTAATTCTGCAATGTCCCGATTATTATAATCAATGTGGACCTCCTGAGCCTGCCTTATCGGTGAATGGTATGAGGGGGGAGAGAGAGGGCGTACCTCAGTCTCCACAGCAGCCTCCGCAGCACGTGGAACTACTGGTGTCCCCTGCTTTCCTTTTAGCTCTATCTGCTCCTCAAGCCGTCTGATGATTTCATCCTTATTCTTAAGTTCGTCTTCAGCCTTTGTAATCTTTTCCTGATGTTTGATTAATTCCTGTGCAACTATGTTCATGTGATCTGTGTCTTCTTTGCACTGTTGGAAATAGTCCTTCTCTGCTTTTTTCCATTTCTTGCGTAGAGCTGCAGTGTCATTCATATACCTTTGTTCCCAATCAGCAATGATTTCCTTCTCCTGTTTGAGCTAATCTGCCATCTTGTTTATCTTTTCTTCCATTTCTTTTATATCCGCGTTTGATTTATCGGTATCTACCGGTGGTTGATCACTGAGGAGAGCTATCATGAGCTCCTTGTTCCTGTCCCTTAAGTGGTCTGCTTCCTCCATACTCACCTTGAGCTGTGATTCGAGTACCTTACTACGAGCATGGATCCTTGTTTTCTCTTTTTCGGTCATGTCTAGTTTCTTCGTGAGCTCCAAAACTTGCTCTTTTAGTTTGGCATTTTCCGTTTCTAATAGTCTGTATTGTGTTTTGGTCGTTTCTATTTCCGCGTGTTTCTTTAAAACTTGAGCTTCTGTTTCTGATAATTTTTTAGCCAGATTCATACCTTCCTTTTGAAACTTTTGCTTTTCGAGCATGGCTTGGTCGTAATCTTCATCAGCATCAAGCATCAATTGTTGAGTGTCTAGTGCAGTTCGAATCATATCCTGCACCACAGGCTTGAGCTGAGCTATATCAACATTCAGCCATGTCCTTGGTACATTTGGGGTTTCTCCTGTATGTACATCTTGTCCCTTTTTGATGTGGATCGTTTCATTATGTGGTTGTCGGACTTGTAGTTGTACTTGTGGTTTGTCTGCTTTTTCATTTAAAACAGTAGTTTTAGTGGCACTTCCCTGAAAAGTTACATCCACGGGGGATGGTTCTTCCACAACCCTTAGTGGAGTGAAGGGTTCTTCGTTTTGTTGTCCTTCTTCCTGAGGCTTATCCTCTGATATCAGTAAATGTTCCTCATCATCAGATTTGCCCTCCTTAGTGTGGGTAATGGAGGCATCTTTTGGTTGGATGGGGTGCTGTGATTCTTCTCGCGCCTTCTGGTTGGTTGTATTGTGGTTTACCAGTGGTGATTGAGCTTTTTCCTTGTGGCCTTCTTGGTCTTCGCCATAGTCTACTTCATCTAATTCGGCCCACTGGCCATCATCCTTCGATTCACTACGAATATCTATATTTAATAACGAAGTGTCTGGTTCTTCTCTGGCATCTGAGGATGAAGTAGTATTATCCAAACCGATGTCCCGATATCTGTGGACTTTTGTGAGCTTGCTTCTCGGGTCTGTAGCTCGTCGTGACTGTTGATAGTGATGACCCTGCACTTCTCAATTTGACCTAGTTGTCGGGATAACTCATGTCCGTTCCACTCATATTGCTGGGCCACTTTCAATGTAGGCACTAAGAAGTCAATTGGCAAAATTGCATTCTGCCCGTACACTAAATTGAAAGGTGTGGTTCCAATGGCCGTTTTATATGCAACTCGGAATGCCCAAATTGCATGATGCAATTGTTTGTCCCAATCTGACCTTCCATTATTGACAATCTTTGTCAATACAGTACATAGTACTTTGTTGGAACTTTCAGCTTGTCCATTCGCTTGAGAATGGTATGGGGCTGATTTTTTATGAATCACCAAAAAGTCATTCATTAGCGACTCAATGACTTCGTTTAGGAAATGCGTTCCTCGATCACTCACAATCTCGATCGGTAGTCCAAAGCGTGTAAAAATGTGCTCAAAGAGAAATTTTGCTGTAGTTTGAGCATCATTCTTTCTAGTGGCTTTTGCCTCTACCCACTTGGTTAAGTAGTCGGTGGCTACTATGATGTACTCTGCATGTGACCCTTTTGCCGGTGGATTGATAGGTCCTATGAAATCAATGCCCCACTTGGTAAATGCTCTTGCGCATACCATGGGTCTTAAAGGCATGTCGTCTCTTCGAATGGGATATTTCGCTCTCTGGCAGGTTTCACAGCTTCTCAGATATGTATCCGCATCCATATGTAGAGTTGGCCACCACAAGCCTGCAAAGAGAATCATTTTAACAGTTCTTTCAGCCGAAAAATGACCTCCTGCAGCACCTGCATGTGCCATTTCTAATATGGGCAAGTATTCTCCTTCATGCACACATAACCTTAGTTGGTTATCCTTTCCTCGTTTGAACAATTGCTTTCCTATGAGAATGTAGTCCTTGCTCATTTCCTCTAAGGATCGCTTTCTTGCTAAGCTAGTTCCTAACTCATGTTCTTGAGTTTTTAAGAATTTCACTAAGGTTGTACTCCAATTGGGTGCTATGGTCGAGAAAGGTATAGACATATGATCTTCGGGAACCATCTCTTGACATTCTGCACAATTGCTTACGTGGTCGTGAACATTCTTGGGCATGTCGGGCCAATACACTCCTATTCTTTTCAGTTCTCGGATTGTTCCATGAATTCCTTGGTGTGTTCTCCATTTATTCACATGTGCTTGCTCCATTAATTGTGTTTGTTCATCCTCATCAACACATCTGAGTAACACTCCGTTGGGTTCCTTGTAGTATACACTACCTGACACAATGTGTAAGTTCCTTGATTGAAGAATTTCTTTCTTGCTGTTCCTATTGATTGAGTGTTGAGGACCATGGGTGAGTATAGGAATTAGTCGTTCTGCCCACTTTGGGCACACTTCGAGATTGAACAAATAAGCATCTGGTAAATCATCGGGCACTCCACTTGGTGGCTCTCCGTGTGTTAGCCTAGAGAGGTGGTCTGCTCTCACGTGTGTGTTGCCTTTTTTCACTATTACTTCGAAGTCGAACTCCATCAAAAGTAAGAACCATCGTACCAACCTTCCAGTGTTGCAAGGCTTATTGACTAAATACAACAAAGCCTGATGGTCTATGAAGAACTTGAATTTGTTGGCTAAGAGGTAGTGTCTAAACTTCTTCACTGCATAAACCATTCCTAAGCCTTCTCTTTCAGTAGTCGTGTAATTTCTTTCTGCTTGGTTTAATTGTCTACTTGCATAAGCGATTGGATGGTCAAGCTTCCCTTCGTCAGCCGGTTGAGCTAGGATACATCCAATGGCATAGTTCGAAGCATCAACATGAATATGAAAAGGCTTGCTCCAGTTGGGTGGTTTCAGAATTGGGGCTGTACTCAGCCGCTTCTTAAGCTCATTGAAGGCCTTCTCACACTCGTCTGTCCAAGTGAACTGAGTCAATAGACCATATAACGGCTTAGCTATTATGGCATACATGTGAATAAACCTACGGTAATATCCACAGTGTCCCATAAAGGCCTGTACTTCCTTAACGTTCTTAGGTCTTGGTAACTCTAAGATAACTTTAACCTTTTCTTCGTCCGTGGATATTCCATTCCTTGAAACGACGTGTCCTAGGATTTTTCCTTGTCGTACCATGAAGACACATTTCTCAGGGTTCAGGCAAACTCTGTACTGTCTACATTTATTGAATATTTTTCTCAGTTCTGGTATATGATCTGGTCGTTGATTTGAGTATGTACAAAGGTCATCTACGTATACTTCCATACTTTTTTTCAGAAATTCTTTGAATACATGACACATCAGTCGTTGGAAGGTGGCTGGCGCATTAGTGAGCCCAAAAGGCATTACTCTAAATGCATAGACTCCCCATTCCGTCGCAAATGCGGTTTTATGCTGGTCCTCAGTTGCAATAGCTACTTGGTTGTAACCAGAGAATCCATCCAAGAAGCTATATACCTCCTTGCTGGCAACTCTTTCCAAAAGATGGTCTGTGATGGGTAATGGGAAACTATCACGTATAGTTGCTGCATTGACCTTTTTTAAGTTGATACACACCCTTAGTTTTCCGTTTTTCTTAGGCACTACTACTAATGGCGATACCCACTCAGTATGTTCTATCTCATATATGAATCCTGCCGCTAGTAGTTTGTCTATTTCTTCCTTAATCTTTGCTGCATAGACTTCGTTATATGTATAAGGACGTTGTTTGGAGGGTTTTGCATCTGCTGTCATTGGTATTCGATGAGAACAAATATTGGGTTCCACACCTTTGAGATCCTTATAGGTCCATGCGAATACATCTCGATAATCTCGGATAAGGTGTATGAGTTCCTCTTCTTCCTCTTCAGATACATCATTACCAATATACGTGCATCTTTCTTCTCCCTCTTCTACTGTTACCACAACTTTTTTTGTTTGTTCCTTGTTGTCATACGCTTCTCCGTCTCTTGCCTCTCGTCTCGGCATCTGGATAGCTACTTTTCTTTCCTCTACTTCATATTTTTTAAAGTGTTCAGGAACTTCAAAAAGATCTGGGTCCGGCCCTACTCTGCTCAGGTCCTCCTCCTGCCTGTGCCTGGTCGTGGCAGTTTCAATTGCTAAGATCTTTGTTGGTTCCTGTTCCCCCTGGTTTTGAATAGTTTGTAAGTAACTTCTTTCAGAATCAAATTCTGGTTCCATTTCTATGCTTTCATACTCCTCTTCCCATTCTTTTTCCAGTATTTCCCCTTCTTCTACTTCTTGAAGGACAACCATATAGAAGTTTACGTCATAGCCCTCCTCATCTATGCATTCATTCATGGTTAGAGCTTCTTCGTTCACGCATACATCTAGAGTTGCCAATATTTCCATCCATCCATGTGGCTCGAACATTTCATCAGGAAAAGCTTGAGGCATATAATCAGGGTCTTCTACTGATCGGTAGTTCGGGTGTCCTATCGGCCACATTTATTTTTTACACTCCTCCTTCTTTGCTTCTTTGCACATCCACAACTGGGCATCCTCGTGCATCCAAGATTGATCACTTGATCCAGCACTGTGAATGGATAGGTCATCTTCTTCTTTGTGGACTGGATTCCATTGTAATGGAGGGACATCCCGATAAGCGAATGTGTGCAAATTTATCTTGGTGGTATTTCCTTGATGTTGAAGATATAATGAATCTGCCCCAATCCTGTACTACACGCATTTGTCTCATGAACGGTCGTCCTAATATCATCTCGTAATTGTTTGCTTTCTCGAATTTACAGATGGCTAAGGTGTGTTCGAATTCTACACCGCAAGTGGTTAGTTTGATTCTTTCCAATATTCCTAAGGGTTTTTCTACATGACCGTCTGCTAATTGAAGTTTCATGCGTGTGGGTCGTAAGGCAGGTTTTCCCCATTTTTCCCAGATTTCCTTAGTGGCAATTCCTACCCCGGCACCCGTGTCTAAAATGGCCTTGGTCAGGTATCCATTGTGTGTGACTGGTAGACAAGTATTACCCTCATCTCCTTCACTAAACTCTCCCACTTTGTCAACAGGGACTTTTATTGTGGAGTTATTTTCCTTCTCCTTTTCTGTCGGTTTTCCAATCTCTGGCTTTGGTTCTAATTGGTTTGCCATTTGCTTCCATAATTGTGGTTTAAGTCGAAGCAATTCTTCCACCGTCAATTGGCAACGAACTTTCGTTTTCTTTAATTCTGTTAGATTGTGTGAACTCTCTTCTACCTTTCCCTTTTCCTTTCCATGCACTGTTGGTGCTCGTATTATTACGGAATCCCTTTCATATTCTCCCAAGTAATTAGGCAATGTTGAAATGCTTATGGTTTCCTCTCTTCCTCCGTCAAGTCTTGACACTTCTTTGTACACTTCCTCCAAGTTGGGGTGAAGTTGACAATCTTCCCCATCTATTTCTTCAAAAGGAGGTGCATTATATCCATTCTTCTTCCATTGCTCCTCTCGTATTCTGTTCCATAAGTCTTTTGGCCAATCTGCCTCTAGGTCTAGAATTATTGACATAGATTCCTCCCGGGTTGTTATTTGGCCGCCTGGGTCATTTTCCCTCCTAAGGTCTCCGTTATTGGATTTTAGGCACTCCTCATACATACTAGGTGCAATCCTGGTTTCTGGTAACATTGGGATAGGCTTGTCTAGGGTTGCTTGTGCTACTTCTATGAGTTTCCTGCATATGGTTAGTCTTTCTTTTTCTAATTCCCCTTTAGGGTAGATTTTTTCATGTTGTTCAACGCTTGGGCCCATCTTGATTCTAGCTTGGTAGGCTTTCAACCACATGTCTAAGTCGTCTGGCTTTGGGTCTGCTAGAATCGATCCGGGCTTCTCCCTATCTGAGCTAGGTTCGGTTAGCCCAGGGGTCTCCTTAGGAGTCCCTTGTTCCGTGTGTTTATTCGGGTTTTTGGTTTGCTTTTTACTATTTATAGTTTTGTTTCTTGCCCACTTGTCCTTGAGTTTCTCTCGTCTTTCCTTCCATTTCTGAGCCTTCGTGTTTCGGGAATTTTCACATGGGTCCTCAGAATCTTCCACTATCTGGATTGAAGAGCTTATTTTTTTGTTGCTCTTTTGTTTCTCTTCCGAGTGCTGTTCTTTTTGTAGTTTCGTTTGTGCTCTGGTAATGGCCTTTAGTGGCACCGTGTACTCCTTATCACTTCCGGACCCTTCAATGACCTCTATCACATTGATGGGAGTAGTGTCTTGGGATTTGGTTGGGTTCTTAGGGCAATCTCTAAAAAGATGTTCTTTTCCACAATCACTGCAGTACCCTTCCCAAACTCTGGGTGGTGGTGGATTATAAGGCCGAGGGCATTTCCTAATGAAGTGATCTCCTCCGCATCTATAGCATGGTCCTCTCGGTACTGGTGGTCTGATGGGTGGTCTCATAGGTTGTTGTGCCTTAGGAGCTGTGTACATTAAGGTAGCGGTTTCTGCTCCATATGTCTGATCATAGCCCTCATAACCATAATAAGCCGCGTCATATGTTGGCTCATATTCCATCATGTTGGCTTCATATGGATAGTACTCTCCTAGTGAAGGTTCATACCCTGGATTGGTTGATTACACATTGGTCATTATTGATGCTGGTACAATCGCTCTCTCTAAGTTTTCTTCTGGTTGAGCATACTTCACTGGTACTACTTGTTGAGGTTGCGATAGCTGGGGTCCCAGTACTGGCTAGGGTGGTGGGTATGGTGCTTGCTCATATTGTCTTGGTGCCCCTGCTTGTGTTGGATAAGGATTGTATCTAGGCATCTCCCTACCCGGCTCTCTCGGTTGGTATCCATATGGTCGGTATTGAGGTGGCTGGATAGGCCGTGTTTGCCTATTGAAGGGACAGTTCTCAGTGGTGTGATTGGTGTATTTTTGCTCAATGTGGCAGTATGAGGAAGTCCCTTGTTGTTGCTGTCTGTAGTATGGATACATATGTTGTGCACCGGTCCCTCCTCTGGGGCATAAGTGTGTGGGGTGATCTCCTCCACATAAATTACATCTTCGTAGCACAGGCAATCTTTGTGCTGGATTTTGGTAGGCTCTCTGTCCTTGAACTCCTAGTTTCTTGACTAATAACTCTGCTAATTCTTCCATGTGACTGGAGTTGGACGTGATAGTACTCTTTGAATCTTCTGTTTTAGTGGGGTCGGTGGTACCCTTGAGATCCTCGGCAAGGTTGTCTTCCAAATCAATGCACTCTTGAAGACACTCACTCAATGTTTGTAATCTCTTCACATACACTAGTGTTCTTAGGGTTCCGTTGGTAAGGCCATCTAGAAATAGAGAAATCATCTTTTGTTGAGTGGGTCTCTCTGCTACTGGGCATCTATCCACATACTGATTGAATCTTCGGGCAGCAGTCTTCACGGTTTCATTAGGATTTTGTTTGAAGCTATGGATTAAAGACGCAGAATTGTGTTTAATCCCTCTCTTCGTGAACTCTCCTATAAATTCTTGGAAAAATTGTTCCATGTTTCCAAATTGATTGGGATCTAAGGGTTGGAACCAGGTCAGAGCTGTTCCTATGAGGGTGAGTCCAAACGCCTCATACTGTATAAAGAAGTCGTCCACTTGTTCCGCTCTTAGGACTTGTTTGAATTCTGCAATGTGATCATAGGGTTCTCCTGATCCATCATAAGGGTTTCGTACACACTTTGCCACTTGAATAGGCCTCAGCCTTCTAATCGGTTCAGGTGGTCTGGGTATCACAGGAAGAATAGGGACAGCTGGTCCTATTGGTGGCATTCCAGGCTGTCTTCCTATCGGTGGTTGTGGTCTTACTGGTGGTCTGTACTGATTTCCTATCCCTGGTTGGGTCTGATAATGTGCTTGTATTCCTGGTGTGGTAAATTGTACGTGAGCATGATTAGGTACGCTCCTATGGCTGGTCTGTCCTGATGCAGTATTTTCTGTTTCTTCTTGAGTTCCAAATGGATTTTGTGAGGTTGTTGCCTGCTCTCTCTGAGGAAACACAGGTGTACCCATATATCTTAATCGAGACCGGTCTAAGACACTCACAGGCCAATACCTCCTTTGATCTTTATCCAGGTATGTGAGTCTAGTCTCGTCATCCGGGTCTTTCAGCTCGTAGAATGTCATGGGGTTTTCTTCTCTCCCTGGAACAGGTGAATCGGTTTGCAACAATAAGTTTGATCCGTGAATCATATAGACTTCTAACAAATAGTCGTCTTGAGGTATCAAGTCACCTCTCAAGACATGTGACACTCGGGATCTGCCTCTAGGGGTGGTCACAAACTCTTCTGGTTGTGTCCTTCCTAGGTTTTCAGGGTCTATGAATTCCCCTCTTTCATTGATCCTTTCCGGGTATTCGGTTACAATGTAGATTTGGCCAGCTTTGTTAACATATGCACCTCCTTCATATTTGACAGCTGGTCGGGGTACAATTGTGGCATTCTGGGAAGTTACCATCTTTGCCACAGACCTATTTAAGCCATCCAAGTAGATTGGAATCTCCTGGGCATTGGTGGACACATACTGCAAGGAAGTACGGTAGTCCCCCTCCACAGTAGTCATGAAGCTACTCGTTGGTGTGGGACCTTGCATGTCTTCCGAAGCCATGGGTATTTCTTCCTCAGACTCCCTAGAGGTCTCAGCGTAGGCAGAGTGATGGCTAGCTTGGGCTGCACTTCCCACTGAAGATATGACACTCCTTTGACTACTTAGAACTCTTCCTGACCTCAAGTTCATTCACTCTCCTAAGCCTCTCTTTATGCTTCTTAGACTCCCCTTGGGTAGCTCTCTCAATGACTCAATTTGTCTGCCAAAAGAAGGGGTTACTCTGGGCGATACCACTCCCTGACGATACTGCTCTCGGCGATACTGCACTGACAGCGATACGACACCAAAGGTCTACACGATACGATACCAGGCACCCAGACGATACGATATCAATCTGGTGTCGCGATACTATCCCGAAAAACAAACGATACGACACCTCAGCTATGCACGATACGATACCTGAAAATCTCGGCGATACGATACTAATGACAGTGTCGCGATACTGTCCTGATGAACAGACGATACGATACCACAGTGGTGTCGCGATATTAGAATTCTCAAGACACGATACGATCTCAAAAAGACCGACGATACGATACCAGATATAATGTCGCGATACTTCACTGGGAAATATGGCGACACGATACTGAAAAAGATCGACGATACGATACTAGAGACTCAAGGCGATATGATATCACCGTGATAAGCACGATCGCGATACCAACCTTGGCGACACGATACCACTACGGTGTCGCGATACCAAGATAAGTAACCGACGATACGATACTTGGGGGGGTACGATCGCGATACCAAAGTAGTGTCGCGATACCAATGTATCAAGCGATACAATACCACTCCGGTAAAGTGAGGTCGCGATACTAAAAACTTAGGCGATACGATACCACTATGGTGTCGCGATACTAAGTTTTAGTACCAGACGATACGATACCAGGGACCGGATACGATCGTGATACCAACTCAGTGTCGCGATACCGAAATAGTGTCGCGATACCAAGGCTGGTATCCAACGATATGACACCTCTGGCGAGTGTCGCGATACAAGGGAATTTTGGTATCGCAATACCAAAACTCGACCGATCGCGATACTCAAGCCAAAAGGTCTCCAAACTTGAAAAGTTTTATGACCCCTTGCACCTCTCACCCTTCTCCTCACTCCTAGGCCTCTGTCTCTCACAAAAAATGCAAATCTTCAGAAATTTTCCCCCTTGCGATACTGCGCATACCTTTTAATCACTTGTTTGTGCATGTTTAGAGAGTTTTAGGTAAATGTTCTTGTTAAAATCTTACCTCTATCTACTCTTGCTTTCTCTTTGAACTCTCACACAAGCTCTGAAGGCCTGAAGCACACGATACTGCACGCACGATACCGGTCGCTGCTCTCTGACGATACCAGTGAGCAATGAAGTATCAACTGAATCAATTTTTTGATTTTTATACTTTTTTTGGACATAACTTGAATTTTGGGTGATTTTTGGTGACTTTGGCCTACTCCTACTCCTCTTCTCCTCACTTTTCCTCTCCTTCTAACCTAACCCTAACTCCTCCTTCTCTTCCCTCCTCCTAAATCTAAACCTAAAACTTATCACATACACCTTGAAGATGAGAAGTGACAAGTGCTGAACTGATGGACTACTTGCCAAAGGATGAATTTGCGTCTACAAGTACGATTCGATCACACTCGGTCTATAACCATCACGAAGGCACCTTGGTAGAATGATCCCCGGCAATGGCGCCAAAAAACGTGTGTACTTAAGTCACGAAGACTCAAGGACTTGTGCCAATGAGACTATACCTCAATTGCCACACAAGTGCATATAGTGGGATCTTTATCACACATTTAAATGTCAATCCTAAGGAACGACTTACCAAGTGTATGAAGACGCGTGCACACGTGATGGAAAATGAAGTGGTTTAGCTAGCATGCATGAGAAAAGACTACTACCTCTCACACTCTCTGAAATACTGGAAGTGTTTGGTGCAAGCCTCTTACAGCAGTTTTCAGTATTTTGAGGCTTTCTCCCAGCCCATAACTCCGAATATAGGCAATAGGGTACTCGTTTCGAAGCTCTCGACCAGATGCATATACTGAAAGTGGCTCAATTCTGATCACTCTACTGCAAGTTATGACAAAAACAGTGAATGACGGGAATCACAAATACCCGCGCCACAGCTTCTCCTAGCTTACGCACGCACTACAGCAGCTCAAAACAAAGGGGAAGGGGTAGATAACAGTCCTACACCTGCACTTCAAGCAACACACACATATACAAGAGCAAAATGAAGATCAAAATCAGCAAGAAAGAGGAAAACTCGAAAATTCAGAAGTGCTCCTTCTTCACAATGACAAAAAGTTTTTACAAAAGAGTCACAAAGTGACTTATATACTTGTGCCCTAAGTTTGGTCCTTTCACACGAGCGACCGGCACTTTATTCACTAAAAAGACTGAGTTCCTACTATTTTACATGTATAAATCTCTAATCTTCTACGGGTATGCATCTAGAGGACTCCTCTAGTGCATTTACAACGGAAAATATATTACAAGAGTGGTTATGATACAAAACATGATGTCCAAATTGGAAAAATTTTGGGGTCCGTCTTTTTCTCTGCTTCGTGCTCTTTTTAGCTCTGCAACAATTATGTATGGATATAAGTATGTATGTATGCATATGCATATGCATTATGTATGCATATGCATATGCATTATGTATGCATATGCATATGCATTATGTATGCATATGCATGTAAGTATGTATGTATGCATATGTGTGTGTGTATGCATATGCATGTAAGTATGTATGTATGCATATGCATATGCAATATGTATGCATGTATGTATATGTGTGTGAATGTGTGTGTACATGTGTCTGTATGTGTGTATGCATGTGTATGTGTGTGTATGCATCATTATGTGTGTATGTGTGTGTACATGTGTCTGTATGTGTGTATGCATGTGTATGTGTGTGTATGCATCATTATGTGTGTATGTGTGTGTATGTGTGTGTGTCTATGTGTATGTGTGTGTATCTATGAGTGTGTATGTATTTATGTGTATGTATGTATCTATGTGTGTGTATGTGTATGCATGTATGTATGCATATGTGTGTGTATGCATATGTGTGTGTGTATACATTATGACAGTGTATGTAAGCATGTGCATTATGTATGCATATGCATATGCATTATGTATGCATATGCATATGCATTATGTATGCATATGCATATGCATTATGTATGCATATGCATATGCATTATGTATGCATATGCATATGCATTATGTATGCATATGCATATGCATGTGTATGCATATGCATGTAAGTATGTATGTATGCATATGTGTGTGTGTATGCATATGCATGTAAGTATGTATGTATGCATATGCATATGCAATATGTATGCATGTATGTATATGTGTGTGAATGTGTGTGAATGTGTGTGTGAATGTGTGTGTACATGTGTCTGTATGTGTGTATGCATGTGTATGTGTGTGTATGCATCATTATGTGTGTATGTGTGTGTACATCTGTCTGTATGTGTGTATGCATGTGTATGTGTGTGTATGCATCATTATGTGTGTATGTGTGTGTATGCATCATTATGTGTGTATGTGTGTGTGTCTATGTGTATGTGTGTGTATCTATGAGTATGTATGTGTTCATGTGTGTGTATGTGTCTATGTGTGTATGTATCTGTGTGTGTGTATGTATCTATGCATGTGCATTATGTATGCATGTAAGTATGTATGTACATTATATGCATATGCATATGCATTATGTGTGCAAATGTATGCATGTATGTGTTTATGTGTGTATGTCTCTCTATGTGTGTGTATGCATATATGTGTGTGTATGTGTGTGTATATGTGTCTGTATGTGTGTATGCATGTGTATGTGTGTATGCATGTGTATGTGTGTATGCATGTGTATGTGTGTATGTGTCTATGTGTGCATGTGTGTGTATATACTATATGTGTGTGTGTCTATGTGTATGTGTGTGTACCTATGAGTGTGTATGTGTTTATGTGTGTATGTGTGTATGTGTGTGTATGTGTTTATGTGTGTATGTGCATGCATGTATGTGTATGTCTCTCTATGTGTGTGTGTATGCATATGTGTGTGTGTATATGTGTGTCTATGTGTGTATGCATGTGTATGTGTATGTGTGTATGCATATGCATTATGTATGCATATGCATATGCATTATGTATGCATATGCATATGCATTATGTATGCATATGCATATGCATTATGTATGCATATGCATATGCATTATGTATGCATATGCATATGCATTATGTATGCATATGCATATGCATGTGTATGCATATGCATGTAAGTATGGATGTATGCATATGTGTGTGTGTATGCATATGCATGTATGTATGTATGCATATGCATATGCAATATGTATGCATGTATGTATATGTGTGTGAATGTGTGTGAATGTGTGTGTGAATGTGTGTGTACATGTGTCTGTATGTGTGTATGTGTGTATGCATGTGTATGTGTGTGTATGCATCATTATGTGTGTATGTGTGTACTGTACATGTGTCTGTATGTGTGTATGCATGTGTATGTGTGTGTATGCATCATTATGTGTGTATGTGTGTGTATGTGTGTGTGTCTATGTGTATGTGTGTGTATCTATGAGTATGTATGTGTTCATGTGTGTGTATGTGTCTATGTGTGTATGTATCTGTGTGTGTGTATGTATCTATGCATGTGCATTATGTATGCATGTAAGTATGTATGTACATTATATGCACATGCATATGCATTATGTATGCAAATGTATGCATGTTTGTGTTTATGTGTGTATGTCTCTCTATGTGTGTGTATGCATATATGTGTGTGTATATGTGTCTGTATGTGTGTATGCATGTGTATGTGTGTGTACGCATGTGTATGTGTGTATGTGTCTATGTGTGCATATGTGTGTATATACTATATGTGTGTGTGTCTATGTGTATGTGTGTGTACCTATGAGTGTGTATGTGTCTATGTGTGTGTATGTGTTTATGTGTGTATGTGTATGCATGTATGTGTATGTGTGTGTATGTCTCTCTATATGTGTGTGTATGCATATGTGTGTGTATATGTGTGTCTATGTGTGTATGCATGTGTATGTGTATGTGTGTATGCATATGCATTATGTATGCATATGCATATGCATATGCATTATGTATGCATATGCATATGCATATGCATTATGTATGCATATGCATATGCATGTGTATGCATATGCATGTATGTATGTATGCATATGTGTGTGTGTATGCATATGCATGTAAGTATGTATGTATGCATATGCATATGCAATATGTATGCATGTATGTATATGTGTGTGAATGTGTGTGAATGTGTGTGTACATATGTGTGTGTAAGTGTGTGTGTGCGCATACCTAACCGGTCTCGCTTCTCTCTCTCCCTCACACGCGCGATCTCTCTCTCTCTCTCTCTCTCTCTCTCTCTCTCTCTCTCTCTCTCTCTCTCTCTCTCTCTCTCTCTCTCTCTCTCTCTCTCTCTCTCTCTCTCTCTCTCTCTCTCTCTCGGTCTTACAGCTCTTCCTCGCGTTCAAGGCCCGGCACAAATGTGCCGGGAGAATTGATTTTTTTTTTTAACATTCCAGAGCATCGCATATGCGACGCTCTGCAGTTTGCCAACGTCGTTAAGTGCGTCGCTAACCCGCGACGCTACTAGCGACGCTTGTGGTCTAGCGTCGCTTATGCGACGAGGCTCGGCTAAAAAAAAAAATCCAAAAAATCGTCGCATAAGCGACGGTTTTTGTTTTTTTTCGTCGCATAATCCAATTCGGGGGCGTCGCTATGCCCCCCTTTTTCTTGTAGTGTGTAGACAATTATATGACATTAGAAAAATTATTCCAATACGAGGGAAATTTTTCTATGGAGATATTTCTTGCTTCTCATATATAAGCATGCAAATAAACATTTTTTTTCAACCATATTCAATCATATCTACACTTTGAGTTATGAAAAAGGTTTTTTTTTAATATATATTTTTTATAGAATGTCTAGCTATACATTTTTACGGGGCTTGAAGGTTTTTTTTTAAACTTTTTTTTATAACTAAACATGATTTTTTAATATGTTAGAAAATAGAACAGTATGTGTCTTGTTTTGGTACAACACTAGTGTTAATGATGAATCAACTCCTGTAAAGTAAGAACGATCATTGAATAACCACAAAAAATGTCACTTGCCTTCGACCATGCAAGCCAAACAACACAAAAATTAACCTATTCTAGGAACAAAGCAAGTGTGGGTGAAGAAACATGAACAACCGACTATTCCACCAAAACCATTTCTAATGCAACAGAAGCATAAGACAAACCAAAGGCTGAAATTCAATATGAAGGAAGGAAATCAACCACTAACTATTTGATCAATTTTCGTACCCAAGTAGTCAAGGATGGATTTGGGTGCCGAAGACTTGCTTGCAAGCTTAGATGCCTCCTAGTCAATCACTTGCTTTAGGGATTCATAAGGCTTCTCATTATTGTTGAAGATAAATGTACAAGCTCATTTTTACATGAGATATGATTTGATAAATTTATCAAATATAAAGATAAAGAAGAGATGGAAAAAAAGAAAAAGAAAGTCTAGTTAAACTTCATGATTAGCAAAAGATATAATATCTGCCTTGTAGTAAATGGCATGTAGTGGGCAATCAAATGAAAGTGGTGAGTTAAGGAGGCACAAAATTCTTCACATGCTCATTGGTTATAAAAGTGGATTAGGAGCACATTCTAAACAAGGAGAGAGAGGCAAAAGCTCCCAATAATTACATCTGGTCATTTTGTCATTTTGTCTTCCCATAGACTCCTTCCAGTTGCACGTCATTTTGTACACAACTCTATTGTGAAGCTTATATCTCAATGTATATGTAACCATTTGTTGCGTTTAAATTAGTCACTAGAAATCATATCTTGTTTTCTTTCTTTGTCTCAAATATCTCCTTCAAAGCTTATATATTCCGTGAGATATGAGTCAAAGAGCAAAGTCCAGTTTTTTAGCATACCTATGTAGATAGGTAGTCTATTTTGGTTGGTTATGTTTCCAAACCAAAACATATCCAAATTGCTTGGTTTTTAGACTGTTCGAAAGCTCTTTGCATGAACTTTGTGTTCCCAAATATGTCATTCAAAGGATTTATATTCTCTGAGATATCGATCAGAGAGTGGAGTCTAGTTTTTCAGTATACTTGTGTGTGCAGGTGGTCTATTTTGGTCAGTTCAGTTTCCTAACCAAAATTCATCCAAATTACTTGATTTTTAGCTTGTTGGAAAACTATTATGTACAATTTCTCATCACAAATATCTTCTTCAAAGGATATATATTTAGGGAGTTATCAATATGAGAGTGAAGTTCAATTCTTCAGCATACTCATGTGGACAGGTAGTTCATCTTAGTCAGTTGCATTTGCTAATCAAAACGTGTCCAAATTAAGTCATTTATAGCTTGTTAGAAAGCTTTCTTTGTCTGCTTTTATTAACTAAAGGCACAAATCCATTTGATTTTTTTATGGAGAGCAACAAGCTATCTAAGGTGCAACTGTTTGTCTAAGTGTTGGACATACATGAGTTCACTACATGTTTTCGTTGCACATAGGAGAACTCATTCTCCATAGTTGGTACGAGATCAAACTTGGTGCTGAAGCTTAATCAATAGATTTGGAGTTAAAGAAAAGCAAAAGAGGAGCTACAAAACAAGGGGGAGCTTCACAAACACAAGAGAAAAGGACAATGTAACTATTCTAGGTAACTCTCAAAGTTTTTGATAGTCTTCAAGGGCCGACTTTGGTCAACAAGTAGAGAAATTGGATAAGGATAACTATCCCGTGTGGAAGTTTAGAATGACCAACTACCTAATGGGCAAAGTCTTGTGGGGTATTGTGAATGGTGATGGTGCTCAACCTCAAATCAATCAAGCTATGGCCATTGAAGTCCAAAGGAGGCAAGCAAAAGAATGGGAAGAGAGGAATAGGAGAGTCATGTTCCTCATTTCACAAGTCATTACTAATGCCATGGTAGGGCATATTCAACAACTAGAGAAAGCTAAGGATGCTTGGTGCAAGAGAACAAGGATTACAACCACCACGTGCTTGAGAGATGACTCTCCTCCCAACCTTATGCATGTATATATAGCTGCTTGAATCAATGAGGACCACAAATGTAACCTTCTAGTAGGTTTTTCTCATCAGGAAATTCTTCATTCTGAATCTCCAAGTGTGGAAGTTGTTCTACATCGAAGGAGAGAATGAAAATGCTCTACAGTTACTAGAAAGGAATCGAATTGCAGATCAGGTAAGAGCATATGAGGAATGGAATCAAGGAGCACCAAAGGTATGTATTGGCTATTTGTTAGCATACAAGATAGCATGATTGAACACATACAGGATGCCAAGACTCCAAAGGAGGCTTGGAATAGTTTGGTCACATTGTATGAGACCAATACAAAGGTACAAAAATTTAAACTCAAGAACGAGCTGCATACATTGGAGAAGAAGAGCATGTCAGTAAGTGACTACACCTTGAAAATCAAAAGCATATGTGAGCCACTTGCATCTATTGGCGTGAATGTGATGATGATAATAAGCTAGAAGTGTGTCTTTGTGGTTTAGGAGCTGCATATAAGCAGTTCAAAACTTCTATACAAACCAGGGAAAATATTATGAATTTTGTTGATGTGGTATTTATGCTGATTATTGAAGAAAATAATCTTGGTAAGGATTAAAATTCCCAAGGAAAATCTAGTTCTGAATAGGTATTCTACTCTGGTAGAGGAAGAGGCAGAGGTTTTGGAAGTGGAAGAGGAAATAGTAACCAAGACCAAAGTCAACAACAAAATCATGCAAGAGGAAGAGGACACTTTCGAGGCAGGGGGAGCCAAAGAGGCCATAGAAATTTCCAAAGAAATGATTCAGGTAATGACAGTAAGGGATGTTGGAATTGTGGTAAACCTGGACACTTTGAACGTGATTGCAGGTTGAAGAATCAAAATAATAGAAGGCATTAGAATAACTATGCATCCACAAGTGCACATGATTCGAGGTTTTCTATGTGTGATGTAGATCACTCACTATATGCAAGGAAGGTTGATGATGGCATCACTATTCTGGCTATTTATGTTGATGACCTGATTGTAGGTGGTGATAATGAAGGAAGCATCAAAGAGGTAAAGCAACTTCTTATGTAGGAATTTGACATGAAAGATCTTGGTGTGTTGCGCTATTTCTTGGGCATTGAGTTTATACATACAAAAATAGTTTTATGGATGTCGCAAAGGCAATATGCCTTGAATATGCTGCAAAAGTATGGTATGGCTGATTGTAAGCCAATTTCTATGCCATTAGATCAGAATTTGAAGTCGGATACTACATCAGGTGAAGCATTGGAAAATGCTACTATGTACAAGTAAATTGTGGGAAGTCTTATATATCTCACAATTACAAGGCCTAATCTAAGTTATATTGTTGGACTTGAAAGTCAGTTTATGCAGGTTCCCAAGAAGCCACATTTGGATGCTCTGAGGTGCACTCTACGTTACACCGATGTAGATTGGGCTGGTAGCATTCCAGATAGAAGATCTACTAGTGGTTTTCTATTCTCACTTGGGAGTGGAGCTATTAAATGGAGAAGCAAGAAGCAACCCACTATTGCTTTGTCGAGTACAGAGGCTAAGTATAGAGGTGCTGCAATGGAAACATGTGAGGCATCATGGCTAGAAATGCTACTTGCAGATTTAGGTGTGGAAGTGGTAAAACCTATCACTATTTATTTTGATAATCTTAACAGCATACAGTTAGCAGGGAATCCTATTTTCCATGCTAGAACAAATCATATCGAGGTACATTATCACTTCATTAGAGAGAAGGTATTAGCAGGTGATATTGATCTTGTTTATGTGAGAACAGATGAGCAAGTTTTAGATATTTTCACCAAAGCACTTCGAGCTCATAAGTTGAAGAAGTTTCGGGAGATGCTTGGATTACAGGATATGGTGTTAAGCTTGAGGGCGAGTGTTGAGATATCAATCTCAACATGTGATGATCCAAGATGACATGTACCAATTTTTCGTTTCTCTCACATGTATAGTGGTCATGCCGGTATATGTTAGGGATACTTCATTGGGCTTTATTAGATTTATCTACTGAGAGTGATGGCACATTTGTTCCTTGCCAGCTCACTCATTTGTGAACATTAGGTTTTTCCTTATGTACTGACCTTTATATATTGCACTTGTTGTATTCTTTTTTTTAAGGTCGTTCTCGTACATTCCTTTTTATGTAATAGAAGAAGAAGAAGAAGAAGATCATTCTTCCTTGCCTCAATCTGTGTGTGTGCTTCTCCTTGAGAGTGAGAGTGTGTGTGTGAGCTCTCTTCCTTGTCTCCTTCCTCCTGACATCAATCCATGCTCTGCGTGCATCAAAATCCTTCCTCATAGTTGCCAATGTTATAGGGTCATGCCACACTTCACTATGCCTAAGTTGTTGATTTCTCTTTGAATAGCCTTATTGCATGTGATAATATAGCAAGAAGGGGTTCATATGTATAGTTTTCCTACCATATCAACTTCTTCAAATAGGTTGCGAGGGGTTGGTACCTCGACCATATGATTCTACTACCAAGCTAATGACACTCTTTTGTGTCTAATTCAATCCATCCTCCATCTGCAACTATTTCATCTTATCCTAGTCATGTACCCGCATATAATCAAGTTGATGGAAGAATAGTACTTAGTTTGTTGTCTCTTAGAGGAGAAGGTTTATGCATTGCCCAAGTGTCGAGCATTGGCAGGCAGTTAAGTGCATCTTTCGCTACTTAAGTGGTACTCGAATACTTGGATTGCTTAATCCCAAGGGGGGATCACTAATGCCAGATTTACATGCATTTTTTGACCCAAACTCAGGTGGTTGCTATGACACATGTGTTCACCAGTGATTTTTGCTTCATGGTTGGTAGCTCATGCATATATTGGTTGAGCAAGAAGCATCCTACTATGGCCACTTCTAGTTGTGAGACTGAGTATAGGGAAGCTTTCATAGTGATTGTTAAGTGTGTGTGGCTCAGATGCCTTTTGGCTAATTTGGGTGTTGGTGAGCTTCTCCCACCACCATCTTAACTAACAGTTAGAGCACATTGGTAGGTCCAAGGGACCCTATGCTCCATGCTCGTACAAAGCACATTGATGTCCATTTTCACTATGTCAGGGAGAGGTTCTCTACTGGAGAGATTAGTTTGGCATATGTGCCTAGTGGAAGTTTGAAGCTTTTCATAAAGCTTTGGGCTTACTTCCTTTTGTGGATTGATCTCTTCCCACATTGCTTGGCACTTCCTTATACATGACTACCAACTTCTTGTTCATTGTATCCCTCCCAGGGGGGATTCATTGATATATTTCAGTAGTGTTGTGTGTGAACACACTCATTAGGAAAAAAGGTGAACCCTGGATGGGCCTTTTAGCTTAAGGAGTGATTAGTGATGGACCAATCAGAAGAGGGTGGTGGCCACAGTCTATACCCTATAAAATACTAGGCTAAAGGGGGAAGAGGGGACAAGATTCCTCTATGTTTAGGGTTGTCTTCTAGAGAGAGAAGAAATCTCGTAATCAGACTGGGCCCAAAAATTCAAAATTTTCTAAAAGTTGTAAAACTCATCATAATACCATTAAATGACCTCCATATCACTTTTCAGGGTCAAAAGTGCTATTTTTGACTTCTAATTCAATATTCGTGCATGTTTTTGAACTAAAAAAGTGATTTTTTTCAAAATAACTCAAAAAACTCTATTTTCCCTCTTCAAACTCCCATTTTCATACCCAAAACCCAAAGAGTCATATTTTTCACCTCTAATCCCTCCATACCATACAATAGAAGCGTCGTTTCTCCTCCTACCATTCTCCCAACTTCTGCAGCAATGACAACAACTCTTACTCCCATGGAAAGCTCTAAAGCTCGTAGGAGACCAAAAGACAAAGTTCACACAATGACGTGCCACAACATCAAAACAATGGAAGGAAGTTGGCTACCACAAGAGTTTTGCAAAGGTGCATGGGTGTACATGCAGCCATCTGGACTTGGTCCTCATCGTGTTCGAGATCGTGGAAGTTTGGATCTTCATTAGAAAGGTAAGCTCTTAGGCTTCAAGCAGCAAAAACATGGTGGGATGGTTGCTATTGTACAACATGTCTTCAAAGTTATTGCTACAGTCATATTTCCTTCTAGTTTAGTGGAAGAGCAACAACTTCATAGTCTTACAGGAACTTTCAAAGCATTAAATGCAGACATTGGGGCATTAGTGTTTCCATATGTACCTCCTGCTAAACTTATTCGTGAAAGGATCTTCTTTTACACTCACAAGTACATTGTTCTTTCCACAGATGGTGAATATGGAAGTTTGGAGATTATCAAAGTTGACTCTCTTCTTAGTTTAGAGTGGCCAAAACCTGATTTTTGGTCTATATCATCTTTCAAGCGTAAGATGGTGATGGACATACATAACTCTTTGAAATTCACACGAGTGTCTAGATCCATAGGTCTTCATTGGACTCTACCAATCCATTGCTTTGTTTTCATATTTCAAGGCATTCCTTTTGTAGAAACTCCTACAATGTTCCTATGTAAAGATATTACATATGAAGTAGTAGAAGGATTGTTAGGGGAAAACTGGTGTTATGTAGAAGGATTGTCAAAAGGGGATAGATATCATTGTAGAATTGGTGACACAGGTATTGGGTTTCACTATTTAAAACATCGCACCTCATTGTACATCAAATTTTATTATGATCGTTGGATGTGTAAACTAGGAGAGTGGATACCTTTGCAAAGCTAGGAGGGATCTTTAGCTTCATTTGAAATTAATGTGAAGTTACCAAACAATGATATGGAGGTGGTTTTAGTTAGTCAACATTGGAACTTGGCCAACTTGAGAGAGCACTTACTTATCATGGGATATGATGATCTTCATGATTTGAAATTTCGAATACGAGGAAACAAGGTAAGAGTTGTATTCCATATATACATATATATATACATATATATATATATATATATATATATATATATATATATATATATATATATATATATATTATTCTATCACTATTGTTCATGATTTGAAAATGTTTTACTCTTTTATGAATTGTCATAGATTGGAAAGAGATTTTAAGACAAAATCAAGGTTCTTGCAGATTGGAGCATGGATGGAACTGAAATTTCATTGTTAACTCTACTTTGTAAAGATACTGTGAAACCTGTAAACAAACCTATTTTTGCAATGAAAAATGTTTCACATTTGCTTCAAGGATATTTTGGCCACATTCTACTTGTATCTGTACATTCTCAAGGTTTTTCTTGAAAGAGCATTCTTATTGTTTATTTTCTTATGTTTTAATTTAAGGAAAAGTCACTTCTATGAAAAAGTGGGACCCATCACTTAAAAATTCTAGAAAAGTTATAAATAGGAGTCCTCTCTCCTCATTTCTCACTTTTCCAACTACATTGAGTGTTAGAGCACTCTGCATTTGCAAGCTATGGCTTCCACCTCTGTACCTACTAAGAGTGCACACCACAAGTTTCTAGAATTTTTGGAGGATTCAGGTTATAAAGGTCAACATGACCTATATGATCTTCTCTCCAAGGTTCCTAACCTCCATGGAACTGTGCAAATGAATGCCAATGCTTTGGAGGAGCTACTTCAATATATGCAAGTTCATATATTGTGTTTCTCCATCAAAATACCACCATATGATGGAACCTGGGTTCCATGTGACCTTCTAACCTACATTCACAAAGGTGATGAAGCATTTGCAAAACGATTGAAACGGTTCCAAGTAATTGCAGAGGAAGCAAGGCACCATCTTGATGAAACTATGCCACTTATAAGGAGATTGAATAGGAAACACATAATGGGTGCAAAATATCTTTCATTCATTGCTGCCACAATTTTCTTTGTGAATGAGGAACCAGAACCAATTCCTCATGAGATCCCTCATCTTCTTACAGGTGGTTTGGTCAAGGATAAAAAGGAACCACCTCAAGAACCCTTGAATCTCCTATTAGAGAGAGAAGCTATTGAGAAAACTTATCCTCTTGGTGTGGATGATAAGTTGAAAGAAGTGCCTAAGCCATCCACCTCTTCGGAGCCAGAAGCAACTATTCCAGAGGTGGAGATTGAAACTTTTTCAGTGGTTCTTGTCGAGGGACAAGAATATTTGTTTTTACATGATGTAGAGAAGGCATTTGGGCTACGACTAGATGAATGCATAAGTTTTTTTTGTACTTTGTCAGAGTGTCCTTTGCATAGTACCTTTGACTTGTTGGAGAAAAAGTGTTTGCCATTTGGTGACTCAGTGGCCGACACAATGAAATTGGTTTGCAATGACATACTTACAAGTGAACATGAACATATCACAGAAGAACAATTTAGTAATGCACAAGAAAGAATATTGGAATCAGAAATTCCCGCCTCACCAGTAATGGAGCAGAGTGGGATGTCCCACTCCAGCATTAATTTACATCTTCAAGAGAGAGGAGAAGAAGAAGATAGAGTTCAAGATGTAAGTGTCTTCAATTCATGTCATTCATTCTTACAAACACATGCAGCTACTAATCATAAAACTTTGTGCAGGAGGTAATTGAAGTTGACAAGTTTGCCGCAAGGAGTGGAGGTGATCAAGTGGCTCGTGGAGGTGGCTCATCCCTTGCAAACTACATTGGGAAACTTCCCAAAGAACATTTTGTAACTATCCATAAAGAGTTCAGTCCGCAGGGCCACTTCATGACATGGTGTCTAAAGGCCTTAAGTAAATTGCTTTGTTTATCAACCATTACACAAGGGAGTAATTGTATCTTTTTAGTTAAGAAATCCCTTCTAACTACAACCTTAGGTTCGAACTTCAGTGGAAAGGTCTTAGGTCAAATAGGTATATCTCTAGGTCTATGAGTTAGAAATGTTGATGAAATAGCAACCTCAATTTTGACTTACACCCTACCCATGGCTTTGGAGCATCGAAAGAAAGTCATTGAGAAACTCAAAGCCAATTGATGTAAACAATTGAATTAATATCAAATTTTCACTTTGCTTTATTTACAATTGTCTCAAGTCTTTCTTTTTTAGTATATTATCTAAAATTCTTTTGGACCTGCATGTGATGTATTGAGGTCATGTAGGGCATTAGGAGGCATTGGGAGGTTCTTTACTTTTATTCTTTTGGACCTTCTTACTCTCATTTAAGGTCTTATAGGGCATTGGGAGGCCAAATAAAGCCCTGCCACAGAAACGTGGGAGAAGGCCCTGCAAAACGTTTGCAGGGCCTTCTCCCGCGTTTCTGTGGTAGGGCTTTATTTGGCCTCCTAATGCCCTACATGACCTTAAATGAGAGAAATTTCACTAGATGAATATTATCAAGAATGCAAATGCCCTAGGTGACCTTACATGAGAGTGAAACTTCACTAGATGGATATTTTCAAGAATGCAAATGTTCTAAGTTTCAAAATGCTCTGCTCATATGTTTCAAAGGTATAGGGAGGTCAAAATTTGTTCATGTTCACTCCTCATGAACTAGCTTTACTCCTCATGAACTAGCTTTACTCCTCATGATCCTTCTTTACTCTCATTCTTTTGGACCTTCTTACTCACATTTAAGGTCTTGTAGAGCATTGGGAGGCCAAATAAAGCCCTGCCATAGAAACGCGGGAGAAGGCCCTGCAAACGTTTTGCAGGGCCTTCTCTCACGTTTATGTGGCATGGCTTTATTTGGCCTCCCAATGCCCTACATGCCCTACATGAGCTTAAATGAGAAAGAAATTTCACTGGATGGATATTATCACTAGATCAAAATGACAAGATAAAAAAACAATCACTGATATATGAGAGATTATCACGAGAAAACACATGGAAATGTAAAATGACTGCTCATGTTTCATTCTAACTAATGAGATTATAAAGGGAATAGAGGAAAAGTGCTAATGTTTCATTGAAAATGGCAATATTTACAAAAAATCTCTTGTCTGTAGAGATCAGTTACAAAACTTAGCTACAATCACCCCTAATTCTCCTAGCTAATTGTATGTCCTTTGGTTGTATAGTGACTTGCTTAGCATGGATGGCACACAGGTTGGAATCCTCTAGCATTGATATCAAAAATGCTTGAGCTTCCTCTTTTAAAGCTTCTAAAGCTAGAGCTTGGATCCTTAACCCTGCACAATACCTTTGTAACTCTTCTTTGACCACCCTTGCAAAGGTTCTTCTAGGTATCAAAAGCTCAGTTGTCTTTTGATAGTGCCTTATCTCTGCAAATGCCTTCCTATATCTTCTTCTTTGTTGTGGTGCTCTAGCTTGTGCTGGTGGTGGTCTTCGTTGGACATTTTCTTGTGGTCTTGGTTGGGGTGGTCTACGACAAGGTTGAAAGACTTTCTTCTTCCGTTGCACGCGTCTTGAGATTTCTTCTTGTTTAGGATGTTGTTGCTGGCTTTGCTCCCTCTCTTGATCATTGGGTATGGCCCCCTGATTTGTTGGTAGTGTCTTTCATGCTACAGTAACCCTATGATTTGTAGGTATTTCTTCGTTACCCCATGGTGGTAATGTTTGACTCGCCTTACTTGATTGTGAACGTTGTTGAGACACATCCTCATGCGATTCATCAAAATCATCATTAGAAACTGCCTGTCTGTGAGCACGCTCCTTCACCCTTGTCTTTGTTAGTCTCTTGGGTGATGGAGGCTCATCATATGATGATGGTGGTGATTGGGGTTGATTTACGGCCTCTTCCCTGGATTGCCCATGTTCCACTTGTTCATGCAACTGTTCACTCCCAGAGGTATGACCACCACCTGTTTCGCAATGAGATCTAGAGCGCAAGACACTACCTCACCTTTTGTGGTGATTCATCCATGGTGGCTTCTGAGTGCCTTTCATGTTGGGAAAGATGGATGGATGCTCCAAGAGACTGAGTAGGTACTGCTAAACTTGCTTTGTACCAGCCCTCTTTTGCTTCAGATTTGATTAGTAGACCCCCTTAGCTTTCCAATGACACCAAAAAATGTCCTATTTCCTTTGCAAATGATGTGTGCAATGATTGAATCAAAACAGATAACTTTGGAAGTTACAAACTCAAGAAAACCTTCTATTTATGTCTTGATACCTGCTGAATGTTTTGCTCAGTGTGACCAGCAAAGTAGAAATTGGTAAAATTCCTTCTAGGGGTATTTAATTAGCTTAGTAATCTAACTAATCCAAGTCAAATGATGTAAAAAGATAAACTATGCTAAGAGAAATCAATTTAGCAAGTTTAGCTATACCCCCGACTTTTTAGGACTGTAGCAAAAATTGACTAGAGTTCACCTCCACGCAGATTTCTCTGAAATGGCTGAATAAAATCACTTAAAACTTTGATACTATGTAGAAGACTTTAAGCTCAATCCAACAAGCTTTGAATCACTGAATTTGGTGGAGAATTGACCGAGATATGCCCTTGACAAGTTGACAGACTTTTGAGTAGACTAGCAGAGAACTCAGAGATGAATGATGTAAATGTATCTATTAATGAACACTTGTATACAATCCCATTGGCGTGAATAACATTGCCTAATGGTATAGAGAGGTGTAGGCTATAGTGTAGTCCTCACACACACTCAAAATCAGTAGAATAAAGCTCGGGAGTGATCTCTCATACCTGCGACTTTTCATGTTCATATTTATATGTAGTGAGTAAAAATTTGAATTCAAATTCAAAATTTTGGCTCCCTATGATCAAGCTCCTATATCCTAAGAGATATTCCTTCAATAAAATAAGCTACTTTTTCCACGACTCACTTTGGTAGGTGATTACAAAAGATTCTAAGTCAATTTGACTTTTACAATGAGATAAAGTGGTAATTAACCACTAGCAATGATTCCTATGCTTCTTCACATATGTAGAGTCTTCAGGATATATTTCAAGCCAAATGTGTAGGCTTGTGATTTACTCCAATAGCTCCCCCTCAAGCCAAAAGTTTTGGCTTAAGTCTTCATCTTCAATCTTCAAATATATCCTGCAATCCAATCATGGATTTGAACCTGCAAAGTTTGGTTCCATCCAAAGCTTTAGTCAGCAAATCTGCACATTGCATGTTGGTTGACACATAGGTCAGTTGAATATCCTTGCTTATCAACTTCTCTCTCACATAATGATAATGAACTTCTATGTGTTTGGTCCTAGCATGATAGATAGGATTAGCTGCAAGGTGAAGAGAACTTGTATTATCTCCAAAGATTATTGGAGGCCTAGTATATAAGCCCAATTCTGTATACAAAAGCTTAATCCAAATTGCTTCTTGTGTGGCATTAGCTAGTCCTCTATACTCTGCCTTTGTAGAAGACAATGCCACAATTGGTTGCTTCTTTGCAGACCATGAAATTGGTTTTTCACGTGCAAAGGAAATGTATCCAGAAGTGCTTCTCCTATCATCCTTGCATCCTGCCCAATCTACATCTGAATAAATTTTTATATCAATATCTGAAGTGTAAGGGAAATACAAACCATGGTTCTATGTACCCTTGAGATACTTCAAGATTCTCTTGGCAGCCTCTAAGTGAGGTATCCTTGGCTTGTGCATAAATTGACTTAGCACACTAACTCCATATGCAATATCAATTCTTGTTAAGGTAGCATAGTTCAAGCCACCCACCATACTTTGATAACCTGTAATGTCTTGGACTTCATCACCTTCATGGGCACTTAACTTATTTAGGTTTACCTCCATTGGAGTGTTTGCTGCTTTAGCATCGTGCAAGTGAAACTTCTTCAACATATCCTGTACATACTTTTTCTGAGTAATGTATATGCCTGAATTAGCGTAAACTAATTCAAGTCCCAAAAAATACTGCAATAAACCAAGATCATTGATCTTGAATTCCTTCATCATCTGGCTTTTGATATATCTGATTCCATTGACACCATTACCTATAATGATGATGTCATCAACATAAACATAGAGATATATTACCTCTGAATTACTTCTCTTACTGAATAGAGAAGTATCTGCTTTTCTCATGACAAAACCTTGGTCTTGGAGGTATGTAGTTAACCTATAATTCCATGCCCTAGGTGCCTGCTTCAATCCATATAAAGCCTTTTTTAATTTGCAAACATATGTTACCTTCTTAGGGTCCTCATAGCTAGGAGGTTGTGACATATAAACCTCTTCTGAAATTCATCCATTCAAGAAAGCATTCTTGACATCCAATTGGTACATGTTCCAATTATTTGATGCAGCCACACTTACCAACACTCTGATTGTTGGCATCTTGGCCACAGGAGAAAATGTTTCTTCATAATCAATGCCTTGGGTTTGTGCAAAAGCCTTGGCTACCAATCTGGCTTTGTACCTGTTAATTGTGCCATCAGAATTTCTTTTAAGTTTATAGATCCATCTGGATCCTATTACCTTCATTGAGTCCTTCTTAGGTACTAACTCCCATGTGTCACTCTCCTTAAGTGCTTCAATCTCCTCATCCATAGCTTCTTTCCATTCTGATTTGGTTATTGCTTCTTCATATGATCCTGGTTCTTCATTTGACAAATCCTTGGCAAGATAAATCGAATGTTTAGTAACAAGACATGTATCATACCCATATCTGATAGGTTTTTTGCTTTCTCTTTGTGATCTTCTAAATGGTTGAGCTAAAGATTCATGTATGTCTTCAAGCTTCTTCATCTTCATTTTGCCCTTGGACTTCCATGCCTTGAACTCTTCAAGGTTGATAGGGTCTTCATCATCTGAACTTGAGTCTTCATTCTGAGTAGGTTCCTCCTTTGCAAGTTTTGGAAACTCCTCATCCAAATCATAGGGTAGTTTAACTTTCCTGCATTCATTCTCATATGAAGAATCATTTTCATCAAAGACAACATCTCTGCTTACCATGAATCTCTTATTGGTAGGGTTATAAAACTTGTAACCTTTTTTATTTAAATCATACCCAATAAAGATGCGTTTTTCAGCCTTTGGGTCTAGCTTACCTCTTATCTGAGAAGGAATGTGCACATATGCTACACATCCAAATATTTTGCAATGGTCTAATGATTGTCTCTTACCATGCCATGCTTCATAGGGTGTCATACCATCAAGTGACTTAGATGGTAACCTGTTTATGAGGTAAATGGCAGTAGAAACACTCTCTACCCATAGATAGTTAGGTAACTTCTTCTCATTAAGCATAGATATAGCTGTATCAACAATTAACCTATTTCTTCTTTCAGCTACCCCATTCTGTTCAGGAGAATACCTTGTGGTTATTTCTCTTTTAATGCATCTGTCCTGCAGGAAGTTTTCAAACTCATTGGAGAAGTAGTCACCTCCTCCATCTGACCTTAGCCTCTTCAAATTTCTTCCTGTCTAATTTTCAACTAGTGCACAATATTTTTTAAAGCAATTAAATACCTCATCCTTGTCCTTCATAAAGTACAATATAGTCCATCTACTATAATCATCAATAAAAGACACATAGTACCTTGAACCTGAGACTGAGGGATCTTTGCTAGGTCCCCATACATCTGTGTGTACAAGCTCTAGGTAGTCTTCATGCATATATCCTTTCCTTGAGAAGGGTAACCTGTGAGACTTCCCAAATTGACAAGCACCACACTTGTAAATCATATGTTGCTTGGATACATTAGGTATCCCAAGCACACATTGATCCCTACACATTTTGCTTCAAGGTTCTTTCTCCTATATGTCCTAACCTTTTGTGCCAAATCTCAAGCTCTAAAAGTGTTTGATCTTTATAACTGTATAGTGCAATATTCTTTGTATCTTCCAACTCAAAAGTGAAAAGTCTACCTGATTTTTCTCCCTTAGCAATCCTCTTGAATCCATGTCTTGGATCCTCCACAAATGCTCCATATTGATTGAACCTGACCTGCAAACCTTTCTCCACAATATGTCCAACACTGATTAAGTTTTTGGTAATGGTTGGTACATAGAGTACCCTGCTCAACAAATTCTGATTTCCATCACAAGTCTTAACATTTCCAACTTTAACTACTGAATGCTTTGTATCATCACCTGTTTGGACTTGATGTTTACCTTTTGGTTCCTCAAGATCAGAGAGTAGTGCCACATTACCAACCACATGATTTGATCACCCTGAGTCAATGTAAAATAGGTGATCATCATTTGTACCTGATTTTGAAGTCATGTTCATGATCAGAAGAGAATCATCCTGCTCTTCTGTGTATTTGTTGTAGTCCTTTCTGGTTTTGAATCCTCCTTGGTAGTTGCCATTGTAATTGTTGTTGTAATTGTTGTTGTGGCCTTGGTGATGGTTGAACCTTCCTCTTGATTGTGAGTATCCACCTCTTTGGTAGCCTCTTCCTCTCTGATTTTTGTAATTCCTAAAACACTCATCTGTAGTATGATTTAATAAACCACAAATGTTGCATGGTGATGAGTTACAGGGTCTCCCCGTACCTTGCTTACCTCCTCTGCCCCTTCCTCTTGAAGATCTACCTCTTCCTGCATAGTTGGCTTGAGAGGTAGAGCCTTCATCTTCCGCCTTCTTGCTCTTTCCTTTATCCTTAGACTTCTTATCAGTGTATAGGGTAGAAGAGTTATTACCTTTTGGATGTATCTCCATTCTTGGTGAGCTTTGCTTCATGTGTAAATAGTTATCCCATGAGAGTTGTAAGATCTGGAGTGTGCATGTCCATGTAGAGATCCATTGCAGTGGTGAAGCTTTCCCACTTGTCATCAGCCTTGATTCCATTGATCACTTGCCTTACAATTTGTTCTTCTTCAATCTCTTCTCCTATGCTTGCTAACTGATCTGCAACATCTTGATCTTGTTCACAAATTCTGAACAGCTTGTTTAGGTTGCTTCCTTAGTGTTGTGAATTCAATCCACAACTGATTTTTCTTAGCCCTTGTATTGGAGGAAAAATATGATGACAAGGTTTCCCAAGTCTCTTGGGATGTCTTACAATTTTTGATATGAGGCAAAAGAAATTCAGAGATAGAGTTGAGTAAATAAGACCTTGCCAATGCATCCTTAGCACACCATGTGTTGAGCTTTTCTTGTTCTTCCTTGGTTGGCAATCCTCTTGCTTTGAATGAGGGCAATTCCTCATCTCCTGAGATGTATCCATAGAGACTCCTTCCTTGTAAGTAGGTCTTCATCCTTAGAGACCAAGCTTGATAGTTGTTCCTATCCAATTTATCAATAAATGAAGGAAAACCATCTCCCATTTTACCTTATTTGCTCTGATACCACTGTTGGGAAAGATGGATGGATGCTTCAAGAGACTGAGTAGGTACTGCTAAACTTGCTTTGTACCAGCCCTCGTTTCCTTCAGATTTGATTAGTAGACCTCCTTAGGTTTCCAATGACACCAAAAAATGTCCTATGTCCTTTGAAAATGATGTGTGCAATGATTGAATCAAAACAGATAACTTTGGAAGTTACAAACTCAAGAAAACCTTCTATTTATTTCTTGACACCTGCTGAATGTTTTGCTCAGTGTGACCAGCACAGTAGAAATTGGTAAAATTCCTTCTAGGGGTATTTAATTAGCTTAGTAAGCTAACTAATCCAAGTCAAATGATGTAAAAAGATAAACTATGCTAAGAGAAATCAATTTAGCAAGTTTAGCTATACCCCCGACTTTTTAGGACTGTAGTAGAAATTGATCAGAGTTCACCTCGATGCAGATTGCTCTGAACTTGCTGAATAGAATCACTTCAGACTTTGATAATATGTAGAATACTTTAAGATGAATCCAACAAGCTTTGAATCACTGAATTTGGTGGAGAATTGACCGAGATATGCCCTTGACAAGTTGACAGACTTTTGAGTAGACTAGCAGAGAACTCAAAGATGAATGATGTAAATGTATCTATTAATGAACACTTGTATACAATCCCATTGGCGTGAATAACATTGCCTAATGGTATAGAGAGGTGTAGGCTATAGTGTAGTCCTCACACACACTCAAAATCAGTAGAATGAAGCTCGGGAGTGATCTCTCATACCCGCGACTTTTCATGTTCATATTTACATGTAGTGAGGAAAAATTTGAATTCAAATTCAAACTTTTGGCTCCCTATGATCAAGCTCCTATATCCTAGGAGATATTCCTTCAATCAAATAAGATACTTTTTCCACGACTCACTTTGGTAGGTGATTACAAAAGATTCTAAGTCGATTTGACTTTTACAATGAGATAAAGTGGTAATTAACCACTAGCAATGATTCCTATGCTTCTTCACATATGTAGACTCTTCAAGATATATTTCAAGCCAAATGTGTAGGCTTGTGATTTACTCCAACATTGCATATAGGTAGGAAAGTTAATGGGATCCTTCCTTGCAATCTGCTTTGTTCGTGCCATCCTCTATAGTGCTAGAATGTTGAAATGAGACAATGAGTCTCCTTTTATAACGTTTCACTTAAAAAGGTTTTGTTCACATCTGAATGGACAAAAAATAGTTAAAAATTTAAAAATTAGCTTAAAAAATTGCAAACAAGAGATTAGTGTGTAGCAAACCTTATGAGTTATTCAGAAAATGCCATGAATGTATTAAATGACTTCACTTCCGTGATGAACCCTGTCGTGTTCTTGTAGCCTGCCATTGAGCATGACATAAAGGTTCCAATGATGACTTCCATTTTTCACTAGCTAAGCTGTGTTGATTAAATCTTGCAAGTTTTGCAACTTTAGACTCCTTGGCTCATTCCATTGCATATGTCCTTCAAAATGCAGTATGATAAAACCAATTAAACATCTCTTCCATATAGTTTGATTGCATTGCACCACTACCATGTCATGTGTTCTTGAAGTAAACACCTCTAGCCTTGTAATGTGACTTCTCCATTCCTTGTGTACTAAAAATCTCCAATGAACCATATCGATGCATAAAAAATGCTCCATGTGCAAATAGAATATGTTGAAATGATATAAGTACATATAACACAATCTTATCAACAAGAAAATTGAAACAATAAGAAAACTTACAATGTAATGTGTAATATTGCTCTCTCCCCAAGATAGGATGAAACAATTTGCAAACTCCATTAATATATCTTGAAACAACTGACGGTCATTTTTGTTGGAGCTATTAAGACTCATTAAGCCTACCAACTTATCTAAGCATGACCAAACCTTCTTTCGCCTATTACTAAGGTCAATTTGAGAATCATTATCAGTGGTGATCATGCACAAGTCTTTCCATAGCTCCCTGCATTCATTTTTCTTAGGGCTTACACCTCTTCTGAAAAATTTTCTTGCCTTCTTCCCTATCATTGACACTTGTTGCAAACTATTTTGTGATTCACCAGGTTTTTTGACAACTAGAGTTACATTATCACCATGACAACCAATCGAATTAAGCAACTCTTCCAATTTTTTTATTGCTTGTACAGATTTATCAATTGGCTTCATGGAAAATGCATATTCTATGTGGAGCTTCAATAATCTATCAAATATTCTCATGAAAGCATGCAATGTGCAAAAGTGAACATTAACTAATGGAAAGGGAATAATGGGATTCCAATCTTTTTCTAATGTGTCATGGTTAGGTATTTCTAACATTGGACACCTTAACAAAGTTCTATCCCATTCCGTGGAAGCAGGTGCATCTATGTATTCATCTAAGCTAGATAGTACTTTTTGTTGTCCCTTTGTTACTTTGTAGCCTCGAGTACAAAATGGACATGGATAACGAGCAGATGCACCTTGCTTGCAACCTAACATGCATTTGATAGTTTTTAAATCCCCACCCAAGTGCCAATCTATCTCAAAATCACCAAAGTTTTCTATGTGGAGCTTTGCACCATGAATTTGAGAAACTATTACTTTAGTGATCCATGGGGTCCTACTAAAAATCCATGAAAGAACATCATTGGATTCTTTAGGTACTTCAATAGCACCTAACCACCATATTTCTTTCTCAGATTGAGCACTATATGTAGAGTTAGAGCTAGAGTTACTACTTTCATTAGATATGGCATTTTTCATAGCTTCATTCATGAGTGTCAAACTCAATCTCTCCATTTGTTGTCCCTTTATGATCTAGAATTCATCTAACTTCAATATAAACTGTAATTTGGTATTACAATCTGCATAAATTAGCAAAATTTTTATAACATCAAAATACAATGTATATCAAGGTAACAATAGTGCACATACCTAGTATAGTAGATTTGTAAAATCGAACCATTGCCTGTTGAAGCCTCTCCAAATCCACGAATATGTTGTTGTACTTTGTGTAAGGAAATCCTTTTCCAGCTGCGCTTTTCAACTCTTTTTTGGATGTAGATAAATGATAAATAGACATAGGCATAATATCCTCTATATATAAGTAGTTTCCAAGAATACTAGCTATATCTTCATTGGACATTGACTTCTTTAGTGATACCTTGTAAGGAGATGGAAACATATTCTAAAAAATACCTTCTCTTTGTAATGAATGCTTCAAAAGGTTGTACAATGCAATGTATCCTTTAGTACTAATTCCTACTTCATCACATAGCATCTGCACGTCTCTAGGAGTGATAATATCTTGTAACTTTTTTGTGAAATCTTTAATCACTTGCTTCTTGATAAGGTTTCCTATCCGTGACTCCAAAATACTAACCACCTGCTTGTTGGTCAAACAACAATCTAATAACTTGAATTGATCCTCTGTTGTTGATGACACACTAACATCTTCAACGAATGACCTACATAACAAGAATATATATATATATATATATATATATATATATATATATATATATATATATATATATATATATATATATATATATATATATATATATATATATATATATATATATATATAAGTCTTCCAAAAAGAGAAACAAATACAAGCCAAACCTTATCGCAAAAACTCATCGTTTGCGTGCTCCACCACCAATTGAAAGAGAGTCAAAGGATGTTAATGATCATCTCCTATGTCGCATCCCAAGTGGAGTCTCTCTCAAGTGTTGGAAAGTGTTTTTCAATTTCTCAATTGTTCTCTCCTTTTCTTCCATATGCTTTTCAAGCTCTGCAAGCTTTTCTTGTAAAGATATGATTGTGCTTTCAAAAGTGACCAACCTTGTATGATTTAGTTGATATTGTTGAATACAATACTTAGTAATGACAGTTGAATGTGTAGATAATCGTTGACAATAACCTAAGAGCGCAGCTTTACTGGCACCGATGAACTAAAGTAAAGTTGAGAGGTTATGGAATGTTGGATGGTAAGAAGACATTGGATCAAGAGGGTATAATGAGCCGTGAGTCCAAAGATCAATATTCTTTTCTCCAGCTTCACGACACTCATTTTGAGAGTTCACATCATTGTTGTACTGTGTATTTGGAGCAAACTCTCTGGGCACACGAACATGGATACTTGTTGATGCTGGGGCATGAGGACGTCCTAATGTGAGGTTTGTAATAGATGTCAACACCATCTTTTCCAACAATTAAAAAATACTGAGAAAGAGACCAAAAATTTGTTTGGAAGAGATGCTAGAGCATGATTTTCTCAAGAAAATTTTGTTTTCTTGGATGTGGATGGGTCACAGTGTGTTTTTCCATTGAGAATAGCCAAAAATGATGAAATTTTGAAAAGTTATTTTTGGGTGATGAGTAGTTACGGATTTGATGATGTGGCACTCTACTTTTGGAGGGATTTTAAAAATATTACTTCTCCAAAAGGAAAATTAAAAACTAAACTAAAAAAAAGTCACTTTTGACATATATATTAAAAAATGAGCCCTTTCAAGTAAATAAACACTGAAATTGAGACTTTGAAAAAAAATCATTTTTTTATTCCCATACATGCTCGAGTTTGATGATGTGGAAAGTAGATTCCCTTTCTCTCTCTCTCTAATAGAAGAGAGAGAGGAGCCTAGTAAGCCTTAAAAAAAGCCTACTCAAGCCTACTAAAAAGTGCCCTATTAAATGCACTTTGTCCCCTTAGACAACAACAAAATTAGGCTTAATCCCTAAAAATTAGGGATCCTTACAAGGCCCATGTAGGGTTCACCTTTTTTCCTAATGTTAGGATCATCGGGGCACTGTTTACCTCTTTAGGAGGTTTTTTCCCCCAAATTGTATATACACCTATAACCCTAAGGGGTCAATTATCTTTGTACATTCTCTTCATAATACATTCAATATTGTGTGTTGTGCCCAAGCTTCTTCTCTTCCTTGTCTTGTTCTCGTGCTTCCATAGACATCAAAATCCAACAATTAGCATGAGATTTTGCTATTTGGGATTTGGTTCAAACGCCATTGAAAATCAACCCTCCTTTATTGATGTTTTCAAATGAATGTTGATACCTATTCTTCTTGGCCATGGAATTATAATTCTCAAGTGAGAAAATTTCTATTGTCCCATACCAATATATTTTTTTCTCCCATCCATATGAAAACATGCAAACTTAATGGCCCCTTCACTTAGTTATTATTGTTTTAGTTCTTTTAATCATTATCTCATTTGATCTTTACTTTTTGGCACCACTTTAGAGTAAGGACTAAGGTGCTACTGCTTGCAGTGCACACCCACTAGTTCCCTTGGGATAACTTTATCTTGATTGAAACTTTTTAGAAAATACATCCAAATGATATGGTTTTCTTGAGCGAATCCCATTAGGTTTTGGTTAGACTGTCAAGACCTAGGTCACTCTAATTATAGATCTTTTGAGCTATCTAGTTTTCTTCATAGGGTTTTGGAAAACTTACATTTTTCTAAGAAATTATTATAATAAATTAAAAGAGGAGAGATAAAAAATATACGACGTGAGAGGGGTAGGCCTATCCAAAAGACCCGTCATACATATCATTACATAGGGGAATTTTCGATAAATAAGGTGATTTAATATTTTGATAAAGTGGATAAAGATGAATATAGAAAAAAGGAACCCTAGGCTCAAAACAATTAGATGTTGATTTCGGAGCCTTGCACAAATAGTTCTACATCTAACATATAAGATTCAAGAAAATCTTATGTTCAAGACAAAGAAAGTGTCTCTTTCAAACAAAGAAAATACTTGGCTTAGTGGTCTATGATTCCAAATCAAAGATAGAGATAATAAAGGATCCACCAGTTTAAATTATTAATTAGAAGTTTAGAGAAGAAGTTTCTAGCTAATAAATATTGAATCGTTCCTTGGCACATGTCAACTAAGACTCCAAAGATGATAGGACGATTTCTCTAAGATAGGTATCAAAACTATGATTTCCTAGACGTCCATAATGTTCATCACGGATAGAAGATTATCATCTATGGATAATAGAACAAGCCAATCGGATATTAAACCAAGTTAAGGACATCCATTGGAGGATGATGAAAGAGAAAAGCTATCCAAACAAGAAGCTTCTTCAAAGAGAGGTTGAACTTTTGAGTTTTGGATCATAGGCGAAGTAGTTAGATTATTCTTCAAGGGATTACAAGCAAGAAGTCAATTTCAAAACCAAGTAATCTTTGAAATCTACCTTGAACAAATCTAAAATGACTAGAGGAAAAGTCTCTTTAAAATAATCACCCAATTGAAACTAGTTGATGGGAGGATTCCATCGGATTGGGGAATCCACTCACTTCGCCACTCTAATCAAGAATGAAAATTATGCATTTGAAAAAGGTACATTGTACATAAATGTCTAGTCCAGAACATGGGAGTAAGTGTTTAGGGAAATAATCAGTACTCTACATCATTTAATCACCTCATTTCCCTTTCACTAGAGGAATCATATCTTGAAATGAATTCAAGAGAGTCAAGGAAAAGATCTTGGTCATGCTCTTCAATATCATGGGGCTCGAGGGAAAGCTATGATATAACCATTTAACTTTAAGCACATTTTCAAGGATGAAAATGTGCTTCAAGGAGGAGAAGAATATTATAAAGTAATCTTTGGCAAGGATAAAAGACAAATCACAATTAAAATTATCTAGAAGCTTAGCCTAGTGATAAAGTCTATGGGATGGGAAGGAGGAGGTCGTGTGTTCAAATCCCATACGTTTGGTATGCGATTATTTTGCCCCAAGGGACCTCCAACCTTCTAGAAGTATCTAAACTCAAGTAACATGAGTTAACTTGAGTACAATAGGACACATGGCAACTTATCTCTCAATGGAATCAAGAAAACTCAAACACGTGGCACATATGCGCACACAATTCTATGTGTGATAAACCTTTGGTAGCAAGTCCTTTGAAGGTAGTGATACACACATTAATGCTACCCAAAATCTTGATCAACATTTGGCATGCTAGATTGGGCACATCTTGTAGATATTTTGTATAGACTTTAATTACATGTAACATGTACTTTTTGGATGGCACACCAAATTCATTTGGTGCATGTTATTTTGGATGATTTGGTAAAAAAAGTTTGGCTTCATTTGCCTTGTGCATTTCATTATAAGATTTCCATGATTTTTTATGCTCTATAGGATAGATTGTGGGGTTTACTTGCATTTGTCTAGGTAGATACTTTCATACCCTTGTGACCCATGCATACTTATTCACCATCTATGTTTGTCACTATGAGTTCACGGTGTTGACGAATGTCTCTGACATTTTTAGGGTGTTTTGAAGTAGAAAATTTCTAATGGGACCAGTGTATAATCTCATGGTAATATGTATAGCATTGACACACTTCTTACGTATTACATTGAATGAAGGATCTTATGGGCCTAAGAATGCTTCAATGTTTATGTAGTTATATTGGGTACAAAGTAGAGTTTCTTCATGTTATTGGAGCAATTTTGTATTGAAATCATTATTCTTTGTCATCTTTTTTCTCGTGGACCTATTGCAATTAATCATCTCATTAGTCTCCAACCTTAGCTAGAAGATCGACTAATCAGATAACAACTCAAAGTCATGTTTGTGCTAATTTTGGCTTGTTTACCTCTCAAAATTCTAGCTTATGTAGAAGGAATCACTCTCCGATTTTTTGGTCAAAAAATTTCTAAGCTACGTACTTGAGCTAGGAAGGTTAAAAGAAGAAGGAAAAAAAATTATTGCATGCCTCCCTAAGGCTACTTCTACACTCTCTTCTTCACTCATACTCTAGAGAAAAATAGCAAGCCAACCCAAAGAAAAAAAAAAGCACATATCCTAAGTCAACTTCTACACCCTTCTCTCCTCTTTGTAGGCTTACTATAAGGAACCACAACATCATGTGAGTGAAAAGGAGCATATGTGAAAAAAAAAAAAAAAACACACAAACACACACACAAAAAGGAACTTTGCACATGTCCTGAGGAAGCCTCTACACTCTATGCGTTTGAAGATATGATCTCTTCACATGAAGGAAAAGTATAAAAATTTTGATAAAAGCGTGTTATCCTCATTTTCTCTCGGTTGAAGTTTTATCCTCTCTCCGCTCTTGTGGCACTTGTGTGCACATTGTTGTTAGAAAAAGTGTGAAACTTTGGTGGAGCATAACTCTAGTTAAGATTGTCTATTTTCAATTAATTTTGACTCGTTTTGGAGGTCTTTTGATGTTTTGCATGCATTATTACACGGATTCTCAAAATTCTACAAAAATTGAAAGGTACAAGTATTTGACATGTTTTGAGTCTTGGAGGAGTAAGATGCAACCTTCAAGATCTCATTGATGTGGAGTGGTCGTGCATCATGAAAAGTTCGTGGTATGCATAGTGGAGGCTTGGACTATGCACTAGAAGATCAACAATGGAGGTGTTTGTGGACACGACATTTTCAACATTGACACATTTGAAAGAGGTCATTTTTGCATTCATTTGTAGCATCTCATCAACAACTCATCTTCAGAGTGAGCACTATAGCAATGAATCATGGGAGTCTCATCATTGAGGATTGGGGTATGTTTGTGTCTATGTGGTTCATCTTTCTATGTTTGGTGCTTCATCATTGTATCACTATTCATCTTATTGTCTATTGTAGCATCCTTTTGTTGTAGTGCACCTTCCCCATTTTATCTTTTTCCTCATCATCTCTAATGAATATGATCTCCCTTCTTATTGTTCTCCTTATCTCTTCTAGTGTGGCTATGTAAAGGGGTTCCCATAGCATATTATCTTGTAAGTCTAATTTATTTGTTGGAATTCTTGACTTATGATCTGTGGGTCTCTTTGCCTCTGTGTGGATTTAAGATTGTGGAGAGGTGCATCTATGTGAGTTTGGTTACTCAAATCATCCACCATTGTTGAATTGCATATATTTCACATTCAAAATCTTAGGAACTTAGTGTGATTTTGTGTTCCATACCCTTATGTACACAACATTTGGCATGCCCAATGGGACCTAAACCAGTGGAAGGATCTAAAGCAAAAAAATGATGTGAAGTAGTGTCCTTACATGGTACATACCAATAACTAGATCAAAGAGAAGCTATAGAGGAGAAATTTAGTGATAATGAGGATGATTCCATCATATCATAAGCATCAACAATCTTTGTTGCATCAAAGATATATATAAAACTCATGCAAAGAAGAATCATGAAGGACTTAAATCAACTTCTATTGAGGGTAAGCATTAACTTTCCTATCTATAGTGTATGTGAAAATCAAGGTATTGATGACCATGTGAGGCAGTTCTTAGCATTATGCAAAAATGGGGGGGGGGGGGGGGGGGGGGTATTGGATATTATGCTTTTTTGGCTTTGTTTCCACCACTCTAGATGCATTGCTCTTGGGACCAAGAGAACTTTAGGGTATAGCCAAGCGAGTCCTTCTCTGAGCTAATCACATGGGTAAGAGCATTGATGACAAGATCATCATAAGCTCCCACCAACTTCATGGCCCATAAATGGATAAGAAAGGAAATCCCATAAAGAATGCAACATCAATCGAAAGATGCACTCATTTCACACCACAACGTATGAATTCATTGTAGCAATAGCTTGAATTGAGGAGGCAAGATCCCTATCGGGGGTATAAAATTGATTTTATGCCTCAATTCAAGAAAGAGTAGAGATGCTCAAATTGTAAAAGGCCACCTAACCAAAGAAAATAAATATGGAGGATTTTTTATCAGAAATGGGGAGAGATTTGGAGGACCTTAGAGCAGAGAATGACATAAAAAATCTTTGTGATGCACTATCTATAACAATAAAGATCACAATGCTGATGAGCGCATGCAATGTGTAGGATGTAAATTTTGTAGTAAAGTTGTCCATGAAGCCAAAGATTGTTACATGTTAAGGGGTTCCCAACATATAATTTTCCAATTCAATGGGAATTCCATCTGGAGGAGTACCCCAAGCCCAACCTCTAAGGCAACTTAGGGCATGCACACATACATTTTACATAGATATTTCATGAAGTAATGGAACTTTCAGCTCGAATTCCACATGGGCCTAGGGGATCAAGGCCAATAATCTAATATCAATGTGGGGAGTATGGGATTATCTAGAAGAAATTCTCACTTCGAAAGGATTTTGTGCCATGTTGAGATTGTTCAAATACAAAGGACCATTATACAAGGCATTTCCCAAAGAATCATGTTTCACCAATCAACATCAGCAATGTTGCACACCATGAGGAGAAGAGACAAAACGTTTTGTTCATGCCATAAGGTACAAAGAAAGGGCAACAAAATCCATAGAAAGAGGAGTTCCATGATATATCAAGGCTTGAAGATAAGACGAATATCATTGATGAAGTGTTTGGAAGTACTAACATGAATCTTGGAGCAGTCTATGTTTGCTAAAGCGATGTGATGGTGATGCACCACCATGTATTCTTCTCTGAAGAGATCCACAATGATGCCCTTAGTGTAGAAAATCGAGCTCTAGTGATGAGCATATTGCTCTGCATAGACCTACAAGAAACAAAAACTACACAGTACACTGAGAGCATGTCTCGCAGTTCCTATACTTTACAAATGTGGTCAAACTTCGAGTATGTGGTTGACCAAGCCACTATATATTTTATTACAAAACATATACAAAAGTGTCTGACCTTCATTTGGCCTTACACATGGATACTAACAGTAAAAATCTCCCACTAAAGGCCAATATGGCCAAATCGACTTGAGGGAAAAATAAGGAATGGTAAAAAATACCTAAGTGTAAATATACAAACTATACCTCCAACTTGATGGGCATGTTACACAGTGTACAAGCAAGTATGCAAGATCAGGAATCAAGTAACCCCCATCAAGTGACAACATTGTCGAAATCTATCCTATGGTAGAGCTTTAGTCAAAGCATCTACACCATTATCTATACTATGAACCTTCTTAAGAATAGCGCACTCAGTGGCTTTCCACTCAGATATTTCAAAATCATATTGACTGCTTCTCAATGCTTCTTTCTAGGATTAGGCATATATCTGGTCAAAACTCACACTCTAATTGCAATATCTAGTCTCATAGCTACCATAGCATGTAGGAGACTACCAACAATAGATTGATAAGGAACCGTGATCATAAATTCCTTTTCCTCATCTGATTGCAGAAATCATCCTTTCTTAATTTCATATATGTAGATAAAGGTGTACTCAATGCCTTGCCACCTTGCATATTGAATTGGTGAAGTAATTTGGATATGTAATCACTTTGAAACAAGTATATGCATCCTTTACTCCTATCATGAGTAATACACATACCAAGAATACGTTTGGCATTAGCCAAATCCTTCATATCAAATGTCTCACTTAGCTTTTTTAGCAATGAGAAGGCATCAGAGGACTTCTCAGCAATCAACAATTTATCGACATAATGTATCAAGCATATTGAGCTTCCACCTGAGCATCTCTTTGTGTACAGACAATGACCTTGATTGCTTCGAGAATAACCTTGAGATTTCATAAAAGCATCAAACATCTGGTACCATTGTCTAGGAGACTTTCTAAGCCTATATAATCTCTTCTTTACCTTACAAACTAGCTGCTAGGAACTCCATAACCCTCTAGTTGTTCAATATAGATCTCATCTATAAGATCTCTATGCAAGAAAGTAATTTTCACATCCATTTGCACTAGTTCTAAGTCCTCTATTGCAACGAATCCAAGCAATATGCATAATGTAGTCATCTTCACTACTGGAGAGAAGTTTTCCTCGAAATCAAAACTATGTTGTTGCTTAGAACATGTTGCAAAAATTAGTGCTTTATATGTTGGAGAAGCACTATCTAATGTGAATTTTAGCTTATATATCCATTTATATGGTAACAATTTCCTACTCTTTGGCAAAGGTACTAATTCCCAAGTACCATTCTTGTGAATAGAACCCAATTCACTCTTTATGGCATGCTCCCACTTGTCATAATCCTCTATTTGCATAACTTCTTTATGGCAAGAAGGCTCACCAACATTTGTTAGCATAAAAAAATCCAAACTTGGAACACATCTATCATGTGGATGTGAGACATATGCATAATGTCTAAATGGTTTGATGATGAGCTTTCTCTTTCAACAGTTGGTTGAGCCTATGGAGATAAAGAAACTTGAGGTTTATTTACCAACTGCTCTAATCTATCTATTAAGCCTTGGAAGTGCAAACCTGGTGTAATACCATTTGTCTGGTTGAATGATTGATTGGCCTTGAACATAGCTTGAGCTAGTTCCACCATTTTTATGCACATTTTTGTTCTTTCAATCTCTAAATCTGCTCTAGGGTAGCTGTTGTCTAGGTTTGCACGTGTTGGCCCTTCTTGAAGTCGATCCTAGTATGCCTTGAGCATCATGTCCAAGTCTTCTAGGGTTGGATCTGCAAAAACAGATCCTGCTTGTGGTGGTCTATTTACAATGGTTGGTGGGTGGGGGTGAGGCTGGGGATGAGGTGGTGTGGGTGGAGTTTCGGCATGCGAGAGATTTTGAGAGGAAATATCTTCTATTTTTGTTTTTGCATATTTCAAGCTTTCTTCTAGTTTGGATGAATTTTTGGTCCACTTACAATTGTCCTTCTCTCTAGTATCCTTCCATGTTCTTTTTCTTCTCTTACTAGGCTCTCTTGACTCACTTAGCTCTGATTGCTCAGCTGGTTTAGATTGTTGTAAGGCTTCTGCCCTAGTAACTGCATGTATAGGAGCCACATTATCGCCACTGGAACTGGAATCCCCCAATAAGCCTACTACATTAACGGGTGTAACCTTTGGTGCACTAGAGGGATGTCCGGGACAATCTCTCAAGAGTTGTTCCTTGCCACACTCAAGACAAACGACTTGTATTGTGATGTTCTGCCCTTGATTCGAAGCTAGTGGGTGGAGTGGTTGTTGTCCTGGTATATGTTGAGGTTGGTTATATCCTCTATGTTCATATTGTCTAGTTGCCCCTCGTGGTCATGGACATGGGTTATACCTAGGAACTTCTCTGCCTGGTTCTCTAGGAGGGGACCAGTGTGGTTTACATGGGGGTGGTACAAACGGTCGTGGCTGTCTATTCATTGGATCATTTTCAGTGTTGTAGTTGGTATACTTCTACTCAATATAAGAGTACATGTTAGGCTCCTGAGTTGATGGTCTATTGTATGGATAAGGTTGTGATAACCCTAATCCTTCTATGGTGTAGACATGAGATGGATGATTTCCCCCGCAAAGTGTGCAAATTCCTAACATTGGCACTCTCAAGGAGGAGTTCTGGTAGTTCATTTGTCCTTGTACCCCTAATTTCTTGGCCACCAACTCCACCACTTCCTCCACACAGCTCGAACTAGAAGTTTCATTGCTCCTTGTATCCTCTGATTTGGTAAGATCTTGTGTGATTTTGAGATCTTCAGCTAAGTTGTCTTCCAAATCTATACATTCTTCAAGACACTCACTCAGAGTTTGCGACCATTTTACGTATACTAACATTCTCAATGTTCCATTGGTTAGACCTTCTAAAAATAGGGATATCATTTTCTGCTGAGAAGGTCTCTCTGTCATAGGGCATGGGGTCACGTATTGATTAAATCTTCGTGCTGCATTTTTTACTCTCTCGTTAGGACCTTGTTTGAAACTATGTATTAAGGATGACGAATTATGCTTGATCCCTCGCTTAGTGAACTCCCAAATAAATTCTTGGAAGAATTTTTCAATATGATAAAAGGAATTTGGATCCAAGGATTGAAACCAAGCTAAGGCTATTCCCATGAGGGTTAGCCCAAAGGATTCATATTGCATGAAAAAGTCATCCACTTGCTCTGCTCGCAATACCTGCTTGAATTCTGCAATGTGGTCATAGGGCTCTCCTATGCCATCGTAATGATTTCGCATACATTTGGCCAATTGGATTGGTCTCACTCTTTTACCTTGCTTTGGGGATCGAATTATGATGGGAACACCTTGGGGTGGTTTTGTCCTAAAGGTAGGTCTATTCATATTTCCCATTGCCTGGCTAGTGTGGTCGTGGGGGTTAATTCCTGGAATGGTGAATTGCTCATGTGGTATATCAGGTATACTACCTTGGCTCATTTGTCCTAACATCACATTTTCTATTCTTTGCTGGGTCTCAAATGGGTTTTTTGAGGTAGTTGCATGATCTTGAACTAACTCTCCTCTTTCATTAATTTGATTAGGGTTTTCAGTTACTACATAGATTTGGCCCATCTTGTCAATGTAGACTCCATCTTCGTACTTGACAGTTGTTCTTGGAACTATTTCTAATTCAGTAGTGTTTCTGATTCTTACTACTGACCTGTATAGACCATCGAGGTAGATGGGTATTCCTTGTAGGTTAGTGGATACATATTGAAGAGACATCCTATATTCCCCTTCCACTATAGACATAAGACCTTCCCTAGGTATGGATCTATGCATGTCTTCAAAAGTCAAGAGTCTCTCCCAGTTAAATGACATTTTTGACTCACTTGTCTAAGAACTCAGCACGTAGTGTTAACCACTGAGTTGTGAGTCCTTGACTTGGCTGTGTGGTTGACCTTAGTTTCAAGTGATTTGGTATTTTATCTATCTCTTCTTAAGTATCAACTTGAGCTTAGGTTCATAAGCCTTGTCTACAAGTCCAAAATTGTCCTTTGAATTGCTCAAAATCTTGTGGAACCCCTTGCTTCCTAGTCCAACCCAAGGGTGAACTTCAAAATACCCTATCTAATAATCCTCGTATTAATTTTACCAATTCAGGGTTCTGGGGGTTAAAACAAGGAAACGGGATCTCTCTGGGAATACCTCAGGATAGGCAATACGATACTAGATTTTCACGATACAATACCGCAAGGGAGACTACGATCTCGGTACCAAATTCCACGATACGATACTGCTATCCACACGATATGATACTAGACATGGTCACGATATGATACCAGAATTTACATGATACTATACCAAAAATCACACGATACGATACCAGATTGCTCACGATACGATACTAGGGTAGGTGACAATACGATACCATGTGGACGATACTAGACATGGTCACGATATGATACCAGAATTTACATGATACTATACCAAAAATCACACGATACGATACCAGATTGCTCACGATACGATACTAGGGTAGGTGACAATACGATACCATGTGGACGATACAATAGCAAAAATTTACACGATACAATACTTGACATGTCGACGATATGATACCAGCAATCACACGATACGATACCAGGGTAAGGGACGATACGATACCAGTCCAATCGCGATACGATACCACAAGGTGCACGATACGATACCAAAAATTTACACGATACAATACTGGAACTCTCACGATACGATACTGATTCTATGGACGATACGATACCAAAGGGTCAGACGATACGATACCACTTTTTTGCACGATACGATACTAGATTGGGCACGATATGATACCAATTTGACGATACGATACCAAACTAGCATGTGATACAATATTGCACGGTCAATGATACGATACCAAGACCGAGACGATACAATACCACGTGGACCGCGATACGATACCACCCGGACAACCGTGATCGCGATACCAGAACTTGACAATATGATGCCAGAATGGTATCGCGATACCTCAAGTGGCTGTGCACAATACGATACCTCAAAAAATATCGTGATACTCAGGAATTCTGGTATCGTGATACCAAAACTCAACCGGACATGATACTTGGATATTTTTAAGCCCAAATTCAAAAATGTGTACCTTAGGTTCTCCTTGTCACTCCTATGAGTCTGTATCTGCAATGTCACCCTCCAAACTCATGATACCACCGATGTGATACCAGACGCAGGTTTGGTCATGCCGCAATTCTATCACTCAGATTTTTGATGTTTTAAGTGGATTTCAAGGCGATTTCTTCAGCGTTTCAGCTCTGAACACCCTCTGCACTTGTTCTTCACAGTTGTAAGTGAAAAACGAGGTGAAGGTACACTAAAAAATGAGAAAAAATCAGAGAAGATGAAGATGGAAGAAGATGGTGATGATGATGAAGATGAAGAAGAGGGAAAACTCAGAAACTGAACTGAAAATGGTGATTTTTTTTAGCTTCCAATGTCGCTACTCTACATCTTACCGTCACATGCTTGTCCTCCAAGCTCTCTCCCTGGCAACGGTGCCAAATTTGGTGTCACTCTAGCACAATGGCAAGTACCAATGTGAGGAACTTCACCTCATAAATTTCAATCCGAGGAGACGTGAGGACCGGTATGAAAACCAAGAGCAAGTGAAGTGCACAAGTGCGTGAGTGAAAGCACACAAACATGCACACACATACACACACATGCGCACAAGGTAAGAGCATAGAGTGGAACAATGGAAGGACTTGAATTACAAAAGAACTCTCTTAGAAAGTTGAAACCTACAACAAGCTAGCCCCAAAAATGAGCTCTCCAGCCCTTTTTATAGTTTTTTGAGTAGTTTTGGCCCTATCCAGACCTAGTGTCTGGCCTAGTTAAAAATTAGGTTCCAAGGCTTATTTGAGAACTCAAACGAAATCTAAAAATTATGAAAATTGGTGGGATGCTACTTCTAATACTCCTCAAGCTTGAGGACTCCTCGGCTTGAAAAAAATGGAGTTGTAAAAATGGAAAATGGTATTTACAATGGATTTTAGTGACAAAAGTCAGTATATTTATAGGGATTTCTTCTAAAAATTTGACATGTGCTTCTTGGAGCTCCCTACATGCTCCTTCTTCTTGTGTGTCCACTTCATTGATGTGCTTCACTGATTGTGTGTGATCTTGATTGTCAACAATGAGCCTCATAGCTTACCGCTACACTTGAAATCTCATCTATTCTCTCTATCTCTCACTCATCTATTTTTTAGTCTTAAGGTGTGTATGTTAAGGTTCATCTGTTGGAAGATCTTGTAAACCTGTGATATATTGTTATTGTGGCCCATTACCACTTCCAACATTTGGTATCAGAGCCTAGTTGACATACACCCTTAACATGATGAGTGACTATAGACTTGAGAATGAAGACAAGCTTGAGGGCATGTCTAATTATCCAATGTGGAGTTTTATGATGATGAATCTGTTAGTATCAAAGGACTTATGGAATATTGTCAATAGCACTTATCCAAGGCCAAGACAAAACAAAGAAGATGTTGCTTCATCTTCTAGAAGACCTGTTGTTCCTATTTTTGCTCAACAAGATGTTAGTGAAGAAGAAGAAACTCTTTCATCATCAGGAGTTTGTACTACTACCAGATTATGTCCTACAAAAGAGCAATCTACATGGGATTCAAGGGATGCTTTGGCACTTTCATATATTTCTATGGGAGTTAAGAGGCATATTATACCCCAGATCAGGTCTTGCAAAACCTCTCCTCAGGCTTGTTGGAGTTAGAGAATCTCTATCAGAGCAGAAACCCTGCCAGGAAAGCTCATCTAAGGAGAAAAGTAGCCAACACAAGGATGAAAGTTGGTGAATCAATTCAGACACATATTTTGAAGCTCAAAGATTAACGAGATCAATTACTCAATGTAGGAGTAAACATTTTTTATGAAGAGATGGTAAACACACTTCTAAACTCACTTCCATCTACACATCGTGCTTTTGTTACCTCTTTGCTCTCTCTACAAGAGATAGACAAATTTCATTTGAAGAGCTACAGTTCCTATTACTTCAAGATGAAGATCAACAAAAGGGTATGGAAGAGAATGATGAAGGCATGTTATCGTCGTCAAAGAGAAAGAAGAAGAAGGAGACAAAGAAGGAGCAGAAGATTCAACAATCTAAGAAAGAAAGTAATTCTTTTAATCCTAAGTCTTCCAGTCCTTTTCTTAATGCTTCCTCTACACCCAAAGAAAAGTCTTCGACTACATCTGATTCAAAGAAAGGAGTATGCCATTATTGTAAGAGACCAGTCATTACATAGCAGAATGCACAACAAGGATTTTAATGAAAAGAAGAAAGCATCAGGTAATAGTGTTGAAGATGATCCAAAACCCAAATCTTCAAAGATAGATTCATATGCATGTGCTACTATTGAAGAAATAGCTTTTGATCAGGTAGCATTAAATGCAATCTTAGACAATCCTTGGATTTTTTTTTATGGAGCTACTAAGCATATGACGATTTGCAAAAAGGTGTTTTCTTCCCTTTCTAACTTTTCAGTTAGAAGAGTGACCATTGTAGATGGTCATGATTTGGATGTTGTTGGTGTTGGAGAACTGAACTTTAAGTCTAGAGCAGGTGGAAATTCCACAATTTCCAATGTTCTTTATGTTCCAAACATGAAGAAGAATTTGCTCTTTATCTCTACTTTCTTGTCAGATGGTTATAAAGTAGTGTTTAAGAAAGATTCATGTCAGATCCTCTCACTTGATGAGGAACATTGTCTGCTTCAAGGTGAAAACAAAAGTGACATGTTTGTTTTGTCCAAAGTAAGTCATGCTAATGTTGCTAATTCTACTACACCTATCCAGAACATGAAGTTATGGCATGCTAGATTTGGTCATATCAGTTACACAGCTCTCAAACATCTCAAAGATCAAGGTATGTTGGAGAGTTTGCCTAATTTTGCTTTACCAAATGATGTAGAGTCATGTGAAGGATGTCTTGAAGGAAAGCTTCATTTCAAGAAGCATGGATATATCACAGCCACAAGGAAGTTATAGATCATACATTCACATGTGAATGGTCCGATGAGAATAGATTATATTCAAGGTTACACGTACTTTGTTATGTTCATTGATGATTTCTCAAGATATTCATGGATTTACGGTCTTAAAGTGAATTCAGAGGTTTTTCCTACTTTCAAGAAGTTCATAGCTGTGGTTGAAAATGAAAGTCGGTCAAAGACCCAGATTTTGAGAAGTGATAGAGGAGGAGAGCACATGTCTAAAGATTTTAAGTCTTTTCTTGAAGACAATGGTATCTCTCATCAACTCACTATTGCTCACATGCTAGAATAGAATGGTGTTGCAGAGAGAAAAAATAGGATACTTGTTGAGATGATGCATAGTATGATGTCATCCAAAAGGCTTTCTCCCAATTTTTGGTTTGATGCAGTACATATAGCTAATCACATTTTGAATAGGTCTTCCACAAAAGCTTTGAAGGTCATCACACTTTATGAAGCTTATTATGGAAAGAAACCCAATGTGAGTTACTTCAAAGTTTTTGGTTCCCCACACGATCTATGTTCCAAATACAGTGATATCCTACTCTCACACAATGCATATATTGGAGAAAGTCAAATTTATGTTAAGAGGGAAGAGATTCTAGATTTCATAAAGGTAGATAACTATGCATTTTTTAGAAGAAATCTGGGTGCTTACATTCAGCCATACAAGGGGGTGATGAATCTTCTCAAACCCTAAGACATGCAAGTGAAGAGTTTCATTACCTACATCAGTACCAAGTCCATCATCAATACCTCTTGAAGTTTTGACTTATGAAGCAGGAGAAGATTCTAGAGTTCTAGAAGAAAGAGATATTAAGGAACCAGAAGATATACCACCACTTTTCAGGAATACGCTAAAGTGGTTATATCAAACATGGAAGAAGTGTGGTATACAGGAATACACAAGAAGAACTAGAAGTTAGACTAGGAGACAACAAAAGACTAGGTAAATTATGCAAAATATTTTGAGATTCATAATTTTTTAGCTCTTACTTCAGTTGAGAATGAACGAGCTAGTGTTCAAGGTGCACTACAAAGTGATATGATTATCAGAAATCCCAGGATTGAGTTCCAGAACAGAGATAAGTGTATCTACATGACACAACAAAAATACATTGAGAAATTATTGGGAAGGTTTGAGATGACAGATTCTAAGTCTAAGCAAACACCAATGGTTGTCAATGTGTTATTACATTCGATAGTAGATTCATAACCATTTGATGTTGCATTATATAGTCAAGCAATTAGTTACTTGATGTCCAGACATTCAATTTGCAGTTTCTCAAATATCCAAGTTCATGCATAGTCCGTTGAAAATTCATCGGAGAGCAGTTAAGAGAATTTTCATATATTTGAAGGGAACTTCAATTTATGCTATGGTATTTCCAAAGTCTTCACATTTTTTACTTAAAGGTTTTTCAGATTCTAATTGGGCAGGTGATAAAGACTCAAGAAGAAGCACAAGTGTTTATTGTTTCTTTTTAAGAGATTGTCTTATCTCTTGGATGTCAAAGAAACAACCTACAGTTGCTTCATCTTCAAGTGAAGCAGAGTACAAGGTTGCCTTTACAGCTACACTTGAATCCGTTTGGTTACAAAATATTCTTAGTTATCTTGATGTTCACGTTCATCTTCCAGTACATATATTTTCAGATAGTCAAAGTGCTATTGTTATTGCTATTGCAAAGAACCCTGTTCATCATGCTAGGAAAAAGCATCTAGAGGTTCATTACCACTATATTCAAGAATAAGTACCTAAGAAGCACATTGAGCTAGTCTACATACCTACAAGTGAAAATGTTGCATATATTTTTACCAAAGGATTGACCAAGGAAAGTCACAATAAGTTTTGCAAGTTATTAAAACGTGTGCCATTGTGACATTGAAGGGGGCATTCTTGGAGACAATGTCAAAGTTGTCCAAAATCTTCAATAAATATTAGCATTTCTAATATCCTTCAGTTCGAATCCCGCCATTGACATCGTGTAAGGCATATCTATTTTCAAAAAGCATGGGGCATTTTTGCAATTTTTGTTGCAAAGATTTATTTTTAGAACGATCATAGATTTTCAGTTCTTGCTTTTGTTTTACGTTGTGGTTTTCAAGAGTTGCCAACTAGTATATAAGAAGAGCATATTCATTATGTGATAATCAACTCAAGGAGCAATCACATAAGCAATCTTCTCAAGCTACTCAAGGAGAACTTGAGGAGATCTTGGAGGCCATCTAGTTCTCACACTCTTGGAGGGTTCGTGGTCTACATCTTGATGATTATTTGGAGGAGATTTTTCCAGCATACCATCAACATCCATTGTTGATTTACTGTGAGTAGCAAGTCTATTTCCATTGTTACTTGCTAGGTTTATATTCTCCATATTCACACACACACACACACACACTCTTCATACCTCGTAGGCACACAATCTCTTGTATCTAGTTCCTGTTTCTAGCTAGATATAGATATTGTCAGTTTGTATCATACACACACATTGTAAATTTTCATTCAAATATAGATATTGTAGGTGAGCCTCATAGATTACCGTTACACTTGAAATCTCGTCTATTCTCTCTATCTCTCACTCATTTATTTTTTAGCCTTAAGGTGTGTATGTTAAGGCTCATCTGTTGAAAGATCTTGTAAAGATGTGATCTATTGTTATTGTGACCCAAGTACCACTTCCAACATTTGTAACACCTAAGAAGTTTGTGTTTGTGATCCTTATGTACTATGTTTTTCTACGTATTTTGTAGCCTTTGTGCGGAGTACCATGTGCGGGACTTGGAGCTTGATTCTCTACTATGAGGATATTATCATGGAGCTCTAGAGGAGGAGAATGCACTGTGGTGCATCCCCATCGAAATACTTCGTTGGTATTAGAGCATCTCGATGCAAAAGCATTGTTCCTTTTGTGCAAGCAAAGCGAGCACCTACCCACCAACCCAAGGCAAGCACCCACCCACCCACCCAAGGCTTTCTACAATTCTTATGAGTAAGGTGGTGACCAAGACGTAGACCTTGGCATACCCTATCATCGGAGTCACTAAATACCCATTGGTGCTATTGTCTACATATGATGGAGGACAACAACAATCAAGGAAGATGAAGGTCCTCGATACTTCCTGGGAGGTCCCCCGTCCCAATACTATTCCCCCTGGAGCTCGCTTAACCGTGGAAATCTCTTACCATTAAGCTACACTCTAGTGGTGCTTGAACAAGGGGAAAGACTAAGGTTCACATTATCTTCAACAAGTTTTGGGCCCAAGGTGCTTTGCTTTCAAAACCTATTTTTGAAGCATTTTTGGGGTGATTTTTGGAGCCATTGTGGAGTACATTCATGCATAGTTCTCTCTAAAGAGGTCCAAGAACATCAAGAAGAGTGTTCTTTGTACTTCTTTGACAATGAATGTTCACCTTTTCAGTTTATGTCGATGATATGTTGATTGCAAGAATTCCTCTTATGACTTGTCAATTCTCAAAAAGAAGTTGATTTAGACATTTGATATGAAGGATTTGGGGGATGCCAAGCATATTCTTGGCATGCACATTACTCGTGATAGGAGTAAAATATGCATATACTTGTCTCAAAATGATAACATATCCAAAGTATTTCATAGGTTCAATATACAAGGTGCAAAGGCATTGAGTACACCTTTAGCCACATATGTGAAATTGAGCAAGGATGATTGCCCCATGAACAAAATTCCTTATCATTCTATTGTTGGTAGTCTCATGTATGCTATGGTAGCTATGAGATCGAACATTGCATTTGTAGTGGGAGTTGTGAGCAAATATATGCTTGATCTTGGCAAGCAACATTGGGAAGCGATCAAGATGATTTTGAGATATCTGAGTTGCACTAAGGACAAGTGTCTATGCTTAGGTAGAGGGAAAGCATCCATTATTGGTTACACAGAGTTTTACTATGCTAGTTGTGTAGATAATCATAAGTCTATATTAGGGTACATTTTTCATTTTGTTGGAGGTGCTATCTCTTGGAGATCTTGTCTTCAAGAATGTACAATTTTTTCCACCACAAAAGTAGAGTATGTTGCAGCAAGCGAGGCATGTAAGGAAGCATTGTGCCTTGCTCGTGATATGGATCTACCCCAGCATGTACCTCATTTTCTCAATGATGGTCAGAGTGCCATTGCTTTGGCTAAGAATCCGGTCTATCATGCAATGACCAAGCACATTGAGGTGACCTATCACTTCATTAGAGATTTCTTAGCCACCGAGCGCATTATTCTTGAGAAGTTCCATACTCAAGATAATGTGCAGATACTTTGACTAAAGCTCTAACATAGGATAGCTTTCAACACTGTTGTGACTTGATGGGGGTTACTTGATTCATGATCTTACACTATCGATTGTATATTGTGTGACATGCCCATTAGGTGGGAGGTATAGTTTGCATACTTACAGTCAGGTATTCTTTATCATTCTTCATTTTTTTCCTATAGTTACTTTGGCCATATTGGCCTTTAGTGGGAGATTGTTACCATTAGTGTCCATGTGACAGGACAAATGGACACTGGACACTTTTTTATATGTTCTTTAATAAAACATATACTGGCTTAGTTAGCCACAAACTAGAAGTTCGACCACATTTGTAACGCCTAAGAAGTCTATGTTCATGCTCCATGTTTATTGTGTTTTTTTTTTGCATATTCTGTAGTCTCAATATGGAGTACCATGTGTAACATGTGGTGCTCAATTTTCTACTCCGAGGATATCATCATGGAGCTCTAGAGGAGGAGAACGCACTATGATGCATCATCATCAAAATACTTCATAGCTCTTTTTTCTCACAATAGTTTCCAATGCAAAATCTGCCTCATGATAGGTTTTTCCCTAATTTAAACCCAAACTACTTGTGAGAATGCCTAGTTTTGGAATAAAAACCTATTTTTCTAAAAATTGGGGCAACACTATAAAAGAAAAGTAGAAACCAAGCTTCAAAGGCATTAGAAGTATCTCCATTGTAAATTTTATATTTTGATGATATTGTTTTGGGCTCAAAATAACATTTGGAACCTAATTTTTAAACTAGGACGTACATTATAGTGGACAAAGCTCTTCTAAGAACTATAAAAGTGAAAGAGATCTCATTTGATAGGGTTAGTTTGATGGTCTAGAGCTTCTATGAGCTTGCACTCATTCTTTGAGCCATAGAGAGCTTCTTGGAAGACTCTCATCTTGCCTACCTGTGAGTATGTGTGTAAGCATGTGTGTGATTGTGATCTCCCTTATTTATGTGTGTGTACTTCCATCTTGCCACATATGTTCTTGAGACCACCAATTGTTTAGTCCATAGATTGAAATTTCATTGTGTGAGGATTTTCCCAGTTGACATTGGTACATTGGTGTCACATTATGTTATGTTGTGAAAGACCTCTTACAAGGTGTGGGACACTTGGCAATTTGTGAGTGCACCTTCTAATTGGAAGGGTAAAAGAGAGAGAAGTCTAGGGAATGTCAAGAGATTTATGAAGACACTCTTGAGGGAAATTGGATGGATGGGAGGAAATAGGAAGGTGTATCATTGTGTATGTTGAGAGGTCAAAGTTGAAGACAACATCTACATGAGTAGCCTATGGCAAGAGAATTTTTGTTAATGCATCATTGGCATCAGGGTTGAGATACTAACCTTCCATGAAGGGCAAACACTAACAAAGGCTCTACCTATGGGCACCCTTAAGAAGCACTCTTTCACACATGCACAAGTGTGTGGATAGAAGGAGGGAGCATTTTATGCCCTCTCCCACAACTACATTGAAATGGAACATCAATATTATTTATACAAAGCTTTCTTGGAAAAACATGGCATGTGGGATATATTAGCAGTCAGTAGCACCCTCTGCATTGTCTGTGTGAGAGAAGGAGTGGGGCTCTTTTCTATAAAAACCATAATCAACATATATAATTTTTTTATCTTTTGAATATTTCTTCATTTTGAGAGGGGAGGAAGAAGAAATTTGGTTATAATTTGGTGCGAAAAACATAGACATGTGAACTAGGGATACATATTCTTATATGAATTTAGCAAACTTCTTAAACTGTAAAGAAGGACAAGCTCTTTGCATCTTTAAAAACTTCTTTCTACAATTTCTATTAAATGTTTCACGTATAAATTCTAACAAATCTCCTTTTTGGTGAGAAAAAAGAAGATAGTTTTGACAAGGGTTTTAAATGGAAAGCATATATATAAGAACTATGGTGTATGAAATCTTGGGAAGAGTTGGAAATTTCAAAAACTAGTGGAGTAAGAGGAGAATATAGCCTTTTCTAATCCCTCTTTCATGATTTTCACTCAATTCCTCTCTTAGAGACCATCTATGTATATGTCGATGGTTTTTTTTTTTGCTATATTTCTCTCATCTGATGTCCCTTTTCAAATTTTACCCTAAAAGGGACATCTATACAAAGAGGGAGAAGAATACTTTGCATCAATGCAAAGATATTTACCTTCCTAGAAAAATTAAATTTTTTCGTAGCACTTTGAAAATTCTGCTAGCACCTCTACCTAACCTTTTGGGACACATAACTTCACCATTTAGCGTCTAAATGACATGATATCACTTCCTACTAATCAATCTACTTGAAAAGCATGTTTTATATGTTTGGGGGTCTAGCAAGGATTTATAAGGTATGGAAATCAAATATTTGTAGGTAGACAAAAGCCTTTTTCTTGATTTAAAAGCGGTGTCATAGAGATTTACACCTCTACATATCTAGAGTTTGAACCATCCATCTCCAAACTTCTAAAGAGAGACTTCCAACTCAAAAGATAAAAATCATTGTTAGTCAGTATTTGGTCAAATATGAGCAAATTTATTATTGCACCACTTGAAAGTGCTCGTCGAGAGCCTTCCAACGATATATAACATTGTACCATTTGGTTCTAGAACGAGTCACTATGATCCAAAATACTTTAGTTTATGAATTATCTTTAGTACAGCGTCAGCAGCATGGTCTAAGAAAAGCATGTAAAATGAGAGGTGATTGATCTGGGTTTGATTCCTCTTCGTAGCAAAACACCAAATCCTTTATGAAAAGCTTTATTTCTCCAAAAGCTTATGGACGATGGAAAACAAACTTTCAACATCGATTTGATTTTTTATAGCGATTGTATTTTTTTGTTTGCCAAATCGTATTGAATGTGCTTTTTGCATATCTAAAATACTATACAAGAACAAGCAAAGCTCTATTTAACCATCCCTCATAGAAGTATCATTTTATCTTTTCAAGATCTTCTCAAGGAGCTCTAGCATTGGAGATTTGGAGGACTTGAAGGTGCTAGTTCTACATCTACTTGATGGAGGGTGGCTATCTCTCATCTTGGTGGTGATTCTTGTAACATGCTTGGAGGAGGTGTAGCTCAGTGATGAGTAGCACCTCCTTTAATGTCAATCCGCGAAGACGTGAGGATGGTATGAAGACCTCGAGCAAGTGAAGGCACAAATGTGTGAGTGAGAAGCACACTAACATGCACACACATACACACACACGCGCACACACAGCAAGAACAAAGAGAGTAAGACAATGGAATCACTTCTATTGCAACCAAGTTCTCATACAAGCTCAAAACTACAAGAAGCTAGCCCAAAAATGAGCTCTCTAGCTCTATTTATAGTTTTTGACTAGCTTTGGCCCTGTCCAGACCTAGTGTCCGGCCTAGTTAAAAATTAGGTTCTAGGGCTTATTTGAGGGCTCAAACGAGATCTAAAAATTATGAAAATTGGCAGGCAACTACTTCTAAGGCTCCCCAAGCTCAAGGACTCCTCGGCTTGTACAAAATGGAGCTACAAAAAGTGAAATGATCTTTACAAGGGTTTTTCGTGATGAGAATCACTTTAAAATGATGTAAGGGTTTTGAAAAAAAATGAAGGGTTGCCTTAGTGCTAGATCTGCATGTGTGTCCGTACTTGCTTCTTCCCGTGTGTTGTCAACACTCTCCCCCCCCTAGCGTATGTCGCCTCTGACAGACCTCTGCTCCACTGTTTGATCAATGTAGTTCTGCAGGAGGTCGGTTGCCACTTCTTGTTCCTTGATGCGTAGTCCCCGAACCAAGTCTCTCTGGAGGGTCTCCCAATTGACTACACCCGGTATGTCCGGTTGTGGCATTGTGTAGAGCTCTGAGTGCATGGTTTGTTCACACACGAATAGATGTAGCAGGTGGGTTGGGCGTGGTGCGAACACTTCTGAGTGTGACTCCCAAAACCCCGTGGTGAACATATCATCAAAGGTTTGCTTGTAGCAGGCAGGGAGATATCTTATTCATGCATGCCATGCGTAAGCTACTCGAATGCTCGGGGTCGTGCTCATATAGCAAATCATAATTACCGTTGATAAAGCCCGGAATTGAAGGCTGGATGTTACGTACATTTCGAAAGGTCTTTAGGACCACTTGTATCATGTCCAAAATTTTGAGCATCATTTGAGCGGCGACATCCGGCATGGGGTGGAGACGTGGCATCCAATGCTTGATGGTGGCTATCATGTATGATACTGTCGGTGTGCCGGTTGGGGGTGCGATTGCGGGGTAATTGAGCCATTCTTTACAATTTGCGTTGTTCTGAACCTTGATGGCGAATGCTTTCCATGATCTTCTTCTTTGTACTGGACCAAAGCATGGGTTATATTTCAGATGCATGGGAGCATGATCCCATGTTCGTAACATTTCTGGATAGGTCTCCAGTAACTTTTGCCTCCATATGGGCTGGAATATGGCCCCTTTTTTGGCTGCCTCTGGGATGTCCTCGGGTTCGAATTGTGTTGCGAAAGAGGGGTACTTGTTGGTTATGCGTTTGATCTCAGCATTGTAGTCTGCCAACAATACAAAATAAGGTTTGTATTGTAACTCTGAGCTAGTTATCAGCCGCCTAGGAGCCAGGTTCGAAAAATATTCAGATTTGAGTATGGTCTCCTCTATGGCTTTCATGGCTAGCATCTGAGTTGCAACACGCTCTTCGTGAGTGTGACCCATCTCCTCTACCTGCTTCATCCATGCTGACGGGGGTTCCTCATATGTATCCTGGCCTTCCTCCGTAATTCTGCCTCCTGGAAGGGGTTGAGGCTCATAATTATCTTCAAATGTCTCCTCCACTGGAATGACTACTGTTTCTTCTTCTATGGTTTGATCAGGTGGAGAGGGAGGACGTTCATACTGTAACAACTTAATTTTTAGTTCTGTAACCTGTTGCCGTAGCTCAAGTACTTCATTGGTTACTGATAATTCCGGCTCCGGTGAGGTTGCAGCGTTGGCCATCTCTTTAGGTACCTGTTGGTGTGGTGTAGGCACTTGGGCTTTCCGTAGGTCTCTGACTTGGTCTGCAAGCTGATCATGTGCTTCTAAAAGATTGGCATAGGTTTCCAATACTTGTTGTATGGTTTCTGAGGGGATGGCTTGAAATTTGGCAGGGTCGATGGGTGCCCTTGGAGTATTTTCCATGGCTGCTTCGAGGTTGTCTTGATTTTGTTGCTGTAGTCTTTTGTTTTCTTCTTGGGCAGCCGCTAAATGGCGTCAGAGCAGAGCCATGTTTCGTTGTAGTCTAGCATTGCGGGCTAGCTGATCTCTAAGTTGTTCTTCCATTGCCCTGCTCTTCTCTGTATGTGTGGACTCAAGCTCCACTTGATATTGTTGGAGGGTGGTCACCTCCCGCTGTAATTCGGTATTAGACGACTCCAAGGCAGTGACACGTGCCTGGAGGTGGGATGACAAAGTAAATAGCTCTTTATTGTTTTCTTCTAGTAACTTGTATTCCTGTTTAAGTTGGGCAGCAGCTTCCAGCATGGTGTTGAGCGCATGACTAAATGAGTTGGGTGCAGGGGTAAGTATGGACGATGCAAGGGGTCGGGAGATGGGAAAGGGAAAAGTGGATGTTGTGCCTACTGTGTTTGGCAATGGTGATGTGAGTGACATGACACGTGGTGACGTTGGAAGAACCGTGGTGGTGGGTGATCCTATGGACGGTGAGATGTCCATGGGATCAGATGTGAGAGTGTGTGATTCGTGAACTGTGAATACAGGGATGGTGGGTGGTGTGATAGTGGTGGCAGTGAATGTAGGGGAAAGGGGTTGGGAAAGGGACTTTTATTATAATTATCCACCTGTTGGAGTATATTTACAAGGTTTGTCCAGAAAGATGGTTGTGTGATTTGGGTTGAGCATGAGGCGGTTACTAGGGAAGTGGTGGACAGGGCTTGGGTGTGGGTGAATGGAAAAGGATCGGATAAGGTCTGTCTAGTGGCAAGTGGTTGTCCAAGGGCAGGGAGATAGGAAAGGTGACGTAGTATGGTTTGATCGATGGCCGGATGACCGGTGTGAGGTTCAGAAATTTGGGTGGAAGTGTTGGATGTGGGTAAAGGGAAGGATGTAAAAGCGGAGGTGTGTACGATGGTTTCATGACGGGTGGATATCGGTTGTTCAAAAGGGCTAGTGGAGAAGGGTTCTGAGGGTTGAATGGAAGGTGGCGGTGGAGATGGTACCTGTGTAATTACCTCTTGTTCGTCGGTGGGCCTTGGGCTCGTCATGTGAACATCCTCTGAGATTATAGTAGGCAAGGCAGTAGAGACTTCCATTTGAATCATTTTCCCGCGTCGTGGCTGTGTATCAATCCTTCGTTGATCATAGATAGGGTTTTCCTGATAGACCATTGTCCTCAATGCTTCCCCGATCCCACATGTCTCTGCCAATAGATTCAATGATTCCACAAAATGTGAGTCGACATTTTCGGTTTGAAGCATCTGGTTCACTAGAGCTCTGTTCGCCTCTTCTGTCATCTTATGTCTTCTCTGTACCTGCTTGATTGTCTTGTACAGCCGTCTGAGTTGTGCTGTGTAGGCAGGGGCCTCCTCTTCACTATCTTCTGGTTCATTTCTTTGTGCACCTTCCTGAATTTGAGTGTTTGGGTCATGATGATGTTGTGCCACTTCTTCCCCATGTACTCTGCTTGTCTCGCCCCGTGGCTGTTCTCTTTGGACTGATGTTCCCGGATCAACATTGTCAGGGGAATCTTCACTGTTTGATAGGGGGACTGTCTGCAGGAATCTTTCAAAATCAAAGTTTGGGTCCTCTGTGAAGGTGGCCATGGATGCAAACTCTGCATTGGTAGGTAGTGGAAGGGCGGATGGAGCGGGTTGTATCACCTCCCCAGCTTGAACTCCTTGAAGATGGATCGTGAAAGGTGCGACATGAGCTTCTGGTCGGGGAGAAGCTTCGGTCGTGGCTTCTCGAGGGATCATTACCTGGGAAACCTGCGAAAGCGATCCACGCATTCGTTTTGCCGGCTGGCTCCCTGACTTCCGCCCTTTGAACAGCTCTAGTTGTGCATACTTTAGGGCTCTGGCAACTGGCACATCATATGCAAGACATCTATAGATAATTCTTGTAAGTGCACAACAGCCATGTAAAGTGGGCTTCCTCACACCCCGCTTGCCTGCCTCATACACTTGGTCTAAGATCCATACCGGCATCTTAATGGGCAAGCTTCCAGTCTCTGCTAGATATAGCCCATACCATATTTTCTTGTGAGGTTGGGTGAAACGGTCCTGAGCTGGGAATGCGAAGTGTTGGAGGCACATCCGCAAAGGTATGGCGATGTTGGGGGTGAGGGCGCACATTTCTTTGAGCTTCTTGATTCTATTGCTTTTCATCGACTCAGGTATCAAGGGGTCACGGTCAGAAGGTACATGCGTGCCATACATCTGAAGTGCTTCCCTGATCAAAGTAACATTCAATTCCAACTTCCTCATTTCCTCCAGATTTGACAAGGAGGGCACCCAGAAGGTGCCTGAATGATCTTTATCCCCTGTCGGCTTCAGTGTGGCAATTAAGTAGTAGCACCTGAGGAAATCGGGTTTAGGTAGAGCTGCACTGAAATAAGTTTGTAATCCTGCTTTTTGCCAGATATCTTGAAGTGGAGCTGTATTTTGCAATGCTTCGAATTCTCGTGAGAAGAACTGGAAGGTCCACCACACTCCTCCACATTCCATCTTGGACTCCCAGATATGATCTGCGTCCCCCAAATCTCCTGGCATCTCATTGAACCAGTGAGAATGCCCCTTTACTCTTTCGGTTAGGCCATTTGGTGGATCTAGAATAGGAATTCTCCGCACATTCACGAACTCCTCAGGCCGAGTTGTTGGTGGGGCCTCCACCGGCATAGCATCCCAATTGATCGGAGCACCAGATCCTGCCTGAGAGCTTGTGCCTGCTGCTGTTGCCATGAGGATAGGTTGCTTATCTGTTGGAAGAAGAAAGGCACATTAGTGTTGCATAGGAAACAAGATGTAATGGTGTTCCCTTCACAATACTAACATGACAATCCTTGAGGTCAGTGGTTAGTGGTTAGAGGTGAAGTGTTTGTGATAGATATGAGTGGTGATTAGAGTTCAATGTCATCGTAGATGCATACTTTGGTTATGCAATGGGCTCAGAATGCTCCTGTGTTAGAGCAGACAGATTTACAGAATTGGGTCAGGGGGTTTAATACACAGTTTAATTCTCCAAACTTTGATAGCGGACTCGTAACTCTTAGAGCTAAAGACAGGTGAAGATTTCTGGATGAGAGTGTGATGCATTTGGGACCTTTTGGGTACCCATTTCCAGACATTCCTAGGGTTGATGGGAGTGGAGACAGTGAGTGGTGTAGGTATCTTTTCGTTTTCTGAGTTGTTGGCCACGAGTGCTTGTGAATGTTGCTTCATCCTAGTGCCTGAAGGTGAAGTAATTTGGGCTTGTAAGCAGGCCTTGGGCACCCATATCTGTCTAGCATTAGGGATGGCCTTCATTGACCGCTTAGGAACCCAAATAGAAATGGCATGCCTAGGGGTTATCCTAGGGGGCTTCTTCACTTTTTTCCTTGATGGTGAGGCTCGTTTCTTGTCTCCTTGAGAGTCTGCCATTAGAGTTGTGGGTTTTCCATCCTTGCATATCCAGATCTGCTTCGCGCCACGCGGTGCTCTGAGTTGCACAGGTTGGCGCTCCTGCCTCTTGATCAGAAGCCTCCTTCGTGTTGAGTGATGTTCGGTCTGCTCGCTTAGCATCTTCCTTGGATCAGTTAAGAACTCCTTCTTGGATCCTGTACCTTCAGTAAGATTGACAATCCTCTGCACCATAGAAGTTTGTACAAGAACAACATTGTTATCTTCATGTGGCTTCCTGGAGGGACCAGGAGTTGGTGCCTGTTCTATTGGTTTGAGTCCTTGATTTTCTAATTCAATCATGAGATGGCTTTGGCCTACCCAAGCCTGAAGAATTCCACTTCTTAGGTTGAGGTTGACTGCGTGATCATAGATCCAGTCTTGGCCTAAGACAAGAGGTTCGGTCAGATCCTCGTCTTCACACACTAGCACTTTTGCTGGCATAAGGACCTCTTGTATGTAGAGGGGAAGATCCACCTCTCCCATGCAAGGGGTTTCAACACCTCCTAATCCTATTAGATATGCTTCTAGGGGTTTTACCTCCAATTGCAGCTGCTGGCAATAAGAAAGCCGAACTGCACTTGTGGCTGCTCCTGAATCAATTAAAGCTCTCACGCTTGTTGTGCTGTCTCTTTGTCCTATTTCTAGGGTCACAAAAGGTCGTCGATCCACTATCTTATGGGTACGTTCACCTGAAGCCTCACACATGGCCATGTGATAGCCTGGAGACTCTTGAGTGTCAATCATAGGCTGATCCCTCCCTTGTCTCCTCAACTTCATTCGTCTGATACGCTCTAAGGCCTCTGCCTGTGCTTCTTCTCGAATTCGTTTTTCCTCCTCTTTACGTTGCTTAGCAGTATTGAGTCGACTTAGCATCTCCTCCGTGAGGGGTTCCTGATACAACTTGACTCTGCATCCGCTAATATAGTTTGGGAGAACATCACCCTCTAAAGTGGCTAGTTGTACTGCTCCACTCGTGGAGATCCTATTGATGATCATAGGTCCGTATCCTCTCTTTTCTAGCTTCCTTGCGTGTTGTTTCAATGTGTAGACTAAAACTAGATCTCCTACTTTCAGGCCCTTATCCTTCACATGGGCATCAAAGTATGCCTTTTGTCTCTTCTTAGCTGCATATATCCCTGCAGCTGCTCTCAGTCTTGTTTCCCCTAATCGTTCAAGGTCAAAAAGTCTAGAGGAGAGTTCATGACCCGTCCATCCGTGCTCTTGTGCTACTTTCAATGTAGGTATTAAGAAGTCCAACGGTAGCACTGCGTTTTGGCCAAATACCATCTGAAAGGGGGTGGCTTGGAGTACCATTTTGTAGGCGACTCGGTATGCCCAAACAGCATGGTGTAGCTCTTTGTCCCAATCAGAGCATTTATTGTTCACTAATTTTGTCAATACATTGCATAGGATCTTATTGGTGCTTTCGGCTTGTCCATTAGCTTGAGGGTGATAGGGGGCAGACTTCTTATGCACTACCAAGAATTCTTGGAGCAGATTTTCAATAACTTCGTTCAAGAAGTGAGTGCCTCTATCACTAACTAGTTCTATGGGTAGCCCGTATCTTGTGAATACATTCTCAAATAAGAACTTAGCAGTTGTCTGAGCGTCGTTCTTCGTTGTGGCTTTTACCTCTACCCACTTGGTTAGATAATCCATGGCAACGATGATATACTCAGCATGGGAACCCTTAGCTGGGGGATTGATAGGACCTACAAAGTCTATTCCCCACTTAGAGAATGCACGTCCGCCCATCATAGGCTTCAATGGCATCTCATCTCTACGTATAGGATACTGGGTTCGCTGACAAATCTCACACCTCTTCACATAGGTATGTGCGTCCATGTGAAGGGTGGGCCACCAAAATCCTGCAAATAGGATTGCTTTGATCACCCTATCTGGACCAAAGTGTCCTCCTGCTACGCCCTGGTGAGCAGTTTCCAAGATCTTTAGATATTCATTCTCATGAACACATAATCTCAGGTAACCATCTTTTCCGTGCTTGTATAGATTATCACCAATGAGTGAATAATCTAGGGCCTCTTGTTCGAGACTTCTTTTCCTAACCAGAGTCATGTCTGGAGGGAATGTTTTAGTCCTTAAGAAGGATACTAATGGTTCACTCCAATTTGGCACTATTGACACTTGATAAAGAGTGGCATGTTCCACTGGTGTTTAGTGCAGCAGATTGGGCATTCCTTACACAACTTCTGGACATCAGCTTCCATAGTCGGCCAATGCACTCCTAGTCTCCTCAGGGTCTATAGGGTTCGTTGTTTTGAGTAGTGTTGCTCTAATGCACCTACATGTGCTAATTGCAACCACTTAGCGTACTCGTCCTCTTCTACACAACAAGCCAAGATTCCTTGATCCGTGTGCTTGTACATACTTCCAGCCATGATGTGGTACTTTTGAGCTTTGACCACCTCCTTATCCTGTGTGTTTACTATTGGATGATTAGGTCCATATGTAAGTATTGGCACTAAGGGCTTGGCCCATTGGGGCACCACTTCCAAATTGAACAAGTATGCATCGTGTAAGTCATCTGACACTCCTTGCGGGGCCTCTCCGGATGTGAGCCTAGAGAGATGGTCTGCTCTCAAATGAGTCCTACCTTTCCTTACCACAACCTCAAAGTCATACTCCATTAGTAAAAGAAACCATCTTACTAACCTTCCGGTGTTGCATGGTTTGTTTACCAGGTATAGTAATGCTTGATGATCAGTAAAAAAACTTAAACTTATTTGCAAGCAAATAATGTCTAAACTTTTTAACCGCATACACCATGCCTAGTCCTTCCCTCTCAGTGGTGGTATAATTCCGTTCAGCTGCATTTAGTTGTCTACTAGCATAGGCAATAGGGAGGTCCATGTTCCCTTCACCCGTAGGTTGTGCAAGTACGCATCCAATAGCATAATTGGAGGCATCCACATGAACATGAAATGGCTTGCTCCAATCTGGTGTGGTCAAGATTGGTGCTGAACACAATCGCTTCTTCAGGTCATTGAAGGAGTTCTCACACTCATTAGTCCACTCAAAATTCGTCAAAAGTCCGTACATGGGTTTTGCAATGACAGCATACATGTGAATGAATCGGCGGTAGTAACCACAATGCCCCATGAAATCTTGAACTTCTTTGACATTCCTTGGCCTAGGTAGCTCTGCTATAGCTCTCACTTTCTCTTCGTCAGTAGATATGCCATTCTTTGACACTATGTGTCCTAGAATCTTGCCTTGCCTGACCATAAAAACACACTTTTCTGGGTTCAGGCAGACTTGATATTCTCTGCATTTATCAAAGATCTGTCTGAGTTCGGGTATATGGGTCTGTCTATGTTGGAATGAGTGCAAAGATCATCAACATAGACTTCCAAATTCTTCCTCAAGAATTCTTTAAACACGTGACACATTAGTCTTTGGAAGGTTGCGGGAGCATTGGTCAGCCCGAATGGCATTACCCTAAAAGCGAATATACCCCACTCTGTGGCAAAAGCCATTTTATGCTGATCTTCTAGTGCAATGGCTACTTGATTGTAGCCCGAAAACCCATCTAGGAAGCTGTACACTTCCTTGCCTGCTACCCTTTCTAATAGATGCTCAGTGATAGGAAGCGGATAGCTATCTCTAATAGTGGCTGCATTAACCTTCTTCAGTTTTATGCATACTCGTAATTTGCCGTTCTTCTTGGGCACCACTACAATGGGGGATACCCATTCAGTGTGCTCAATTTCATAGATAAATCCGGCTTCCACCAAGCGGTCTATCTCTTCTTTGATCTTAGCAGCATAGTTATCATTATATGTGTATGGCTTTTGCTTAGAGGGTTTAGCATCTGAGGTCATGGGAATTGTGTGAGAGCATATGTCTGGGTCAACACCCTTCAAATCCTTGTAGCTCCAAGCGAATACATCTCTGTATTCTCTTAGCAAGGTTATCAATTCGTGCTCTTCCTCTTCTGTTAGTTCGTGACCTATGTATGTGCATCTTTCTTCTCCTTCCTCGATGGCGACAACTATTTTCTTGGTAGTTTCCTTGCTATCATAGGCTTCTCCTGCTTGTGCCTCACGTTTAGGCATTCTTATCATGACTCTCCTGTCGTCTATTTCATACTTCTTAAAATTTTTCGGGACCTCAAACAAAGATTCTTCCTCTTCTGGTGAGACTTCTTTCTTCTTTTGTTTCTTTCCTTTTTCCTTCGGGGTCACATGTGTGGCTAATCTTACATCATTTGTAAGCTCTCCATGCCTCTGGGGTTGAAATTCAACTTCATGGAAGTATTCTTCATCTGATGCAAAAGGTGGGTCCATAATGATTGACTCTAGATCGGAGTCACTTGCATCCTCAAATGCATCAGGGCTAGGTTCGCACTCTTCCAAGACTGACTCTCCCATGATGGGTTCTATGGAGAAAACCGAAATGTCATAGCCATCCTCATCACAGTGGGGTGTCCATTGTTCCTCATTGATGGCTACATCCATTGTTGCTAGGATTTCTGCCCAGCCATGGGGTTCAAATTCCTCATCAGGAAAGACTACAGGTGCATAGGCTGGGTCTTGAATTGATCTATGGTTTTCTTTTGCACCTACCTCTCTGACTTTCTCTCTCTTTTCTTCTTCTACTGCTACCTTACACATCCATAAGTGGGTGTCTTCATGCATCCACGAGGATTCGGATTCTATGGAATGCACAGACTCAGTCTCATCTTTGGCTCTATGGATGGGATTCCATTGAATAGGCGGTACATCTCTATGAGAGTAATCCTTAAGATTGACTTTGGTTGTAACACCTAAGTGCTGCAAGTACAAAGAATTGGTTCCCCAATCCTGTACCACTTGCAACTGTCGCAGAAAAGGTCGTCCCAAGATCATCTCATAGGCATGATTTTTGTTGAAGTCACATATGGCAAATGTGTGCTCAAACTCGACACCACAGGTGGTGAGAGTTATTCCTTCTAGCAATCCTAAGGGTCTCTCAATATGACCATCCGCCATCTGCAATTTCATTCTCGTTGGCCTGAGTGCTGGCTTGCCCCAATGCTTCCATAGGGAAGTGGTGGCAATTGCAACTCCTGCACCTGAGTCCAAAATTGCCTTGGTAGTGTACTCCTGGTAGGTAATGGGAAGATAGGTGTTCCCTTCTTCACCTTCACACACATCTCCTATCTTATCCAAGGGGATCTCTGGCACTGTCCTATGTGATCCTACCTGGGAGCGAGGTTTTGCTATCTCGGGCACTTGATTGGCTACATGTTTCCACACTTCTGGTCTAACCTTAAGCAGCTCTTCCAAAGTGAGATTGCACTGCACTTTGGTGTTCTTCACTACCTCTGTGTTCCTAGGTATGACTGAATCTTCGTTTCTCACCATGACTGTAGGCGCTCTCATACAGGTGGACTTTGCTTCCCATGGGCCGGTGAAGTGGGGTAATTCTTGTAGAGAATTAGACTCGAAGTCTAATCTTCCTTGAGATTGGGTATTCTCCTGCTCTCCATAAATGGAAGGAAGGTCTTGTGGGAATTGATCGTGTGTGTCATCCACCAGTTCAATGGGAGGAGGAACTTCACTCTCTTTAGCCCATTTGTCTTCTTGAATCTCTCGTAGGAATTCTGGTGTGAATCGATTCATAGAAGAAGAGGTGTCTGGCTCCGTAGAGTTAGGTACATAGGCCTTCTGGGTAGAAAGACCTGCTCTTACACTAGCCTTGTCATGGTGTTGAGGGGCGAGTTCCTTTTGTGATTGTGCTATGAGATTCTCTATTCTTTCTAGGGAGGAGGGGTTGTCTGGTTCAGTGGAATTGGGCACATAAGATTTCGGTGGGGGATGGGTCTTGTTTTTGCTTGCTTTATCTCTTTCTTGATTTTTTTCTTCCTTGGCCGATCTTGCAATTATGCCCTCTAACTTCTCTAGAAGTCCATCCAAGTGTAATTGTGTCTTGCCTGAGCCTGAGTAATTGAAAAGGTGACTGGCTTCAAACATAGTCTGGGCCAATGCGACCATTTTCGCGCAAAGCTTGGTTCTTTCTATCTCTAGGTCGGCTCTAGGGTAGCACTTGTCATGATCCGTTACATTTGGCCCTTCTTGGATTCTAGCCTGATATGCTTTAAGCATCATGTCTATGTCTTCAGGAGTGGGATCGGCTAATACTGATCCTACTCGGGGTGGTGGGTGGGATACGTGGGGTGTATTAGAGGGTGGAGGGATGGAGGGTGATGGGGATGGTAGCGGTGGGAATGTGTGAGAGTGCGGTTGAGATGTGATCTCTATGATTTTTGCTTTAGTTTCTTTCAAGCTTTCTTCAAGTTCGCTCATCTTTTTTGCCCATTGCCTTTTCATTCTTTCACGACTATCCTTCCAGGCTCTAGTTCTCTTTTTGGTTATGCTCTCTGTTTCACTCACCTCGGGGCTCTTTTCCTGACCAACACCTTGGTTTTGTTGTAGTGCTTGGACTCTTGTGATCACTTGCACAGGTGCAGTGGAAGTCACACTCCCTGTGGAGTCTACAACTAACCCAACAACATTGATAGGAGTGATTTTAGGCATGTTATTAGGGTTCTTTGGGCAATCTCGTAGGAGATGCTCTTTCCCGCAGTCTTGAAAGAACCCCTGAATGGTTACTGGTTGAGGTTGTGTAGGGGCAGGCAGTGGACAATCACGTATAAGGTGATCTCCCTGACATCTGAAGCATGGTCCTCTAGGAAATGGGGGTCGTACCTGCCTAGGTTGAGGTCTAGAGTTGGGGTTTGTGTACATGACATTAGCATACTCAGGTTCCCCACTATTTTCACTTGGATCCTCATAATAGTATGACTCATTATGCTTGGGTGACTGCATGTAATAAGCCTGTGGGCTATCAATATGTGTGGAGTCAAAACTATGGTCACTTGGATCACTGTCTGATAGCAATGGGGTGATTGGGACTATGGCTCTGTTCGGATTTTCTTCAGCAGATGCATATTTCACTGGGATCACATTAGTTGGAGCAGGGGGTTGCTGTACTAGGACTGGTTGAGGTCTCTGCTGCCCTGGATAAGGTGGCTGATAAGTTTGCTGAGGTCGGTTGTATTGTTGTGGTGGGTACTGATTCTGGTATCTACCCTGTTGTGGATATGGCTGAGGGTAATTTTGCCTAACAGTTTGTTTGTTATATGGGCAGTCTTGTGCAATGTGGTTTGTGTACCTGCGCTCTATGGTGCAGTACTGGCTACTAGGATTCGCCTGGGGTTGGGCCATAATGGGACATACATTTGCCATATGGTCACCGCCACAAGTGTAACACCGCTTAACTGGGGCAAATCTCGGAATTTGTTTGCTAGAGACACCTAGTTTTTGAGCTACCTTCTCTGCAAGTTCCTCAATGGATGTGGATTGACCAGATGTGAGGCTACTAGAGCTATCTGACTCCTTATAGATTTTTGATAGTTCTAATTCCTCACCTAGATTATCCTCAATGTCTATGCACATGCGCACGCACTCTTCTATCGTTCTGGGGTCCTTCAGATACACATATGACCTGAGTTTGGTGCTCAACAATCCATCTAAGAACAAGGCCACTTGTTTGGCTGGTGTGGGTAACTCCGGCATCGGGCATCTCTCCAGGTACTGCCTAAATCTTCTTCCAGCTAGTCTGACCGTCTCTTGTGGTGTTTGTTTGAAGCTATGAATTAGTGAGGAGGTGTTATGCCTGATTCCACTCTTAGAAAACTCAATGATAAATGCCTCTAAGAGCTGGTCTATGTTTCTGAAATGCCTCTCGTTTAGTGGTTGAAACCACATAAGGGCAGTGTTCCTAAGGGTTAGACCAAAAGCATTATATTGTGTGAATAGGTCCTCTACCTGTTCAGCTTTCAATACTTGCCGAAATTCTGCCACATGGTCATAAGGGTCTCCCGTTCCATCGAAATAATTCTTCATGGACTTCACCAGTTGAGTTGGTCGCAGGGTCCTAGTGTGTTCTCTCGGCCTTGGCAAAGGAAAATCGTCAGTATTCCTTTGATTCCATGGGGTTCTATGTCTCTCAGGTTCCACTCTATTCCTTTCTGTTCTCGTTCTCTCCCTTCCCAGAGAGTTGGCAAAACTTACTTTAGGTTTGTCTCTGCTTCTATCTCTTTGAGCTCCATGAGCTTGGGAGGTCCCAGCTCCTTGGTGACCAAAGAACACATTAGACCTTGGTTGGGGAAAAACAAATTCACCCTTCCAAGTGTAGGCATGTCTGCCATGCTCAGTGACCATGAAGATTCTCTCTGATGCATTGTCTAGGTAGGTTACTTGGCCTGGGCTCTCAGGGTCTTTAAACTCATAGATTGTGAGGGCACTCCCTTCCTGAGGTTGAGCAGATTTATATCTCCAAAAAGCCTCATCGGTTTCTCGGTTTAAAAGCAGATCTATGCTTTTATTATCCTATGGAATCCACTCTGGAGTCATGATTCTGGTCAAGACAGATTTACCCCTGGGAGTTCTCGGCTCTTTCTCGAAATTTCCTTGTTCTATATCACCCATGTTGGTCTCTGCAATCACATTTCCGAACTCGTCTGTTCTATCAGGAAGAGTGGTGACTACATAAATAGTCCCCTCTTTATCGAGGTATGCTCCATTCTCGAACTTGACTACCGGGTGTTCTAGTCCATGGGGTTGATCGAGGTTCTTAATCTGGACCACAGATCTTCTCAGGCTGTCTTCGTAGATGCGAGCACCTAGACAATTTATCCTGATGTATTCCAATTGAGTCTTGTAAGGTCCCTCTGGCTTTTCTAGATAAGCCACCCCTGAACTACCTACTGGTCTCTCCATGTGATAGGACATCTCAGAATCACTTGTTTCTGATCTAGGAGTGTATGGGAAATCACTCAACTGCTGGGCCCAAGACCTGGCAGTGTGATTGACACTAGCTTCAGAAGATCTGAGGCTTTGTCTGTCTCGGCCTAAGTGTCTGCCTGATCTAAGGTTCATATGCCTGATTTATCTGCCCCCTTGGACCTAAGCACACTCTCGTTGCAGGTTAATTTGCACCAATCACTTTGTTCTTTTGAGTTGAATATTATGTTTATGGTCTTGTCTGAAATCGCGTCGTGAGGAGTACTTAAGTGAATTTCCGCACTTGATGAGTGATCGACTCCAGTTTACCTTTTATCCCTTAGAGTTTTCGCACTTAAGCCCTACTTAATTCTTGCACTTGGTTGATTAATACTCTTGGACTTGATTCGTGCCTAATGTTTCCCTAATTAACTACCACACCTAAGTCGTACTTAACCTATGCTAGGAATTGACAAAGGAGGGTTGAGAGATCTTCCAACCTCAATTAGCTGGTTGACCAGACTACTAGGCAAGCCCAGGAAGCCTTCTCCCAAGCTTGGTACTCACCCTTGCTAGCTTGCTTTGGATTGCCTTGAGTGCACACAATGTTCCTGCAAAAGCTCACCAGTCAGTATTGCTCTATTACCACAAGTAATTGAAAGACACACATCATTATTTGTAGTCCCCCCTGGAGTAACTCACTGTACCCCCTCAATCTTAGGACCACCTAGTTTCACCTAAAGGTCAACTTAAAAATACATGTTCTAAAACTCCGCGTATGATCGGAGTTCGTATGGTCAAGTTATGACCATTCAGGCACTAAAGGGTCCAAACAGGCTCTCAGGGTTCAGGAAATCCCTCTCTAGTTTCTAGGTCTTTTGCCCACTTCCAAGGTTCTACAGTTATACCAAGGTGCCTAGAATTGAGCTCAACTACCCGTCAATTCACTCAAAAATAACCCTAACTTTTCCTGCGTTAAAAGGTCGTGTATCGCGATAGGTCGGGTCGAGGTGTCGCAATAGGTCGAAGTGTCGCGATAGGTCGTGAAGTGTCGCGATAGGTCGTGAAGTGTCGCGATACTCCTAAGTGTCGCGATAGCTCGTGAGGTGTCGCGATACTCCCAAGTGTCGCAATAGGTCGTGAAGTGTCGCGATAGCTCGTGAGGTGTCGCGATAGGTCGTGAGGTGTCGCCATACTCCCAAGTGTCGCGATAGCTCGTGAGGTGTCGCGATAGCTCGTGAGGTGTCGCGATAGCTCGTGAGGTGTCGCGATAGCTCGTGAAGTGCCGCGATAGTCCCAAGTGTCGCGATAGCTCGTGAGGTGTCGCGATAGGTCGTGAGGTGTCGCGATACTCCCAAGTGTCGCGATAGCTCGTGAGGTGTCGCGATAGCTCGTGAGGTGTCGCGATACCTCGAGGTGTCGCGATAGCTCGGGATATGGTGAACTTTTCTGTTCTGTCTAGTGATCCTGGGAGCTCTAGGCCTGCGCAGTGTCGTGGTGCACTCAGAATCGTGATTGGGTGAAATTTTCGGAGTGTCGCGATAGCTCGAGCTCAACGCCTCAGGGACTGTGCAGATAGATTCTGTACCTGCTGAGCTTGCTGGAGATGATGATGGAGCTGCCACCTGCAAGAAACATGGAAAAAACACACAAAACAAGACACACACGCTCGCTCTCTCTCAAACTCGCACACAACAAATGAGGGAATGATAAGGAAGAGGGAATATGTAGTGGAGAAGGAGGTGGAGGTGGAGATGGAGAAGGAGGTGAAGATGGAGATGGAGATGGAGAAAAATCAGAAATTTACCAACTACTTACCATTCCAACGCGTCCTCTCTACGTCTTACCATCACACGCTCGTCCTCAAAGCTCGATCCCCGGCAATGGTGCCAAAATTTGGTGTAGCTCAGTGATAAGTAGCACCTCCTTTAATGTCAATCCGGGAAGACGTGAGGATGGTATGAAGACCTCGAGCAAGTGAAGGCACAAATGTGTGAGTGAGAAGCACACTAACATGCACACACATACACACACACGCGCACACACGGCAAGAACAAAGAGAGTAAGACAATGGAATCACTTCTATTGCAACCAAGTTCTCATACAAGCTCAAAACTACAAGAAGCTAGCCCAAAAATGAGCTCTCTAGCTCTATTTATAGTTTTCGACTAGCTTTGGCCCTGTCCAGACCTAGTGTCCGGCCTAGTTAAAAATTAGGTTCCAGGGCTTATTTGAGGGCTCAAACGAGATCTAAAAATTATGAAAATTGGCAGGCAACTACTTCTAAGGCTCCCCAAGCTCAAGGACTCCTCGGCTTGTACAAAATGGAGCTACAAAAAGTGAAATGATCTTTACAAGGGTTTTTCGTGATGAGAATCACTTTAAAATGATGTAAGGGTTTTGAAAAAAAATGAAGGGTTGCCTTAGTGCTAGATCTGCATGTGCGTCCGTACTTGCTTCTTCCCGTGTGTTGTCAACAGGAGGCTTTACACACAAGCTTGGAGGAGACTCTAGACACATGCTTGGAGGAGTCTCTACACATATGCTTGGAGGAGGATTTTGAAGATTATTATGAGACAACATTACAATCTGTGATGACTTGGTAACATGTATTTTTCCTTTCATTACAATTGTATGAACATCTATTATGAATCAATTTTCAATGTTCCCTTGTTTCTTTCCTTCCAATTCCTACTACACTTATCTTTTCTATTCCCCTATTTCATATGATTTATGATGAATTCGTGAACCCCATCTCTATTATCTCACATATTTCCGTCGTTCACATAATGAAGAATTTCTATCCAAATTTTCACACATGTCTCTTGGTTCCAATCTCCTATATGATGAATTTCATGTATCTCACTTATTTTTTCTATTCTCTCTTATGATGTTGATGAATTGTGCAAGTGGTTTGATTAATTTCCATGAGCTCAGCTGTCTATCTATGAGTGTCTATGTTTGAACTCCACCTCCTAAGTTGTTTGAATCACCGTACGTGTACTATCTATTTGGAGCACTAGAAGTTGGCCTGATCCACCCAATTGATCCCTTCACGACAAGTGAACCCGATGTGAACTTGTCCATGGCATTTGGCAAATCAATGTAACATTCTCAAGCTCAATTTAGGTACCAACAATTCAAGTTGTTTATTTTTTCTTCGACATGTGTTACACTAGCATGGAATGACATAAGTACATTAATTGCACATCAGAAAGTAACGCTAAGATCTCAAGTTGAAGATATAGTCAAGAAAATCAAAATTCAATCAAGACTTGAATATCAATTCAAAATGGAAGACTTCTTTAAAACAATGATGAGTGAAAGTCAAATTCAAATTTAAAGTAGTTGAAGCGATACTTAAAGAAAAGATTCACAAGAGTGAATGTAATTGAATACCTAGATTTTTATGAGGATCTAGCTAAACTTCATGGCTTAGCTTATGATAAATTGATTTCATATTTGAAGCGGTTGGTAACTGAATTTGTGGTTGCTACAATTGAAACCCATGAAAACTTAGCTTGGGTGGAGTTTAGGAAGCAAATTCATAAAGATTTCTACCTTGAAGACTTTAGTCAACATAATAGAGAAGGATTTATGAAGTGGATAAGTTCACCCAAACCTTAGACATCCATCACACAAGTCCATATTGAATTTATGAGAGATTTTCTCAACTCCTAGAAGTGGATAGGACTTCTCTCACATGTGATATTGCTTTCGCAAAATGCTAAGTTCAGATGTGAGAGTAGAAGATGAGAGAAGGCTTGAAGAGCCAAGGAATAGATATGGTCTAACTGATGATTTGGCTATTATAAGGATGATTGTTGAAGTTGTTGCTCATATGAAACAAACACAATCTATGCTTTATGAGCAAACACCTATTTCCCCATTTATTATACCACATCTAAATAAACCTGGTGAGATTCATACTACTACAAGAAGTATTGGACCTGAAGAGTTCCTATTAGAATTCCTCTCCAAAATTGAAATTATGGTAGAAGAAGTCTCATCACTTCAAAATAGGTATATTCTCTTAGTATTCAAAGACAATCAAACCTAGCTCCAACATCCTCTTAGCTAGATGTACTTCAAACTACTCAACCACCAATTTCTTACCCTACTTTCCAAAGGACTTACAATCCTAATGAGCAATGAAACCCTAATGTGAGGAGATTTTTTTGGTGTGATGCCACTGATGATCTCACATATTCATGCCAGGCTTTGAAAAAGGCTAAAGAACAAAGTCTTGTGATCAAGATTAATAAAAAAGTATGTGACTATAAGTCACAATTGCCTTTAGTTGTTAATTGGGGAAAAGGGGGTATGAAGAAGTTATATGAGAACCTTTCAAACTCTAATCTAGGAGCCTCTGCTATAAACCTAGAAAGTTTAGATACGAGTAATCAAGAATCGAACCGATGTTATAAGAAGAGGATCCATTCATTTGAACATAGAAGATCCACCCCTAGAGCTACACCTAGAAGATTAAATGGGCTTATAAGATGTTTCTATTATGATCAATTTGGCCATATGTTCTGGGATTGTATTGCATACTATTATGCTTTTAAACTTAAATAGGCCACTGAAGTTGAAAGGAAAATTTTTTATTATCATAACCATTCACCTTTGCACTTGAACTTAGGAAGAGATGGGATGAAGGAATATTATGAAGAAACAAAATCTAAGCCAACAACATTTAAAAGATTTAGTAAACAATGGAGACCAAAGAGATATGATGATAAGAAATCTTCTGAACAAGAAACTATGATACCAATGGACAATCAAGTTAAAATTATTGAAGAAAAGTGAAGTGAACAGATCAAGTTGGATAAACAAAAAGTTGAACAAAATTTGCAAGAAATATTGAAACAGGATGAGCAAGAATATGAAAATTCAGTACAATTGAAAAAGAAACATGACAAATATTATGTAGTATGTGATCCAAAGATTCTAGAGAATGAATAATTTTTTTATCAAGAGAAAGTGGAAATTTTGAAAGCTCAATTGAGCCATGATATAACAATGAAGAAACTAGTCAAAGTGAACATGAGGATATCAAAGAAATTGATGAGGATGTGAATAAACATAATGACCAAAACTTGAAGAAAAGAAAAAAAATGATTGTAGATATTATCAAACAAATTGAATAAAATATGAGAAATTCATCAAAATCTTCTTAACATTTATCTATGCAGAAAAGAAACGTTTGAAGATGATCCATTATGAACAGGTGATGATGATAGAAGATGAACCATGAAGATTTGTTTGATTGAGGAGTGAGAATTGATTGTTGAGCTTAATGCATTTTTCGTCTTCTTTTTCTACTCTCCATTATTTGCACCATATTGATTCTATTTTGCATTTATAGTATGCATAAACCAATTTATATACTCATATGTCTATTTCTTTAGTTTGCACAATCTACTTTCACTTGTAAACAAATAAAAAAAAGATGACATCCAATTTAAAAATACACATCAAAAATTTTGAAGTTGATGGAGAGTGTTAATCTCCAAAGAAACAAGTTATCCTTGATGTTAGAGCACCTCTATATCAAGAACAACTCAAAACCTCAACCAATTTTGGAAGACCACTGCCAAATTATCAGATTTTCCACTAACTATGAAGAAACTAATTATTCAGAAAAGTTTACTACACTTAATTCACTCATTGACTGATCAAATGTGTAAATTTTTCAATGAAACTTTTACAAGGTGTCTTGTAAAATTTCCGCACCTTCTCCAAGTTAAATCTCTCCAAAAGATTTATTACATCTTGAGATTTGATTCAAACAATGTACCTATGTTTGAAACTCCTCTTCTGTGTAGTCGACTTTGACACCTACAACTTCTAATGCATGGTTCTCCCAAACTAGAGCCCGTTTATTTAAATGCTTTTAGCCACCAGTAGCTTACCTTTAACTTAAAGAATGAGTGCTTACTTGCTCAAAAGTTTACACTGTAGAGGGAGATCTGATCAAAACATTGACCACTAGGATTGTGCATGTTCATGCCTTCACTTCTTCACATTTACACATGTAAATGTTCCTACTTAAAATTCTCTCAGCTTGATTACAATTAGACTCTCAAGTCTTGACCATAGATGCATTAACTATGAACTTAGACATCTACAAATGGATTTATGAAATGATCAAGCACAGAAAGAGAAATGGAGAAAAGATCGTGACTCAAATTTCAGAAGTTTTCTTCTATTCTAAAGAAAACAACTGATTTGATGAATCTCATTCATTCATCACATACTTTCGTCTTCTACCCATCTATACTCGGTCTATATTTCTCGCCTCTACTATGTGTAGACTCTATATTTGTATATATAGGCATATATGTACAAGCTTGTCATCATTACAAAGGTATAAGTGAACTAATTTTAAGCTTAATGTACATATATATACAAGTCTTCATCTTTTGACCATGCACTAACCTTCAAGCCTCAGAATTTGATCTTTGCTTTATTATTTGACTTCAATCCTTTGTCCAAATCATCAATTGTTGATTGTCCTACACGAATAGCTCTCCCTCAATCATCAATTGTGATTCTCTCCATCTTCTTTATACATGCCATGTCTTTGAACCTTTGCAACTTAGGTGCATCCAAGCTTTTGGTTAACATGTCTGCAATCTGATCTTTTGATGAAGTATGTATGAATTCAATTTCTTTATCAATCACCTTGTCTCTCAATAAATGATCTTGAATCTCAATATGTTTAGTCCTAGCATGAAATACTGGGTTAGCAGCTAGATACAATGAACTCATATTATCTCCATGAATAGTGGGTGTACTCTGAATGATATCAAAACTCTTCATAAGAGTCTTTAACCATATAAACTCCTTTGTAGCTTCAACCATACCCTTATACTCTACTTTTCTGGATGGCAAAGCAATTGTATGTTGCTTCTTAGAACCTAATGTAGCATAGATTAGACTACCAACGAGACTTTGATATAGCTTCATGTCCTTGAATTCTTCTCCTCCATATTTGCTCAACTTGTGATTCACCTCCATTGGAGTAGGTGCTACCCTGCAATCTTCCATTTTAAACTTGATTAGCAAGCTCTTCAAATACCTTTCTTGAGTCACATATACTCCATGTTGGGTAAATAAAATCTCCATGTCCAAGAAATATGACAAGTCTCCCAAGTCACTAACTCTTTCTCCATTTTCTTCTTTAGACTTTGTATGCCCTTCTCATTTGTACATGTAAGAATTATTTCATCAACATATATGCACATGTAAATGAATCCATCATCACTTGCTTTAACAAGCAAGCTACTATCTGCCTTAGACACTTCGAAACCAAGCTCTTTCAAGAACTTCACAATTCTATAATTCCAGCCCTTGGGGCCTGTTTCAAACCATACAAAGCTCTTTTGAGCTTATATACATACTCTGGATACCTTTTGCCCTTGAAATCTTCTGGTTGCTCCATGAAAACGTCATCTGAAATGTAACCATTTAGAAAAGCATTCTTCACATCTAATTGACATATTTTCCACCCTTTAGATGTAGCAATACCTTATAGTTGTCATCTTTGCCACAAGACTATAAGTCTCATCATAATCTATACCATATGTCTGAGCATACCCTTTTAGAACAAGTCTAGCTTTATATCTAGACACACTTCCATTTGCATACCTCTTTGTCTTGTAGACCCATTTGCATCCAATGATCTTTTGACTATTTGGCTCAGGAACCAAATCCCATGTCTCATTCTCCATTAATGCATCATACTCCTCCTGCATAGCTTTCTCCCAATTTTCCTTGCCTTTTGCCTCTTCATATGTAGAACGGTCTTCCTCTGCTTTCACCATATAAGCATAATCTTTAGTGGTCAAATATGAAGTATCATAGCTATATCTTGTAGGTTGCCATTTGTGCCTTGATGATCTTCTGAGTTCTCCACTTCTTGAAGTTTCTCGTTCATCACATTGTGGATCAAACCTTGGCATTTCTTCAACTTCAACTAATGCTTCATTGTTCTCTTCTTCATCAAATATTTGAACCTTTGATTTACCTTTCTTCTGGTTCAATATTTCTTCATTACCTGCATTAATATTAATTGTACCTGCATACCAAGTATCTTGCTCATCAAATGTAACATCCTTTGACACAAGAAAATGCTTTGTGGATGGACTCCAAAACCTATAACCCATCTGCTTATCATCATAACCAATGAACACATACTTTTCAGCTTTAGGTTCTAATTTATGCCTCAATTGAGATGGCATGTATGCATAAGCCAAAAATCCAAACACTTTGCAATGATCTAAGGTAGGTCTCTTACCCCACCATGCCTCATATGGTGTCATACCCTACAAAGCTTTACATGGTAACCGATTAACCAAGTATGTGGTTGTATTTACAACCTCAGCCCACAAATAATTAAGGAAATTTTTCTCCTTCAGCATTGACCTTGCAAACTCAACAAGAGTTCTATTTCTCCTTTTTTCCACAACATTTTGTTGAGGAGAGTACCTGAAAGTTACTTCCCTTTTTATACATGCATTCCACAAGTAATCACTCAACTCATTAGAGAAATACTCTCCCCCTCCATCTAATCTTATTCTCTTCAATTTTTGTCCTAAAACTCTTTCTTGCATACACATGATAATGTTTAAATGTATTGAACACTTCTTATTTATCTTTAATCACATATATAGTGATCCACCTAGTAGCATCATCTACATAAATCACATAATATCTTGAACCATTAATGCTAAAATCCTTTGATGGTGTTGGAGATAGATGTCTGCGGAAGCACGCGAACATCACAAGGAAGAAGAAGAAGCTTGGAGCACAAACACACAATACTGAATGTATTACTAGAGAATGTACAAAGATAAGTAGCCCATTAGGGCAATAGGCGTATATACAAGCCGGGGGACAAAAACCTCCTAAAGAGGGAAAAAAGTGCCTCGGCGGTCCTAGAGTGTTCACACACATCACTACCTAAATATATCAACAAATCCCCCCTGGGAGTGATGTGGTGAACAAGGAGCTTGCACTCATGTATAAGGAAGTGCCAAGCTATGTGGAAATCACTCCACAAAAGGAAGTAAGCCCAAAGCTTTGCAGAAAGCTGCAAACTTCTCCCTAGGCAGAGCCTTTGTGAAAAGGTCTGCAATGTTCTCCTGCGTGGGCACATATGCCAAGCTGAACTCCCCACCAGAGAACCTCTCCCTGACATAGTGATAGTGCACCTCAATGTGCTTAGTGCAAGCATGGAACATAGGGTTCCTCACAACTACCAATGCGCTCTGACTTTCAGTGAAGATGGTGGTGGCAGAAGACTGGCCAACACCCAAATCATCCATAAGGCGTCTGAGCCACACACACTCAACAGTCATTGTGAAAGCGGCCCTATACTCAGCCTCACAACTAGAAGTGGCCACAGTAGGCTGCTTCTTGCTCAACCAAGATATACATGAGCTACCAAGCATGAAGCAAAAACCACTGGTGGACACACGAGTGTCATAGCAACCAGCCCAATCTGAGTCAGAAAAAGCATGCAAATCTGGCGGTAGTGATCCCCCCTTGGGATAAAACAACCCAAGTAGCCTAGTACCACTCAAGTAGCAAAAGATGCACTTAACCGCTTTCCAATGCGTGACTCCTGGGCAATGCATAAACCTGCTCATCTGTGAGACAGCAAACTGAATATCTGGCCAAGTAATGCATAAGTAAATCAAGCATCCAACAGCCTGCTGATAGAGAACAACATCAAATGCATCTCCAGCATCATGAAGACTCAATTGTAAAATTGTCTCCAATAGGAGTGGCAATAGGCTTACAGTCTTCAAGGCCAAAATGCTGTAATAATGTGTCAATATATTTTGTTTGACACAAAGCCATTCCACCATCAACGTGCATAAATTGAATGCCCAAATAGTGATGCAAATGCCCCAAATCAGACATCTCAAATGAGGCATGCAAATCAGCCTTAAAATCAGCAATATGTGTCTCAATAGGACTAGTGAGCAACATGTCATCAACATAGACAACAATGATCAGAAGCACATCATTAGCATGTTTTAACATATAAGGTGCTTTCAGTTGGACTGTTCTCAAAACCATGTGCTATCAGATAGGCATGTATCTTCTCACACCAAGCACGTGGTGCTTGTTTTAAACCATATAATGCCTTCTTTAACCTGCAAACCTCGTTTTCATGCCCTTTTTGCACAAATCCATGGGGCTAAAAAACATACCCTTCTTCATGCAAGTCACCATTCAAAAATGCTATTTTAATGTCCAACTAATGTACATTCCAACCATGATGGGCTGCAAGTGCACAAATGCTCCGAACAATAGTCATACGGCATGTAGGTGCAAAGGTCTCATCAAAATTAATGCCTCTTTCCTATGCATAACCCTTTGCAACAAGCCTAGCCTTATACCTGTCAACTGTACCATCAGGTTTATGCTTCAGCTTGTATGCCCACTTAGTGCCAATGGCCTTCTTGCCAGGAGGCAAGTCACATAAAGACCATGTATCATTCTTCATTATAGCATCATATTCAGATTGCATAGCAGCCATCCAATTTTTTGAATTTTGTGCTTCATCAAAAGAAACAGGCTCATTCTCATCACAGAGACTAGATGCAGCCATAGCATAGCAATCTGATGCAAAAGAGGCACTATGAGAGCCTAAACGAGTACGATATGACAAAGGTGCATCTAATTTGCTATCACGCAAAGTCTACACCAACCATTTTGGCATAGTTTTTGTCTGCTCAATATCAGCTCTCTCATCAACAAGTGCATCATGTAAATCTGCATCAGAAATGGAATGATCTGCATCATCATATGAAACCTGCAAAGGTTGAGAAGTTGCCTCATTAGGACCAGCACTAGCCTGTCCACCTATAAAAAGAGGCATCAAAGTATCATACATGTCTTTGGAGCTAACAGATGTCTCCTTAGTACATGAAAGCAATGGCTGAATAGCATCTTCCACAAAGACAACATCACGGCTAACCAGAATGCGTTTAGTCTGTGGATGATACAGACGATAGCCTTTACTTTCAGAACTGTACCCAACAAAAATACATTTTACGGCCTTATCATCCAATTTTCTGTGATGTTGTTCAGGCACTAATGCATATGCCAAACAACCAAAAACACGCAGATGAGCAACAGATGGCTTTCGATCATGCCAAGCCTCATATGGAGTGATAGACTGCAACGCTTTAGTGGGGCACCTGTTTAGTACATATGTTGCACACATGACAGCTTCAAGCCAGAAACTATGTGGTAAAGCCTGACTTTTGACCATGCACCTCGCCATTTCCATGAGTGACATGTTCTTTCGTTCAGCAACTCCATTCTGTTGAGGTGTATATGGCACTGTACATTGGTGTTTTATCCCACGTTCAGCCAGAAATGCATTAAAATCTGAAGACATATATTCCCCCCCTCGATCAGAATGAAGGGTGCCCATTTTACATGCTGACAGATTTTCAGCCAAAACCAAAAACTGTTTGAAGCACATGAACACTTCGGACTTTGCTTTGAGTGGATATACCCATGCATGCCTGGAAAAATCATCAATGAAAGTCACGAAGTAAAGATAATTTCCAAAAGAGGGTATCTGCATAGGACCACAGACATCACTATGTACAAGCTACAATTTCTACGTAGCCCGAACTGAACCATCTTTTGGAAAGGAAGAACGCTGCATTTTGCCCAAAATACAGCCTTCACAAAGATGTTTTCCAGGAGCCTCAAGTTTGGGCAGAGAGGACACCATTTCAGATTTTTGCAGGCGTAGCAAACTAGCAAAATTCAGATGACCAAAGCGTGCATGCCAAAGCTTTGCATCTGACATAGCCTGAGAATCATGAACTGCACATGTCGAATCATTCACAGATCTTTCATAGTCTATGAGCTTATACAGCCCATGACATAAGATGCCAGAAGCAATAATCACATCACCATTTGAGAGATCATGGACTGTACACCTGTCATCAATGAATTTCACAACCAAGCCAATCTTGGCTAATGCAGAAACTGATAACAGGTTCTTTTTGATCCCTGGCACAAATAAAGCATCTGACAAAGTGAAAGAACTACCATCAGCAATAGTCAGAATGATCTTACGAACTCCCATAACAGGATAAGAGGAGTTATTGGTGCATGTGACAGTATTCCCTGTAGGGGCAGGCTCGAGTGAAGAGAAGAAAGTGTGCTGCGACGTTATATGTTTGGTCGCCCCACTGTCAAAGTACCAAACATCTGAGTCTACTGCAGACATGCACTGATCATGAGAAGATGGGTCAAAACTGCAGACAATAGTAAACGCCCATTCTTCTTCTTGCACAAGATTTGTAGACTCTGTTTTTGGTGTAGAGGCCTCTACAACAACCATTCCAGCCTCTTTCTTCTTTGCCTCTTTAGCAGCCAATTTTGGACAATTCTTTATAATATGTTCATTTCCTTTACAGTACTTGCAGAACAATTTCTGCTTTTCTGATTTCTTCTCATCTTTATCCTGATTCTTCGATTGTGCAGCATTTGCAGATTTCTGCTTACTAGTAGAAGAGTTCCATTTTCCTTTGCCCTTCTGACTAGCCAGGAAAGCTTGATCTGCAACACGCATAATGGACCTCTTCTGCCTAGACTGATCTTCCTGCAATAGAACAGAGACTAATTCCTCAAATGACAAGGCATTCGGATTGCCTTTCATCATCACCGAAGAGTAGAGGCAAAACTCTGATATGAATCAGGAAGACCATTCAGAACGGTCTGCACAAGTGAGCTATCTGGTATAACCTCATCAGCAGAAATCAATTGTTCCTTCAGGTCTTTGATCTTTGTAAGAAAACTGTCCATAGAATCACCTTCATTCATGTGCTCACTCTCCAACTGTTTTTGGAGGTAAGCAACACGAGCCTCATTCCTAGCCTAGTACAAAGTGGTAAGTGTATCCCAAGCATCCTTTGCTGTTCTGCAAGAGCAAATGTGAGGAATAATGGCACGTTTGACAGACAAAGCTATCAATGCATGTGTGTGGGCATCTCTGCCATCCCAACGAATCTGCTCTGCAATAGGTGCAACAGAAACAGCAGCACGAATAGGAATCTGTGGAATATCATCTTCGACACCATCTTCATCAGCTCCAGCACCTGTATTTGTAGTACCTGTAGTCGCAGGTGTAACAGGACGTCTTTCAACACCCTGCACAATGTTCCATAGCCCTTTTGCAACCAATACATGTCGCATCATATAAGCCCATAATGGGTAGTTGGTACCATCCAACCTATCCTCATAATGGGTAGTTGGTACCATCCAAAGTAACCTCTACTACCTCTACCTCTCAAATTTCCTTTCTGATTTCTATCACCTCTTCCTCTTGAATTAAAGTTCTGATTATATCCTCCACCATCATGATTATTATGCCAACATTCATGAGCTAAATGATTAGACTTACCACAAATCCAGCAAGCTTTGACACCATCTTTATTACTTCTACCTCTTCCTCTTCCTTTGCCACCACCTCTTCCTCTTAGGAAGTTACCTTGGCTATTAGTGCCTTCATCTTCATTCAATTGGTGCTTGCCTTTGTGAATCTTCTTCTTGTCCTTTGAATACATTGCTTAGCTTGTACTTTTATCAACATTACCTTTGACATCCTGCTCAAAGGTTAGCATATGTCCTAGCAATTGATTCAAATCAGGAGTGAAATGATCTAGTGACGATTCAATGGATAGAATGAAAGGCTTCCACTTCTCATCTCCTCTCAAACATGTGAGGATTTATCTTACCAATTTATCCTCTTCAATATCTTCATCAACTGCTCCTAATGCATCTGCAATATCCTTCATCCTTGCTACATAATCAAAAATAGATTGAGAAGCTTTCTTTTTGAATGTGGTGAACTCTGCCCATAAAGATGCCTTCCTTGACTTTGTAGTGTTTTGGAAATGCTCCTCTAAAGCATTCCATATATCAGTTGCACTTTCAGGTCCTTTAACATGAGGTAACAATTAATCATTGACTCCCATGTAGATAATGCTCCTTGCTTGAGCATGCTTCTTCATCCATGTCTTCAAATATGAGAGCTCTTCCCTGATTGGAACACTAAGATCCCTAAATTCTGGTTTCTCTTCTTCACCTCTGATGTATCCTATCAAATCTTTTCTCATAAGATGAGCTTCCATCCTCATAGACTAAGCAGGATAGTTTTCTCTATCCACTTTCTCTATCTGAAGAGAATCTCCCATCCTTTCTTCACCTGTGCAATAAATTCTTCAAGCTTTGTGAATAATGAATGTACCTTTACTTTGAATATAGTTCCTTTTGACCTTCTTGATAGTTTCAGGCCTCCTTCTCTAGCTTTCACTTCAAACTTTCACCTTTTGAATCTTCAAAGGTTGATTTGTGTATAACTGCAATAGTGGGGGTCCTCCTTTCTTCAATTCTAATGACTCCTGCTCTGATACCACTGATGGAGAGTGTTGATCTCCAAAAGAACACGTTATCCTTGATGTTAGAGCACCTCTATATCAAAAACATCTCAAAAACTCAACCAATTTTGGAAGACCAATGCCAAATTATCAAACTTTGCACTAACTATGAAGAAACTTATTATTCAGAAAATTCTATTGCACTTAATTCACTCATTGATTGACCAAATGTGTAAAGTTTTCAATGTAACTTTAAACAAAGTGTTTTCTAATGTTTTTGCACCTCCTCCAAGTTAAATCTCTCCAAAAGATTTAGTAGATCTTGAGATTTGATTCAAACAATGTACCTATGTCTGAAACTTCTCTTCTGTGTAGTCAACTTTGACACCTACAACTTCGAATGCATGGTTCTCCCAAACTAGACCCCTTTTATTCAAATGCTTTTAGCCACACATAGCTTACCTTTAACTTAAATAATGGGTGCTTACTTGCTCAAAAATTTACACTATACAAGGAAATCTGATCAAAACATTGACCACTCGGATTGCACCTATTCATGCCTTCACTTCTTCACATTTACACATGTAAATGTTCCTACTTAAAATTTTCTCAGCTTGATTATAATTAGACTCTCAAATCTTGAACATAGATGCATTAACTATGAACGTAGACATGTAAAAAAGGATTTATGAAATGATCAGGCACAGAAAGAGAAATGGAGAAAAGATCGCGACTTAGATTTCAAAAGTTTTCTTCTATTCTGATGAAAACAACTGATTTGATGAATCTCATTCATTCATCACATATTTTCTTCTTCTACTCATCTATAATTGGTCTATATCTCTCCTCTCTACTATGTTTCGACTCTATACTTGTATATATAGGCATATATGTACAAGATTGTCACCATTACAAAGGTATAAGTGAACTAATTTTAAGTTAAATATACATGTATATACAAGTCTTCATCTTTTGACCATGCACTAATATTCAAGCCTCAAAATTTGATCTTTGGTTTATTATTTGACTTCAATCCTTTCTCCAAATCATCAATTGTTGATTGTCCTGCACCAATAGAAGTACCTCATCATTGACACCCTCTTACCCCTTATGCACCATAATTGATTGAAATCACACATAGAGTATACATGGTAGGGTCTCGTTGCCTGACCTTGCATCAATGCATGCATTGAGATTTACCTATGCACATAGAGTGATTATAAGGATTGATGTATATGCACATTGATATGTATGTGAGTGAGCACAAAAGATTCACCATCAAATGCCTTTTACCCTAATGTTCGCACCATATTTGTTTACCCATGCATTTTCAAAGTATGCAATTGATAGGGCTACATTATACGGCCTTGGATAAGCACAATATTTATCTTCCCATGCACTTGGCAAATGATTTCAAGATTCAATGTTCCCGTGAAATGTCAGTTTCTTTTTGAAGAGTTGATTATAGGATTGGCCCATCAAGGATGATGTGTAGGTTTAGCAGGGGCAAATGTCATAGAGATTTACATCTCCACATATCTAGAGTTTGAATCATCCATCTCCAAACATCTAAACAAGGACTTCAACTTGAAAGATAAATATCATTGTTAGTCAAAATTCGGTCAAAGATGAGGAAAAATATTGCTGCATCATTAGAAAGTGCTCATTGAGAGCTTTTCAATGATATATTACACTCTACCATTTGGTTCAAGAATGAGTCACTATGGTCCAAAATAGTCCAACTTATACATCATATGAAGAGCTCCCCTCCTAAAGAGGGAAAAAAGTGCCCCGGTGATCCTAGTGTGTTCACACACATCACTACCTAAATATTTCAACAAAAAGTGAAGAATAAATTGTGGGGGAAAGTGAAAAATAGAGATAAGAGAGGCAAGGGTGGAGAATAGAGGGAAAAAAAAAGAAAAAAAGAGAAGAGAGGGGAGACTAAGGGCAAGAGGAGAAAGAAAGTAAAGAAGGGAGAGATAGAGGGTTAGATACCAGAGATAGTGGACTAATGCTTGGTATATAAAGTAAAAAAGTGGAGAGAAAGAGCCATTGGACTAATGCAACCATAAAAAGACCTAAGAAATAGGCTAAAAAGATACATTTCAGACCACTCTATAGCTACTTCAGTAGGTGTGATCTTATTGGTGTTTTCTAGTCTCTTGTTACATTACTAGTCTCTCGACTTGTCAGCATGGTGTCTTGTCAATTTGATGGCACTGAATTTTTGAGATGGAAAGCTCAGATGTGACATACATAATTGATGCCTTTGCTTTCAAAATTATTCCCAACAAAAATACATTTTACAGCTTATCATCCAATTTCTTCCATTATTATTCAAGCACTAATGCATATGCTAGACAACCAAAAACATGCAAATGAGCAACATGGTTTGCAACCATGCCAAGCCTCATTTGTAGTGATAGATTGCAATTCTTTGGTGGGACACATGTTAAGTACATATGATGCATGCATAATAGCCTCAAGCTAGAAGCTATGTGTTAAAGCTGTTGGAGGTCAAGGTCTATGGAAGCACATGAACAACACAAGGACGAAGATGAATCTTAGAGCACAACACAATATTGAATGTATTATAAGGTGAATGTACAAAGATAAGTCATCCATTAGGATTATAGGTGAATAAACAATCCGTGGGGAGAAAACCTCCTAAAGAGGGAAAACTTGTCTAGGTGGTCCTAAGTGTGTTCATAAACATCACTACTGAAGTATATCAACAAATCCCCTTTGGGAGTGATATGATGAACAAGGAGTTGGCACTCATGTATAAGGAGGTGACAAGCTATGTGGAAAGACATCAATCCACAAAAGGAAGTAAGCCCAAAGCTTTGCGAAAAACTTCAAACTTCTTCCTAGGCAGAGCCTTTGTAAAAAGGTCTACAACATTATTTTGTGTGACATATAAGCCAAACTGATCTCTCTAGCAAACAACGTCTCCCTAACATAATGAGTGCACCTCAATGTGCTTTGTTCTAGCATAGAACAAAGGACTCCTCGCAACTCCCAATGCACTCTAAGTGTCATCGAAGATGGTGATGGCAGAAGATTGACCAACACCCAAATCATGCAAAAGGTATCTGAGCCACTCACTCTCAAAAATCATTGTGAAAGCTTCCCTATACTCAGCCTCATAACTAGAAGTGGCCATAGTAGGTTGTTTCTTGCTCAACCAAGATATGGATGAGCTACCAAGCATGAAGCAAAAATCACTAGTGGACATATGAGTGCCATAGCAACCAACCCTCTTTGAGTAAGAAAAAGCATGTAAATCTGGTAACAATCATACCCCTTGGGATGAAACCATCCAAGTAGTCTAGTACCACTCAAGTAGCAAAAGATGTGCTTAACTGTCTGCTAATGCTTTACATATGGGCAATGCATAAACCTACTCATCTTAGAGATAACAAACTAAATATCAAGTCGAGTTATGCATAAGAAAATCAAGCATCCAGTAGCTTGTTGATAAAGAACAACATCAAATGGATCTCCAACATCATGAAGACTCGATTGTGAAATTGTTTCCATAGGAGTGACAATAGGTTTGCAATCTTCAAGGTCAAAATGCTACAATAATGTGTCAATATATTTTGTTTGATGCATAGTTATTCCCCCATCAACTTGCATAAATTGAATGCCCAAATAATGATGTGAAGATCCCAAATCTGACATCTCAAAAGGGGCATGCAAATCAGCCTTAAATTTAGCAATATGCTTCTCATTAGGACTAGCGAGCAACATGTCATTAACATATACAACAATGATTAGAAATACATCATCGGCACGCTTAACATATAAGGTGATCTCTTGGACTAGTCTCAAAACCATGTGCAATTAAGTAAGCATGTGTCTTTTCATACCAAGCACATGGTGTTTGCTTCAAACCATATAATGCCTTTTTTGGCATGCGTAGTTTGTTTTCATGTGCGTTCTACACAAAACCATGGGGCAAAAATACATACACTTCTTCATGTAAGTCATCATTCAAAAATGTATTTTTCGTGCCCAATTGATGTACATTCCAACCATGATGAGATACAAGTGCACAAAAGCTTCAAATAGTGATCATTCAGCATGTGGGAGAAAAGGTCTCATCAAAATCAATGCCTCTCTCTTTGTGATCGTTCAGCATCTGGGAGCAAAGGTCTCATCAAAATCAATGCCTCTCTCTTTGTGCATAATCTTTGGCAACAAGCCTAGCCTTATATCTGTCAACTATTTCATCATGCTTGCATTTCAGCTTGTATACCCATTTAGTGCCAATGTTCATATGAAGTCCAAGTACCATTCTTCGTAATAACATCATATTTTGATTGCATGGAAGCCATCCAATTTTCTGAATTTTGTGCTTCATCCAATTTCCTACATTGTTATCAGGCACTAATGCATATGCGCAACAACCAACAACATGGAGATGAGCAATAGATGGCTTGTGACCATGCCAACCCTCATATGGAGTAATGGATTGGAGCGCTTTAATGGGACACATGTTAGGTACATATGTTGCATAGATAATAACCTCAATCTAGAAGCTATGTGTAAAAGCGTGACTTTTGACTATACAACTCGCCATCTCCATGAGAGATCTATTACTTCCTTTAGAAACTCCATTTTGTTGAGGTATATAGGGCAATGTACAATGACATTTTATCCCACACTCAACCAAAAATGCATTAAATAACACATGTATTCCCTTGGCACCGATCAAAATGGAGGGTGCTTGTAGCAAGGTACTCTGATACATACCTTAAAAAATCTATTTTATGTTTTGTATTTCGAGATGAAGATGCCAAGTATAAGAAAAGTTACCTCGATTTTGAGCAAGATAAGAAGTAGAAGAAGTAAAGAGCACTAATATGAAGAAAAGAGGATATGGCTCATCAATTCATGAAGGAGCGAGAATTCCCAATTTCCTAAGTTGCCTAATTTCCCATTTCATTGAGTTTCCTAATTTTCCATTTCACCAAGTTGCCTAATTTCCCATTTCACGAATTTCCTAAGTTGGCTAATTTCTCATTTCACCAATTCCCTAAGTTATCTAAATTCCTAAGTTGGCCAATTTCTCCAAGAATTTGTCTATTTTTTAGTTAGCTAATTTTTTGATCTCTTAGTTTCCTACGTTGGCCAATTGCTCCATAAATTTGTCTATTCTTTAGTCGACTATTTTTTTGAGCTCTTATTTTTTTTCTAGTCTCATTTGAAATGTTGTCTTTTTTTTTTTACAAGTTTAGTCAACTTATTTCAAAAATTGAACATTTTTGTAAATTTAGTTGACTTATCTCAAAAGTTCACCATTTTTAAATTTAATCTATTTACTTCAAAAGTTGCTCATTTTTTGTAAAGTAGTCTATTTTTTTTAAAGAAAATGGTGTAGTTTTGATTTATTCTACTATTTCACTTGAAAAAGTGACTAAACTTCTACACATGGACTAAATTATTAACCACTTGCATGTAGAGGTTCATGGATAGTGGATGGCGTCGAATACCAGAATTTGGAAGGTAGTGATGGCACAGGAAGAGTGGACCAAGAAGGAAGTTTCCCGAGTACCAAAATGGTTAGTGAGCCTTCCAAAGAACAAATTAATTTTTTCCTTTTTGATACCCTTCAGTTCCTCATTAGGGGAAAAAATGAACCCTTCTTGGGCCTTTTAGATTAAGGAGTGATTAATGATGGACCAATGAGAAGAGGGTGGTGGCCACAGTCTAGTTCCTTAATCACATAGACTAGGCATAGGCTTTCCTTGTTTTTGTGTGGTCATAGGAGAAGAAACCACCAAGAACTCATGGGTTTGCTTTTTTGAATGGTTTTGGAAGGCCGAAAAATGAATAAGAGCCCTTGGATGGCCTCAAAAATCCAGAGGACAATATTCAATAGCAAAAGTCAAGGCAAGATTACATTTGGATCCTTGTATTGGTTTGCAATGCATGGCTAAGATCTTAAGAGCCTCCAAAAAGTTCCTTTTCTTATGAGCCCTACGATTCAGTCTTTGATCTGATGACTTCATTCAAATCTGCTTGTTGTTGAGTGCCTTAATTCTCATCCATTGGATCTTTAAGAGATCATATGGCTCTCGTTGACTGGCGCCTTTGGATCTAATGAGATAGGGCACCTTTTTTCTTATGCCATCGGATGAGAGGTTGATCCAATGGCTCAAGGATGCTCCCTTTTTGAGATCAGCCCCAAATGTGCTTTACCATTGGATTTATCAAGATCTAATGGCCCAAAAATTTGTAGAAGGATTTGTAAGATCATGCATGAGAATCTTTATAGGGCCACGAGTTGTCAGAGACCCTCTCTCTACCTTTTCATTCGAATCAATTTGAACCATTGAAATTAACCATCCAAAGGCTAAAAAAGTTTCCCTTTTATAATTCATATACAAATGTGCATCAAATAATATTTTATAGGACAATACCATTATTGGTTTCTTATGTCCCCTTAAACTCCTAGATTAAGCTTTTTAATCCCTAAGAATTAGGAATCCTTACAAGGCCCATGCAGGGTTCACGTTTTCCCCTAATGTATCATTCCTAGAAAAACTATATAAGGAGACCTCTCCATCAAAGAAGAGGAAGCTCAGAGAGAGAGGGGGAGAGAGAGAGCGGGGTAGAGAGAGAGAGAGATACTAGAGCAAGGAATGCACAATTGAAGCATTTCCTTCACTTTGTGTGTATGGAGCTTTTAGCTACCTCTAGTACTTCACTTGGTAGAATTGGAATCAACTAGCTTGGCACTGTGAGTGAGTAATAGTGGGAAGGTGGTGATTGGCCATTCTTCTCTTGAGTAGCTAGCTGAAATATTAGAGTTTTGAGAATGTATGTTTATAGAATCGAAGTCCAACAATTAGAGTGAAGGTGTATTCTTTATGTCTCCTACTGATTGACCAAAGTTTGTATGATCATATTTTTAAGCTGTGTATACTCATAATTTCAACATCTTTCTCACATTTCATAGTGTGTCACTGTATGTGCTATTTTTTCCTTGTTGAGTATTCAAATTGCAACCCACAATGGACATTGCATTGAAGAGGACACACCACATTGAGCAAACAAATCAAGAAATTGATCTAGAATGCCCAATTTACATGCTAAAAATTTTTTAGCCATAGCTAGAAATTGTTTGAAGCACATAAACACTTCAAAATTTTCTTTCAATGGATAAAGCCATGCACGCCTGGAGAAATCATCAATACAAGTTACAAAGTAAAGGTAATTCCCAAAAGAAGGTGTCTGCATAGCACCACAAACATTACTATGAACAAGCTTCAATTTATGTGCAGCTTGAAGTGAACCATATTTTAGGAAGGAGGAATACAACATCTTCCCCAAGATACAATCTTCATGGACATGCTTATAAGGTGCCTCAAGTTCCTGTAGAGAGGACACCACTTAAATTTTTAGAAGTGTAGCAAACTAGCAAAATTCAAATGATCAAAGTGTGCATGCCAAAGCTTTGCATTTTAGATATCTTGAGAGTATTGAACTACACATGTTGAACCATTCATAAATCTCTCATGGTCTATGAGCTGATAGATCCCACGACATAAAATGTCATAAGTAATATAAAATCTTCATTTGAGAGATGATGAATTGTACATCTGCCATCAACAAATTTGACAAGCAAGCCAATCTTGGCTAATGCTGAGACTGACAGTATATTTTTCTTGATCCCTAGCAGATATAAAGCATCTAACAATGTGAAAGAACTACAATCCATAATATTCAAAATGATCTCACCAACTCTCATTATATGATAAGAGGAGTTGTTAGTGCATGTGATAGTATTTCTGGTAGGGGTAGGCTAAAGCGAACTCAAGAAACAATGCATTTCGATTGCCTTTGATCCTCAACTAAAGAGTGGAGGCAAAACTCTAATATGAATCTAAAATACCATTAAGAATAGTTTACAAAAGTGAAATATCGAGTAAGACTTCATCAACAGAAACAAATTATTCCTTGAAAACACCATACACAATATTCCATGGTCCTTTTTGTACCAACACACGGTGCATCAATGGGTAGTTAGTACCATCCAACTTATCCTTAATAGCCAACATAAAAAATACACCATTTCTTTCAACCATGGCCAATTACTAAATTTCTTGATGCAAAAAAGTGGTTGTATCTAAAAACTTTGAACAAAAACACCCTATTGAGCTCTTCTAAACTTGTAGTAGACTTCAAGGCTCTTGTATTGAAGAACTAAAACATGTATGTATGTTTTCCACAAAAGGACAAAGTTATCTACAAAGTCACTATGATAGTGCATTTGGAGGCTAAAACAACCTCATATCAAAATTTTGATGCCACATAGTGAAGCTATTTTGAACTCTTAATCGTCTCAAGTATGCTTGCCAATTTTCATGAAATTGTGACACTATGATCGGAGGGGTATCAATGATGCCCTAGATGAAGTGGTGATATGCTTTGATACCAATTGTTAGAGTTCGAGTTCTATGAAAGCACATGAACAACACAAGGAAGAAGAAGAAGCTTGAAGCACAAGAGAGTATTGGATGTATTACCAAGTGAATGTACAAAAATAAGTAACCCATTGGGATTTTAGGAAGGCAAAAAAACCTCCTAAAGAAGGAAATTCCCCAATGGTCTTAAGTGTGTTCACACACCACTACCAAAATATATCAACAAAAGCCTGACCTTTGCCCATACACCACCATTTACTTGAGAGATTTATTCTCCCTTTGAACAACTCCATTTTGTTGAAGTGTACATGGTAATGTACACTAATTTTTTATCCCATTCTCTGCCAAGAAGATATATATTCCCTCCTTAGTTCGAATAGAGGGTGCCTATTTCACATACTAATAGATTTTTAGCCATAACTAAAAACTTTTTAAAGCACACAAGCACCTTGGACTTTTTCTCAAATGGATAACCCATGCATGTCTAGGAAATTCATCAATGCAATACACGAAGTATACATAATTCCCAAATGAAGGTGTTTGCACAGGACCACAGACATCACTGTGAACAAGCTCCACTTTATGTGTAGCTATAATTGAACTATCTTTTGGGAAAGAAGAATGCCGCATTTTACCCAAAATAGAGCCTTCACAAACATGTTCAGAAGGTGTGTCAAGTTTGTATAGAGAGAATGCCATTTTAGATTTTTGAAGGCAAATCAAACTAGAAAAATTCAAATGACGAAAGTGTGCATGCCAAACCTTTGCATCTAAGATAGCATGAGAATAATGAACTACACATGTTGAATCATTCATATATTTTGCATGATCTATGAGCTTATACAACCCATGACATAAAATGCTAAATGCAATGAAAACACAACCATTTGAGAGATCATGAATTATACATCTATCATCAATTAATTTGACAACCAAGACATATCTTGGCTAGTGCTAAAACTAATAACAGACTTTCTTGATTCTATTGGAGTTGGACGTCTGCACAAGCACGCAAAAAACACAAGGAAGAAGAAGAAGCTTGGAGCACAACACACAACACTAAATGTATTACTAGAGAAATGTACAAAGATAACTAACTCCTTAGGGCTATAGGCATATATACAAGCCAGGGGGAAAAACCTCCTAAAGAGGGAAAAAGTGCTCTGACAGTCGTAGAGTGTTCACACACATCACTAGCTAAATATATCAACAAATCCCCCCTAGGAATGATGCAGTGAACAAGGAGCTGGCACTCATGTCTAAGGAAGTGCCAAGCTATGTGGAAATCACTCCACAAAAGGAAGTAAGCCCGAAGCTTTGCGAAAAGCTTCAAATTTCTCCCGAGGCAGAGCCTTTGTGAAAAGGTCTGCAATGTTCTCCTACATGGGCACATATGACAAGTTGATCTCTCCAACAGAGAACCTCTCCCTGACATAGTGATAATGCACCTCAATGTGCTTAGTGCGAGCATGGAACAGAGAATTCCTCGCAACTCCCAATGCGCTCTGACTATCAGTGAAGATGGTGGCAAAAGACTGACCAACACCCAAATCAGCCATAAGGCGTCTGAGCCACACACACTCAACAATCATTGTGAAAGTTGCCCTATACTCAACCTCACAATTGCCATTTGCCATAAGGCTGCTTCTTGCTCATCCAGGATATGCATGAGCTACCAAGCATGAAGCAAAAACCACTGGTGGACACACGAGTGTCATAGCAACCATCCCACTCAAAGTCAGAAAAAGCATGCAAATCTGGCGGTAGTGATCCCCCCTTGGGATAAAACAACCCAAGTAGTCAGGTACCGCTTAAGTAGCAAAAGATGTGCTTAAATGCCTACCAACACTTGACACCTAGGCAATGCATAAACTTGCTCATCTGTGAGACAGCAAACTGAATATCTGGCCGAGTAATGCATAAGTAATTCAAGCATACAACAGCTTGCTGATAAAGAACAGCATCAAATGCATCTCCAACATCATGAAGAATCAATTGTAAACCTGTTTCCATAGGAGTGGCAATAGGTTTACAGTCTTCAAGGCCAAAACGTTGCAATAATGTATCAATACATTTCGTTTGACACAAAGCAATTCCACCATCAACGTACATAAACTGAATGCCCAAATAGTGATGCAAATGCCCCAAATCAGACATCTCAAATGAGGCATGCAAATCAGCCTTAAAATTAGCAATATGCCTCTCATGAAGACCAGTGAGTAGCATGTTATCAACATAAACCACAGTGATCAGTAGAACATCAGTAGCACGCTTAACATATAAGGTACTTTTAGTTGGATTATTCTCAAAAACATGTGTTGGAACTCAGGGTCAAGCACAAGCATGGAAGCACATCAGAAAGGTGGAAACATACAAGAAGAAGGAGCAAGTAGGGAGCTCCATGAAGTACATGTCAACTTTTAAGAAGAATCCCCTACAAAAATAGTGATTTCCATCACTAAAACCATTGTAAATACCATTTTCTATTTTTAGTAACTCCATTTTGTTCAAGCCGAGGAGTCCTTGAGCTTGCGGAGTATTAGAAGTACCATCGTACCAATTTTCATAATTTTTAGACTTCGTTTGAGCCCTCAAATAAGCCCTGGAACCTAATTTTTAACTAGGCCGGACACTAGGTCTGGACAGGGCCAAAACTAGTCAAAAACCTATAAAAAGAGCTAGAGAGCTCATTTTTGTGGCAGCTTCTTGTAGATTTCAGTTTTGTAATAGATTTCTTTTGTAATCAAACTCCTTCCATTGTTCCTCTCTTTGATCTTACCTTGTGTGCGTGTGTGTGTGTATGTGTGTGCATGCTTGCGTGTGCTTTCTCTCGCACACTTGTGCCTTCACATGCTCATGGTCTTCATACCGGTCCTCACGTCTCCGCGGATTGACAAGTAAAGGAGGTGGTGCTTACGCTTGAGCTACACCAAATTTTGGCGCCGTTGCCGGGGAGAGAGCTTCGAGGACGAGCGTGTGACGGTAAGATCGTAGATTTGCGACGTTGGAAGGTAAAAAAATCATCATTTTCAGTTCAGTTTCTGTTTTTTCCTCTTCTTCTTCATCATCATCATCATCTCCACCTTCTTCCATCTTCTTCTTCATAGAAATTTCTTGTTTTTTAGTGCATTTTCACCATCTTCATACCATTTTTCATGCATTATTGTGTGGGAAGGAGTTAGGAGAAGCAAGGGAGAGCAAGCGCTGTGTTTTTTTCATGATTTTCTGCTCATACGGAGCTCGCCATAGCCGGCGCTCAGAAATTTGAATTTCCCGCCAAAAAACGCGATTCTGTGATGAAAATCGCGATTCTGTGAAAATTCAAAATTTTTTGAAAAATCACGATTTTCAGTTTTCCCGCCTAAAAGTTGGTTGAAAAAATCACGATTCTGTGGTCATTCTCAGAATCGCGATTCTGTGATTGTGCTCAAAATCGCGATTCTCACAAATCACGATTTTCAGCCAAAAAATACGATTTTGAGAAAAACACGATTCTGTGGAAAAACACGATTCTCTGGGACAAAATCGCGATTTTCATGCAAAAAAAAAACACGATTCTCTAAAACACGATTCTGTGCACAAAATCGCGATTTTCATGCAAAAAACACGATTTTCAGAAACACGATTTTGTGATCAAAATCGCGATTTTCAAAAACACGATTTTGTGCTCAACATCGCGATTTTCAAAAACACGATTTTGTGCTCAACATCGCGATTTTCTGAAACACGATTTTGTGCTCAAAATCGCGATTTTCTGAGTTCTCAACATCGCGATTTTCTGAGTCTCAACATCGCGATTTTCTGAGTCTCAACATCGCGATTTTCTGAGTTCTCAACATCGCGATTTTCTGAGTCTCAACATCGCGATTTTCTGAGTTCTCAACATCGCGATTTTCTGAGTTCTCAACATCGCGATTTTCTGAGTCTCAACATCGCGATTTTCTGAGTCTCAACATCGCGATTTTCTGAGTCCTCAACATCGCGATTTTCTGAGTCCTCAACATCGCGATTTTCTGAGTCTCAACATCGCGATTTTCTGAGCCTTAACATCGCGATTCTCTGAAAGTTCACAAAATCGCGATTTTCTCCAAAGGTCCTGTTTGCCTGTTTTGACCCCTAGGAGCCTGAATTGGCATAACTTTTTCATCCAAAGTCCATTTTTTGAGCTCTATAGTTCGTTGGAAAGCTCGTTTCAAATCCTACACGATAGAATTTTTGAATAATGCGCTGATTTTCAGATAGACTAATTTGAAGTTGGGCCTCAAGTGGGACTAGGAAACCAAGAGGGCTCCCAAGGATTTTTGAGCAATACCTAGGGGGAGCAAAATTGTGTCATGGGAAAGAAAAAAGCAAAAGATAGAAGAAAAGGGGCTAAGGTGGGAAAAGAGAAGGGAGATAAACATGAAGTGCATGAAATAATTTCACATGAGGGTGAAACATCTAGAGAAAATTTGCAAGGAGCCAAGGAAAAGGAGGAAATGTCTAGGGGGGTGGGATCCATATTTGCAACAAGAGAATATCACAATACTTTGGTGCAAATAAGAATAGGATATGACTGTAGATTGTTGAGTGCATATATCAATCCTCACTGTGAGTGGAATTTGATTCATATTGACTACTTGAACATTATTTTTGAGAACATTCAACCAACAACTCATTCTTCTATCCTCATGGATGATGAACATTATGAATGCATGGGTCAAGTTGTGTTGCCTGTTATGGTGGGTGATATGCAATTTTTGGAAACATTCTTTGTCATGGATTGTATAGATGACGACTTGATCATTGGCACCCAAAGGTTCATTACACAAAATCATCAAGAATTTGAGGTGCCTTCTCCACCTATTATCCGTGCTTCTACGTATATGTCTATGGAAAATCCTAATGACTATCCACCTTATGATAATTGGGGGCAAAATCATCTTTTCACAGAGCGTGCTTTTCATGAAAAAATTTTTCTTTCTACTCATGTTTTTGAATCTGATCCTTCTTTGAGTAAATCACAGGAAGCCTTAGAGAATGGAGAATTGGAGGACTCCAAGTGTTTGGGGGATGTGGAAGGACCCTCTCTTCCTGTAAATTTGGATTCCCCTCATGAAGCCATAAGTAGGGATGATCTACACTCAGATGGTCAAGAAGGAGATGATCAACCAGTGATGTGTATCACTGATGTGGAAAAGGAGGTCGACTCGAGGGTGAATCATGACAATCCATCACCCATTTGTACACCGAGGGATTCTATGTGTAATGAGGATGAATGTCTCGATGAATCTCTAGATCAATCTCAAACCACACAACCCATTGATCCCTTGCAGAAGTCTGATGTAGGTATAGAAGATCAACCCTCGTTGCATTCCCCATGTAAAGAGGAGTTTTCTCAAAAAACTCACATAGAGGGCCCAAAAGACCCTTACATCAAGAAACAGAAATCACATTTTCTTGGTAATGTCAAGCAAATTTGGGTGGCCAAGAAATTACTTAGAGCCCAATCAAATCGCACTATGATATGGGTACCAAAGAAAGCCCTGGCACAAAATCAGTCCCCTCACACTAGACTTCAAAATCTATGGTCTAGGCCTACCATGACTTATCCTCAAGAAAGACCACTTCCAATCCAAGGATCCCAAGCAATCAAGCCTAAGCTCAGAAAAAATCCATGGGGGGACTTCAAGGCAACAACTTGCACAACAAAGACACCAAGGCGAGGTAAAGGACCGAATCAAGCACAGAGCTCCAGTACAGATCAAAGAACCTCTTCTGCAAGGATATGGGTTTGGAAGGCGAAAGTACCGATAGCATCCACCAAAATAAAGAGCCAACAACGATGGATCAAACCCTCACAAAATCATCCAAACATGAAGCGGCCAAAGGTGATCTCTACCCAGTCGCAGACCGTTCCCAAATGGATCCCTATAAGGAGGAATGATCAGTGGTCATCTCGAGATACAATGGATACCTCCAACAATGATGGCATCAATATCTGCAGATAACATCGAAAGCCTCGACGGGCGACAACCATGTGCTCCTTGCACAACCCTGTCTTATGCACCATTGAGGTCATGCACTTCCAAAGTATGCATTATTATAGGGCCACATTACATGGCTGTGCATAGACACATTTGAGAGTCCCATGCACAAGAGCACATTGACATAGGTCAACTATGTTTTCTGATACTAACATCTGCCTTCTTGCTTGTGACATGGATTTAAAAAAAAAAAAAAAAAAAAAAAAAAAAAAAAGAGAGAGAGCTTGTTCCCAGGTTTGGCTTATGAAACATGAATGAGTCATGCTTAGTTGAAGGTGGAACTGATGATTACTAGGCATTTATCAATTTGGATAGAAGTGTGTCTCGGCCAGCAGTGAAATTATTGCTGCCTTATCTAAGCATCCAAGGAGATATCTGCAAAGGGTGGTTCTAGAGGAGAAGACTCCTGCATATGGTGAGCTAAAGAGAATATGTGCAACTCAGCTTGGTGTAGTTACCCGATGTTGCTTGCCAAGGAATATAAAGCAATTCAACTCTCAGTATCTCCTGAACCAGTATGGAACAGTAGCACTGATGAATGGTCTATGTCAATCAGCATGGTAATCTCTTAGAAACCGGCACGTGTCCAATATTCCTCTGAGTGTCAATATAGGGAAGTGAACGTGCATGAGCCCAAGCTCAGAAATGCACCTTGTTACTGACAAAGGTTGCCTTGAAAAGAGGAGAGAAGATCCACCACTCAAAAGATCTCGTCAGTGGACAATCAACATGGACATTCATCAACAAAGTTCCATCCCAAAGGCCGAGTGTACAACACGAAGAGACAAACATCCATCACCCTTCTCCATGGTAAGTATCTTTACTCTGGAAACACCATGACCATGATAGTTTAGGAAACCTCTTCGTCAGCATACCCTTGAGCACTTAGCTCAAGACCCGCAATTCTCGCACCATACTTCTTCCAATGCATTTCCCAAGTAAGCATGCGTAGGGCTACATTACAAGGCCGTGCACAAGGCACATAATTTTTTCAACCCATGCACTGACACACTTACCCATCATTCACTATGGGTTATGAGTACTTGGCATGACTACTCTGAACATCATCTTTTGAAGAGCTAGAGGACATCCTGGGGGCAACATCAATACCTAGGAAGCAATTCGAAGCTAGCAGTTGCTCCAACTCAATCTTGATAACCTCTTTTGAGCAACTCACAATCTTTGAAATCTCACAACGACGCATTCATGCGGAATCCACGAAAGAAGCACATACCAAGGGATTATGACTTGCAAAGGCTTGTAGTGACAAATGAAGAACCGGACAACCAACACTGCCAAATTTGGGAGATAGACGGCTCTTGTTCATACAAAATGGATACTACCTCTCAAAGCACTACATGGAACAACCACTACAACAAGGGTCTGTCAGGGACGACAGACTCGAGAGGGGGGGGAGTGTTGGAACTCAGGGTCAAGCACAAGCATGGAAGCACATCAGAAAGGTGGAAACATACAAGAAGAAGGAGCAAGTAGGGAGCTCCATGAAGTACATGTCAACTTTTAAGAAGAATCCCCTACAAAAATAGTGATTTCCATCACTAAAACCATTGTAAATACCATTTTCTATTTTTAGTAACTCCATTTTGTTCAAGCCGAGGAGTCCTTGAGCTTGAGGAGTATTAGAAGTACCATCATACCAATTTTCATAATTTTTAGACTTCGTTTGAGCCCTCAAATAAGCCCTGGAACCTAATTTTTAACTAGGCCGGACACTAGGTCTGGACAGGGCCAAAACTAGTCAAAAACCTATAAAAAGAGCTAGAGAGCTCATTTTTGTGGCAGCTTCTTGTAGATTTCAGTTTTGTAATAGATTTCTTTTGTAATCAAACTCCTTCCATTGTTCCTCTCTTTGATCTTACCTTGTGTGCGTGTGTGTGTGTATGTGTGTGCATGCTTGCGTGTGCTTTCTCTCGCACACTTGTGCCTTCACATGCTCATGGTCTTCATACCGGTCCTCACGTCTCCGCGGATTGACAAGTAAAGGAGGTGGTGCTTACGCTTGAGCTACACCAAACATGCGTAATCAGATAGGCATGTATCTATTCATACCAAGCATGTGGTGCTTGCTTTAAACCATATAATGCCTTCTTTAACCTGCACACCTAGTTCTCATGCCCTTTTTGCACAAAGTCACTGGGCTGAAAAACATACACCTCTTCATGCAAGTCACCATTCAAAAATGGTGTTTTCATATCCAACTGATGTACATTCCAACTATGATGAGCTTCAAGTGCACAAATGCTACAAACAGTAGTCATTCGACAAGTAGGCTCAAATGTCTCATCAAAATCAATGCCTCTTTCCTGCCCATAACCCTTTACAACAAGCCTAGCCTTATACCTGTCAGCCATTCCATCAGGTTTACACTTCAGCTTGTATACCCACTTTGTGGCAATGGCCTTCTTGCCGAAAGGCAAGTCACATAAATATCAAGTATCATTCTTCATTATAGCATCATATTCAGATTGCATTGTAGCCATCCAATGTTTAGAATTTTGTGCTTCATCAAACAAAAGAGGTTCAGTCTCATCATAGAGACTAGAGGCAGCCATAGCATGGAAATCTGATGCAAAAGAGGCACTATGAGAGCCTCACTGAGTACGATAAGATAGAGATTAATCTAATTTTCTATCACGTGAAGTCTACACCAGCCATTTTGGCATAGTTTTTTCCTACTCAATATTAGCTCTCTCATCAACAAGTGCATCATGTAAATCTGCATCAGAAATGGGATGATCTGCATCATCACATGAAACCTACAAAGCTGAGAAGTCACCTCATTAGGACCAGCACTAGACTGTCCATCTGTAAAAAGAGGCAGCAAAGAATCATACATGTCATTGGAGCTAATAGATGTCTCATTTGTACATGAAAGCAATGGCTGAATAGCATCTTCCACAAAAACAACATCACGGCTAACCAAAATGCATTTAGTTTGTGGATGATATAGACGATATCCTTTACTTTTAGAACTGTACCCAACAAAAATACATTTTACTACTTTATCATCCAATTTTCTGCAATGTTGTTCAGGCACTAATGCATATGCCAAACAACCAAAAACACGCAGATGAGCAACAGATGGCTTGTGATCATGCCAAGCCTTGTATGGAGTGATAGACTGCAGTGCTTTAGTGGGACACCTGTTAAGTACATATGTTGCACACATAACAACCTCAAGCCAGAAACTATGTGGTAACGCCTGACTCTTGACTATACACCTCGCCATCTCCATGAGTGACATGTTCTTTTGTTCAGCAATTCCATTTTGTTGAGGTGTATATGGCACTGTACATTGGTATTTTATCCCGCGTTCAACCAAAAATGCATCAAAATCAGAAGATATATATTCCACCCCTCCATCAGAACAGAGGGTGCCCATTTTACATGCTGATATATTTTCAGCCAAAACCAGAAACTGTTTGAAGCACGTAAACACTTTGAACTTTGCTTTGAGTGGATATACCCATGCATGCCTAGAAAAATCATCAATGAAAGTCACCAAGTAAAGATAATTTTTGTTTTGTGAGAGTACTGTGCTTTTCATTTTGCTTCCGCATGCGTACTCTGTACAATTGGCACATATGACAGTATTCCCTATAGGGGCAGGCTCGAGTGAAGAGAAGAAGCTACGTTGCGAGGTAATATGTTTGGTCTCCGCACTATCAAAGTACCAAACATCTGAGTCTACTACAGACATGCACTGCTCATGAGAAGATGGGTCAAAACTACAAACAGTAGTAAACGCCTATTCTTCATCCTGCACAAGTTTAGTAGACTCTGTTTTTGGAGTAGAGGCCTCTGCAACAACCATGCTAGCCTCTTTTTTCTTTGCCTCTTTTGCAGCTAGTTTAGGACAGTTCTTTATGATATGATCATTTCCTTTACAGTACTTGCAAAAAAATTTCTGCTTTTCTGATTTCTTCTCATCTTTGTCTTCCTTCTTTGAATGTACATCATTTGCACATTTCTACTTGCTAGTTGAAGAGATCCATTTTCCTTTGCCCTTCTGACTAGCTAGGAAAGCTTGATCTGCAACACACATAATGGACATGTTTTGCCTCGACTGATCTTCCTGCAATAGAACAGAGATTAACTCCTCAAATGACAAGGCATTTAGATTGCCTTTCATCATCAACCGAAGAGTAGAAGCAATACTCTGATATGAATCAGGATGACCATTCAAAACGGACTACACAAGTGAGCTATGTGGTATAACTTCATTAACAGAAATCAATTGTTCCTTCAAGTCTTTGATCTTTGTTAGAAAACTATCCATAGAATCACCTTCATTCATGTGCTCACTCTCCAACTGTTTTCGGAGGTAAGCAACACGGGGCTCATTCCTAGCTTGGTACAATGTGGTAAGTGTATCCCAAGCATCCTTAGTTGTTCTACAAGAGTGAATGAGAGGAATAATGGCACATTTGACAAACAAAGCTATCAATGCATGTGCCTCGGTATCTCTCATCCCAATGAATTCCCTTTGTAGTAGGTGCAACAGAAACCACAGCATGAACAGGAATATGCAGAATATCATCATCTTTGACACCTTCTGCATCAACTTCAGTACCTATAGTTGTCACAGTTGCAGGTGTGATAGGACGTTTTCAACACTCTACACAATGTTCCACATTCCTTTTGCAACCAATACATGTTGCATCATATAAGCCCATAATTGGTAGTTAGTACCATCCAAATTATCCTCAATAGCCAACATATGGAATACATCACTACTTTCAGCCATGGCCGGTGACTAAAATACCTTGATGCAAAAAATTGATTGTACCTCAAAAAGTTGAACAAAAGTGCCCCAATAAATTCTGCTAAACTTGTAGCAAACTTCGAGATGCTTATATTGGCGAACCAAAATTGGTATATACCTTTGGCACAAAAAGATGAAATAGCCTGCACAAGCAATGTGATAATGTGTTTGGAGGCCGAAACAAGCTCAGATCATGATTCTAAGAACACCCTAAGTATGCTCGCCAAAATTTGTGCGATTTTGAGACTGCAATCGGAGAGGTATCAACAACACCCTAGATGAAGCAGCAACCTGCTCTGATACCAATTGTTGGAGTTAGACGTCTATGGAAGCATGCAAAAACCACAAGGAAGAAGAAGAAGCTTGGAGCACAACACACAATACTGAATGTATTACTAGAGAATGTACAAAGATAAGTAACCCATTAGGGCTATAGGCATATATACAATTCGGGAGAAAAAACCTCCTAAAGAGGGAATATAAGTAACCCATTAGGGCTATAGGCATATATACAAGCCGGGGGAAAAAACCCCCTAAAGAGGGAAAAAAGTGCCCCGGTGGTCCTAGAGTGTTCACACACATCACTACCTTAATATATCAACAGATTCTTGGTACATATAAGACATCTGACAATGTGAAAGAACTACCATCTGTAGTAGTTAGAATGATCTTCCTAAATCTCATGACAAGAAAAGAGGAGTCATTAGCATATGTGACAATATTCCTTGTAGGAGCAAGCTCAAGTGAAGTTAAGAAACTATGTTGTGAGGTAATATGTTTGGTTGCACATCTATCAAAGTACAAAACATTTGAGTCTAGTACAAACATACACTACTCATGAGAAGATGGGCCATAGCTAAATTAGTAGTAAATCCTTCATTATTCTAAACAAGATTAGCAGACTCTCGTTTAGGTGTAGAGGCATCTGGAACAACCATTTTGGCCTCGTTCTTCTTTGCATCTAGCTTATGAAACCTCTTTATGATCGTTTTCTTTATAATACTTGCAAAGTTATTTCCACTTTTATATTTTTTTGTTATATTCTTCTTCCTTCTTTGATTGTGTAGCATTAGTAGATTTTTGCTTACTTGTAGAGGAGCTCCACTTACCTTTGCCCTTCTAACTAGCTAAGAAATCTTGATATGCAATGCAAATAATTAACCTGCTCTACCTAGACTGGTGTTCCTAGATCAAAATAGAGAATAACTCCTCAAAGGTTAAGACATTTGGATTTCCTTTCATCATCAATCAAAGAATAGAAGCAAAAATCTTATAAGAATTTAGAAGAGCATTAAGAATGATCTGCATAAGTGAACATCTAACAAGATTTCATCAACAAAAATCAGAGCAAGCTGAAAGTACCAACATGATCTTGTGTAAATCTCTTACTAAATTTCTCAATAACAAATGCTTGAATTGGGACAAACAACTTCATTAGATTGTTTGGGTATATCTTATGATATGAAAGATCATATTGAATATCACTCCCTTTCAAATGGTATTTTGCCAATATATCATTCTACCCATAAGCTTTCTTATCCCAACAATTTCATCACAATGCACCTTTGTTTTATGTGGAAATTCAGCATAATGCACATGTATTGAACTTAATGCACATTTTATGCTTAAATTCAAGTGTTTCCTATCACATTAGAACTCTTATGAAAATTTTGAATTTCATCTTGGATATCAAAATCCTAAGGTCAAGTGTTTGATGGGTGATGTTTTAAGTTCAAGCAATTGCATTTTTTTAAAGGTTAAAAAGGGGGGGGGGCATTCTTTTCTAGTTTCAATGCATAATTTTCCTAAATTATCTTAGATAAGAAGGATCTTTTTTTTCCAATTTTCTTTTCTCAACACACTCTAAGTTTTGTTGAGAATAATTCCTTGAAAAATACTTCAAATAAGCACTTTTAACTTAATACTAAAAAATACTAGCTATTCTTAGTTCATGTGGCACCCATTGACAAGTGATCCTAACTAATAATCATATGTCCTATGAGCATAATCAAGTGGCGGCTTGATCTAACATGCTAGATATGTCAAACTGAGAGCTCACACTATCAACAGCATAGAAACATGTACATATATATTGATGTTCAATACATGCATGTTGTTATATTTTGGTAGTGATGTGTGTTAACACACTTAGGATTGGAGGGGCACTTGTTTCCCTCTTTAGGAGGTTTTTCCCCCCCAACTTGTATATATGTATATAACCTAACAAATTACTTATCATTGTAGATTTACTTGGTAATTCATCCAATGTTGTGTTGTGGTCCAAGCTTCTTCTTCTTCCTTGTGCTATTTGCATGCTTTCATAGACCTCAAACTTCAACAATTGGTATCAAAATAGGCTGACGTTTCATTAATGGCATCATTGACACCCCTTTAGTCATAGTCTCATAATCGCATGAAAATTGGTGAGCATACTTGAGGTGATTAGTAGTTCAAAACAGCTTCATTCTCTACCATTGAAATTTTGATCTAAGCTCATTTTGGCCTCCAAACGTACTATGACAACATCTATGCAAGTAATTTCATCTTTTTGTGCCAAATATATATACAGGTTTTGGTTCATCAATACAAGCACCTCAAAGCCTGCTATAGGTTTAACGGAGCACAACATGGTTTTTGTGTCCAACTTTTCAAGATATATTAATATCTCTCCATGAGGGTATTTAGTTATGGCTTAAAGCAATGCTATATTCTCTATGTTAGTTTTTTAGGATAGTTTGGATGGTAATAAATACCCATTGTGGGCATATATGATGCATCATATATTAGTTGCAAAAGGATTGTGAATATTCTGCAAATACAATTATTGAAGGTGATGAAGATGATGATCTTAATATTCCCGTTTGTGCTACGGTTCGTGTTGCACCTACTGTAGAGCAACTTTGTTGGGAAGGAAGAGATGCTCATGCACTTGCATTGATAGCTTTGTCTGTTAGACATGCCATTATTCCTCACATTACTCTTGCATAACAATAAAGGATACTTGGATACACATACAACTTCATAACAAACAAGAAATGAGGTTTGTGTTTCTTATCGCCAAAAACGATTGGAGAGTAAGCATATGCATGAAGGAGATTCTATGGACACTATTTTGACAAAGATCAAAGATTTGAAGAAGCAGTTGATTTCTATTGATGAAGTCTTGCCAGATAGTTCACTTGTGTAGACTATTCTCAACAGTCTTCCATATTCATAATAGAGTTTTACTTCTTGTTAGCTCTATGAGTTCTCTATTTTGGGTTTCCTAACATGTGTTAATTCTTCATACAAATGATTTTTACAAGCATTCCTCCAACTGCAATGATCTTCCTTGGTACATGGATTGCATAAGGAATTCAAGAGCATTGGAGAAAGGTGAAGGGCTACACAAGAAGGCTATCAGAAATGGGTTTTCGAAAGGACAGAGATTGGCAGTCCATTATCATTTCATAGCATTTCTCCATCACAACCCCGTAAAGATGCATTTTCCATCTAAGCTACTGGAAAACAACCATTTGAGCAGCTTTTTGGTTCCGAACATGGCTCGAGTGGAAGCTCAAGTTTAAGTACACCTAATGTTGTAGGCAAAAGTTTTAGCCATGGATCTAGAAGGTTCAGAATGGCTTTTCCGATTCGGAAGTGGCTCAGATGAAGACCTTATTGCATTGATTGCAACTCAAGAGAAGGTTTTGTTTGATGCTGAAATCATGGAGTTATGGAAGCTTAGTGTGAGCACGGAGTCACTTGGGGATTCAAGCTCACAAAACCGGGCTCTTTGTTAGTTTTGGTGTTTGGTGTGTTCACTTTCGAGTGTCTTAATGAACTTTTGGAAATGTAGATGGGCTGATATCATTCATCATTAACAAGGTTCTTTGGTACAATTTGAGGGCCACTGGAGCTTGATCCATCAAGATCATTGTTGAATCGGAAAAGGAATCCATTTTCTATAGCTTATGCGGAGCTTCTCATGAGGTTGTTGTCAAACCACAAGGTCAACAAGTCCCAAGGGAGGGACAATGAGTGAGCGATGTACGTGAGCATAAAATGGTTGTTGCAGAGCCCTCTACATCTAAAAGAGAGTGTGATAGTCTTATTGAGAATGAAGAATGGGCATCTATCAATATATGCAGCTATGAACCATCTTCTCAATAGGACTGTTTTTCTGTAGTAGACTCAGATGTTTGTTACTTTGATAGTGGGGCAACCAAACATATTACCTCACAATGCAGTTTCTTCAGTCCACTTGAGCCTATCACTACATGGATACTATGACATGCGCTAACAACTCCTACTATCCTATAATGGGAGTTGTTAAGATCATTTTGACTACTATTGATGGTAGTTCTTTCACATTGTTGGATGATTTGTATATGCCAAGGATTAAGAAAAATTTGTTGTCAGTTTCAAGATTAGCCAAGAGTGGCTTGGTTGTCAAAACAGATGTATAATTCACAATCTATCAAATGGCAATGTTATTATTGCTTCTGATATTTTATATCGTGGGTTGTATCAGCTCATAGACTATTCAAAATATGTGAATGATTCAGCATGTGTAATTCAAGATTCTCAGGATATCTCAAATGCAAAGCTTTGGCATGCATGATTTGGTCATCTAAATTATGCTAGTTTGCTATGCCTACAAAAATCTAAACTAGTATCATCTCCACCTAAAATTTAGGAACCTTGTAAACATGTCTATGAAGGATGTATTTTGGGAAAAGAATGCAACGGTCTTCCTTCCCTAAAGATGGTTCAATTCGAGCTACCCATAAATTATCACCTGTTCATACTAACGTATGTGGTCCTATGCAGACCTCTTTTGGGAACTACCTTTGCTTCATGACTTTTATTGATGATTTCTCTGAGCGTGCATGGGTGTGTCCATTGAAAGAAAAGTCCAAGGTGTTTATGTGCTTCAAATAGCTTTTAGTTATGGCTGAAAATATATGAGAATGTAAATTGGGCACCCTATCGATGGAGCAATACATGTCTCTTGATTTTAATGCATTTTTTGTTGAGCGTGGGATAAAACATCAATGTATAGTGGGCCAATCTTGGCCTAAAATATCTTGCTCTATCAAGCCTTCATCTTCATTAACTAGGAAAATGACATGCATTCTGGCCTTTCTCAGGTGCATGAGAAGCATGACTTCACTAACACATTGGGTTTGAATCCCACCTAAGCCTGTCATGGAAGCTTCTACTAGTTAACATACCCCTTGACCACCAACTTGAGTTAGGCTTAAAATCCAAGATTCCCAACAGAAATTAAAGATCATGATTTAAAATTTAAGAAATGCAAGCATAAGATGAAAGACTTATATTGGATTCATGAAGGGACAATGACATGCTATCCAAGACTGATATCGAAAATTTCAAAGTTTTAAAATTCAATGGTTGTAACAATGGTCAATTTATTCTTTCTTGGCTTTCAAAATTGACGATTTCTATTTGGATGAATAATATTTAAAAACTAAAAAAGTAAAGTTTGCTACTACCTATGTTCTTGATAAAGCACAACATTAGTGGAATGTTTTGCAACATATCAGAGATCGACTTATAACATGGGAAGTGTTGGTATATTTTGATAATGATCTATGTCAACACACTAGGAACATCGGGGCACTTTTTTCCCTCTTTAGGAGGTTTTTTCCCGCGGCTTGTATTTACACCTATGACCCTAATGGCTTACTTATCCTTGTACATTCTCTTGGTAATACATTCAATATTGTGTGTTGTGCTCCAAGCTTCTTCTTCTTCTTCTTTGTGTTATTCATGTGCTTGCATAGACATCAAAATCCAACAATTGGTATCAAAGCAGGTCATCGCTTCATCTAGAGCATCGTCAAAACCCCTTTGACCATAGTCTTACAATCCCATAAAAATTGGTGTACTCGGGGCAATTAGTAGTTCAAAACTCCTTCACTTTGAGGTGTCAAAATCACAACCTGAGCTCGTTTTGGCATTTGAATGCACTATCCCAATCCTTATGTAGGCAATTTTGACCTTTTCTATCAAAGATATATATAGGTTTTGGCTCACCAATACAAGTGCCTCAAAGTCTGCTATAGGTTTAGTAGAACTTGACAAGGTAATTCTATTCAATTTTTTCAAATACAGTCATTTTATCACATCATGGTATTTTAGATACTGACCATGGCTTAAAGCAATGATGTATTCTATATGTTGGTTGTTGAGGATAAGTTGGATGGTACCAATTACGTATTATGGGCATACATGATGCGTCATGTATTGATCACAAAAGAACTATGGAATATTATGCAGGGTGTTGAAAAATGTCCTACTACAAAAGGGGCTTTTCGATCCACAGTCAGGATTTTTTTGAGTGGTGCAGGAGACTTCTGATCTATCGGGGAGGGGGGGGGGGGAGATACGAGGCTCCTATTTTGTGCAAACAGTTCCTTGGGGAGAAAGGGCATCTCTATTACACTCGAAGAGAACATCTTGGGGAGGCTGATCAGAGGATTGGGAGGCCTTTTGGGAGTAGTTTTTCGGGCAGGGCAGAACACGAGGCATCGGTTCTAAAAGAAGCATCACAGCTTCAATTGGCGCAGACATAGTAACTGAAACTTGTGATGAGGAAGCTCAATCCAACAGGCTTCAAACATACCCTCTGTTTGCAGAGCTGACGGATAGCATCTGTAATTGAAGGGGGCATTGCGGCTTTGCTCTACTCTTCGTCCTTTGGAGCTGGAACAGGAAGGGGAGAGAAGGCTATTCTCAACGGCAGAAGGATAGAGTAGGTCCATTCGTGTATAGAGCTCCAAAAGGAACTAATAGATGAGGCAAAGTAGGAAACATGCAAAGAAAAAGGAGCATTACTCCTGGGAACTCCTTTCACCAGATTTTTTATGAGATTTGGTGGGCTCGACAACATCACGAGGCCATTGAAGAGAAATCTGCAAGGTCATACTCCCACAGATAAGCAATGTCTAAGATTCTATGATGTTCATTAGCTTGCATTTTAGTTTGTTGATATTAACGGCTTGTCAAGTTGCTGCACGGAAAATCTATTCATATTGTGGGCGACTCTTCGTAGGACTCTCAGTAGTGAAGATTCTTGCACAGAAATATTTGTAGATATCGATGGTGGATTCTTAGATGATTGTAGCCCTTGAAATTTCTCATCCAGTTCTGAGACTTAACTTGCACACTACACATGTTTGAAGCTAATAGTTTAATCGGAGGGTAGCACGGAGATGACTGATGGGTATTTTGAGCTTGAAGAGGATTTGCAGATGCTTCAAAACTGTGAAGCTCCACCTGATAAGGTGTTTCCAATCTAAATATGATGAGTGCTACTCTGAGAAGTAGAAACAACGATGGCAGCTTGGATGTTCTGATACATGATACACGTTTCTATATTTCAGTTGTGTCTTTGATGTATACGGTATGATTCTGGCATTTCTTACGAGATTGAATTGAAATGGATTCCAACAGTTTATTAAGTGACACATGTACTGCTGTGTAGAAGAGCGAATTTCTCATCGTGTTCAATGTTTGAGATGATGACTATGAAATCCTAGGATAACGTAAATGGGCTGATATCGTTCATCATTAACAAGGTTCTTTGGTACAATTTGAGCGTCACTGGATCTTGATCCATCAAGATCATTGTTGAATCGGAAAAGGAATCCATTTTCTATAGCTTATGCGGAGCTTCTCATGAGGTTGTTGTCAAACTACAAGGTCAACAAGTCCCGGGGGGGGGGGGGACAGTGAGTGAGCGGTGTAAGTGAGCATGTGCATTTGATTATGTGAATGCTTTATTGGTGTACATATAAGTGAGTGTGTGTGTGTGTGTATGTGTGTTTGGGGGATGGGTGTGTGAGAGTGAGGGGGTGTAAGACAGGACTAGAGGAGAGAAAGGGGAGAAGTGAGAAGAAGGGAAAAAGTAGGAAGAGGTGTGAGGGGGTGATGTAAGTAAGAAAGAGAGAGGAAGAGTAAGAGTGGGAAAGAGATTGGAAAGCAAGCATAGGAATAAAGGAGATTCCATGGATAATTTTTTGACAAAGATCAAAGATTTGAAGGAGCAATTGATTTTTGTTGACGAATTCTTTCACTTGTGCAGACTATCCTTAATGGTCTTCTAGATTCATATCAGAGTTTTGCTTCTACTCTTTGATTGATGGTGAAAGGCAATCCAAATGCCTTAACATTTGAGGATTTAATGTCCTGTTTGTTACAGGAAGATCAATCAAGGTAGAATAGGTCCATTATGTGTGTTGCAGATCAAGCTTTCTTAGCTAGTCAAAAGAACAAAGGTAAATGGAGCTCATCTACTAGTAAGGAAAAATCTTCTAATGTTGCACAATTAAAAAAGGAAGAAAGAGATGAGAACAAAACAGAAAAGCATAAGCAATTTTGCAAATATTGTAAGGGTAATGATCATGCCATAAAGATTTGTCCAAAGTTGGCTACAAAACAGGCAAAGAAGAAAGAGGCAAAAATGGTTGTTGCAAAGCCCTCTACACCTAAAAGAGAGTGTGATAATCTTGTTGAGAATGAAGAATGGGCATCTATCAATATATGCAGCTATGAACCATCTTCTCAATAGGACTGTTTTTATGTACTAGACTCAGATGTTTGTTACTTTGATAGTGGGGCAACTAAACATATTACCTCACAATGTAGTTTCTTTAGTCCACTTGAGCCTACCACTACAAGGATACTATGACATGCGCTAACAACTCCTCTTATCCTATAATGGGAGTTGTTAAGATCATTTTGACTACTATTGATGGTAGTTCTTTCACATTGTTGGATGATTTGTATGTTCCAAGGATCAACAAAAATTTGTTGTCAGTTTCAAAATTAGCCAAGAGTAGCTTGGTTGTCAAAACAGATATATAATTCAATCTATCAAAGGGCGGCGTTATTATTGCTTCTGACATTTTATATCATGGTTGTATGAGCTCATAGACTATTCAATATCTATGAATGATTTGGCATGTGCAATTCAAGATTCTCAGGATATCTCAGATGCAAAGTTTTGGCATGCATGATTTGGTCATATAAATTATGCTAGTTTGCTATGCCTACAAAAATCTAAACTAGTATCATCTCTACCTAAAATTTAGGAACCTTGTAAACATGTCTATGAAGGATGTATTTTGGGCAAAAAAATGCAACGTTCTTCCTTCCCTAAAGATGGTTCATTTCGAGCTACCCATAAATTGTCGCATGTTCATACTAACATATGTGGTCCTATGCAGACCTCTTTTGGGAACTACCTTTGCTTCATGACTTTTATTGATGATTTCTTTGAGTGTGCATAGCCGTATCCATTGAAAGCAAAGTCCAAGGTGTTTATGTGCCTCAAATAGTTTTTAGTTATGGCTGAAAATATATTAGAATGTAAATTGGGCACCCTATCGATGGGGGGAATACATGTCTTTTGATTTTAATGCATTTTTTGTTAAACGTGGAATAAAACATCAATGTATAATGGGCCAATCTTGGCCTGAAATATCTTGCTCTATCAAGTCTTCATCTTCATTGACTAGGAAAATGACATGCATTTTGGCCCTTCTCACGTGCATGAGAAGCATGACTTCACTAACACATTGGGTTTGAATCCCACTTAAGCGTGTCATGCGAGCTTCTACTAGTTAACATACCCCTTGACCAACAACTTGAGTTAGGCATAAAATCCAAGATTCCCAACATAAAATTAAAGCTCCTGATTTAAAATTTAAGAAATGCAAGCATACGATGAAAGACTTATATTGGATTCATGAAGGGACTAACTCAACCACAAACGGATGGCATGCTATCCAAGATTGGTATCAAAAAAAATTTAAAATTCAATGGTTGTAACAATGGTCAATTTATTCTTTCTTGGCTTTCAAAAATTGACGATTTCTATTTGGATGAATAATATTTAAAAACTAAAAAAGTAAAGTTTGCTACTACCTATGTTCTTGATAAAGCACAACATTAGTGGAATGTTTTGCAACATATCACAGATCGACTTATAACATGGGAAGTGTTGCTATATTTTGATAGTGATGTGTGTGAACAGACTAGGAACGCACTTGTTTCTCTCTTTAGGAGATTTTTTCCCGTGGCTTGTATTTACACCTATGACCCTTATAGCTTACTTATCCTTGTACATTCTCTTGGTAATACATTCAATATTGTGTGTTGTGCTTCAAGCTTCTTCTTCTTCTTTGTGTTGTTCATGTGCTTGCATAGACATCAAAATCCAACAATTGGTATGAAAGCAGGTCATCGCTTCATCTACAGCATCATCAAAACCCCTTCAAACATAATCTTACAATCCCATAAAAATTGGTGAGCATACTCAAGGCAATTAGGAGTTCAAAACTCCTTCACTTTGAGGTGTCAAAATTGCAACCTGAGCTTGTTTTGGCCTCTGGATGCATTATCCTAGTGCTTATGTAAGAAATTTTGACCTTTTCTATCAAAGATATATATAGGTTTTGGTTCACCAATACAAGTGCCTCAAAGTCTGCTATAGGTTTAGTAGAACTTGACAAGGTAGTTCTATTCAAATTTTTCAGATACAATCATTTTATCACATCATGGTATTTTAGACACTGACCATGGCTTAAAGCAATGATGTATTTTGTATGTTGGTTGTTGAGGATAAGTTGGATGGTACCAATTACCTATTATGGGCATACATGATGCATCATGTATTGGTCACAAAAGGACTATGGCATATTATGCAAGGTGTTGAAAAATGTCCTACTACAGCTGCAAATATAGTTATTGAAGGTGATGTGGATGTTATTGAACATGGGGATCTTCAAGTTTCTATTCATGTTGTAGTTCCTCTTCCAACTTTTGCATAGTACTTCATTGGGATGGTAGAGATGCTCATGCACATGCATTGATAGATTTGTCTTTCAAACGTGCCATTATTCCTCACATTCGATCCTACAAAATAGCTAATGATGCTTTGGATACACTTAACACCTTATACCAGGCAAGGAATGAGCATCACGTTGCTTACCTCCAAAAATAGTTGGAGAGTGAGCACATGAATGAAGGAGATTCCATGGATAGTTTTTTGACAAAGATCAAAGATCTGAACGAGCAGTTGAAATTTGCTAATGAAGTCTTGCCAGACAGTTCACTTATGTAGACTATTGAATGGACTTCCAAATTCATATTAGAGTTTTTCTTCTACTCTTCGATTGATGATGAAAAGCAATCCAAATGCCTTCACATTTGAGGAGTTAGTCTCTCTTCTGTTGCAGAAAGATTAGTCTAGGTAGAACAAGTCCATTATGTGTGTTGGAGATCAAGCTTTCTTGGCTAGTCAGAAGGGTGTTCATCTACTAGTAAGCACAAATCTACTAATTCTACACAATCAAAGGAGGACAAAGAGAAGAAGAAAAAAGAAAAATAGTAATTGTTTTGCAAATATTGTATAGGTAATGAGCATTTCATAAAGAGTTGTCCAAAACTAGCTGTGAAAGAGGCAAAGAAGAAAGAGGCTGGAATGTTTGTTGTAGAGGCCACTATACCAAAAAAAAAGTCTACCAATCTTGTGCAGAATGAAGAATAGGCATTTACCATTGTTTGTAGTTATGACCCATCTTCTCATGATCAGTGTATCTCCATAGTAGATTTAGATGTTTGGTACTTTGATAATGGGGAAACCAAACATAGTACCTCACAGTGCAGTTTCTTCACTTCACTTGAGCTTGACCCTAAAGGGAATACTATCACATGCACCAACAACTCTGTTATCCTATCATGGGAGGTGGTAAGATCACTTACTACTACTGATGCTAGTTCCTTTACATTGGGCAATGACCATGTGATTGGTATGAAAAGATACATGCCTTCTTGGTTGCACATAGTTTTGAGAATAATCCAACTGACAGCACCTCACATGTTTAGCATGTTGATGATGTACTTGTGATCATTGTTGTCTATGTTGATGACATGGTGTTCACTAGTCCTAATGAGAAGCATATTTCTGATTTTCATGCCTCTTTTGAAGTGTCAGATTTGGGGCATTTGCATCATTATTTGGGCATTCAATTTATGCAAGTTAATGGAAGAATAGCTCTATGTCAAAAAATATATATTGACACATTATTGCAGTGTTTTGGCCTTGATGACTACAAAGCTATTTCCACTTGTATGGAAACAAGTTTATGATTGAGTCTTCATGATGTTGGAGATGTTTCTGATGTTGTTCTATATCAGCAAGTTGTTGGATATTTGATTTATGTATGCATAACTTGGCCTAATATTCAGTTTGCTATCTCATAGATGAGAAGGTTTATGTGTTCCCAGGTGTTAAGCATTGGCAAGTAATGAAGCACATTTTTCACCACTTGAGTGGTACCCAGCTACTTGGATTGTTTTACCCCAAGGGGGGATCACTACTTCTAGATTTACATGATTTATCTAATTTTGATTGGGCTAGTTCTATGAAACTCGTCTGTCCACCAATGTTTTTTGCCTCATGCTTGGTATCTCATGCATACCTTGGTTGAGCAAGAAGCAACCTACTATGGCCACTTCTAGTTGTTGAGTATAGGGTAGCTTGCACAATGAATGTTGAGTGTGTGTGGCTTAGATGCCTTATGGCTGATTTGGGTGTTGGTCAACCTTTTGCTACCATTATCCTCACAAATAGCTAGAGCACATTGGGAATTGCGGGGAACCTTGTGTTCTATGCTCTCACTAAGCACATTGAGGTAATATCATTATGTCAGGGAGAGGCTCTCTACTAGAGAGATCAGTTTGGCATATGTTCCCACACATGAGAACGTTGCAAACCTTTTCACAAAGGCTTTGCCTAGGGAGAAGTTTGAAGCTTTCCTCAAAGCTTCAAGATTAGTTCCTTTTGTGGATTGATTCCACATAGCTTGGTACTTCCTTGTACATGAGTGCCAGCTCCTTTTTCACTTGATCACTCCTAATATGGATTTGTTGATATAATCTAGTAGTGATGTGTATGAACACACTAGGATTGTTAGGGCACCTTTTTTCCTCTTTAGGAGGCTTTTTCCCCAAGCTTGTATATATGCCTATAACCCTAATGGGTTACTTATCCTTGTAGATTATCTTGGAAATACATTTAGTTGGCTATGTATGACTCTCTCAAATTTATCTCTCTCTGTTGACAAAAGAAAGCCATCATCTCTACCAATTTTCACCTGCTTGATTGTCTCATCCGTGAATGTATGTCCTATGTTTTTCTTATCTCGAAGAATTGGATTGTTTTTCACATCAATAATTTTTTCATTACTTCCTTGGGGTAATGGTTGAGCTATGGGTTTGATTTTTTTGTCTACAGTTTTGTACTTTGTTTCAACTAAGGCATCATGTGTTTGGTTAAATTTTGAGCACTTGTCAACATTGAGAGCATATTCTTGGATAAGAGAATACTCATCAAGGGAAGAAAGAAGAATAATATGGGAATTAGAATTTTGTTGAAGATATAACTCTAACTCCTCAAGAGTAGAGAAACAATGAGATGTCTCAATCACATGTTCAATGTTCTCATCATGTTCCATGATTTTGTTGGTTTTATAATTTTTTTGGGTTTTCTTAATAAAAGACTTGGACAATTGACTCTTGAAATCACATTGATTTTGGAGCCGGAATCTACTAATGCATTTTACAGTGATAGCATTCTTCATTTCCTATTTTAACATGCATCTCTTATGTACCTCTACACCAAAATTTTCTTTTAAAGTGACTTTCAGGATTGTTTTCATGACTTTCATGGTCAGGTTGAATAGGTCCTAATTTACTTCATTATCATCAAGGTCCTCTTCATCACATTCATCAAAGTTTAAGGTGTCATTCATAGTTTGATCTTGATCTAGAGAATCTTGCATCTCAGTATCTAGATTGAGCGAAAACCTCTTCCTTTTAATTAGGCTGATAAAGTTATCTTTAAAAACAAGCTTTGCAATAGAGAAAACTTGTTCTAAAGACGTAGACACTTGACTCTTAAGCAAAATGTCATCTAAAATCTCCATAGGATCTATTTTTCTCTCAATTTTTGAAAATCAAGATGGCTTTAGGTTTTCTCTTTGGTTTCTTTTGTTTTTGCTCAGGATCTTGTTTTTGTTCATGTTCTTGTGTTTGTTCTTCAGTTTGTTTTGATTGTTCTTGTTTATCTAGAGGCTTTGGTTCTGTTTTTCTTTGTTTTGTCGTCTTCCCTTTTTATTTCTCCTCTTGTTTTTGTTAATTAGTTTGTGGTTCCTATTTTTTTATCTTTGGGTTGTGATGTTTCCTCTTTCTCTATGATGGTTTCTATTCCCTCTTAGATTTGTTTTTGAGTCACTCTTCTTTCACCAAGCTCAGTTTCATCTCTTTTTTGTTTTTCTTCTACATTGGATATGTGAGAAATAAGAGATTGATCTTCCATCGGTGACTCCCAAGCTGTTATTCTCCTAATCTCATCTTGTGCTCTTACTAAAGCCTCTATGGAAAAGTCAACTGCCTTTATGGGTTTACTTGATTCTATTTCGTGTTCATCAAGAGCCTCTAGTTTCACCCCTCTAGTTGTTATATTTTCATAGTGCTTTTTCATTCCTCCCTTACCATAATTTCCTTACAAAGGTAGCCTAGATCGATAGTCACATATTTTCTTGTCTATGTATATTTCTAGCCGTTGCTCCTAAGCAGCTTTCAATAGTTCACAATCTCTCAAAAAGTGCTCTAACGAATCACATCAAGGATAGCTACGAGGGCCATGCACAAAACCATTTTGATTTTGAGGATTTTGATTAACTTGTGGTGGGAAATTTTGAAATTGAGTATTTTGTTGATAAGGAATTGCTTGAACAGGATCATTAGGATTTTGATAAGGCAATTGATTTATTTGAGGAGCTTGGGGAGTAGCATGTGGTACTTGAGGTGCAAGAGGAGCTTCCATAGTATACGGTTGATGATTTTGAAAATTTGGATTTTGAGGATTTTGAAAAGTTTTTTGAAAAGCTTGAGGATACATGTTTTGATACATTTTAGTATTTTGCACATGAGGATGAGGATTTTGCATTGGAGGAACTTGATATGCTTGAGTAGGAGCTACTTGTGGATTTTGATTGGGAGCTATAACATGTTGATTAGGCTCTTGAAAAGACATTGGGTTCATTTGATTTTGTAAAGTTTTGACGTAATTAGATTTTAAAGCATCTATAGTCTTGGCCAGATTGGTGCCCACCTCAAACTGGTTCGTATCTAGGTAATCAAGCTCATTAATCTCCTTTTCGAGATTGCAATACAAGTTGTTTGGGGGAGCATCGGGCGTACGGTTTCTCTCAGGAGTCACCCTAGGATTTCTTTTCCTTCTTCTTCTTCTGACTTCCTTGAACCTATCTGAGGTAGTTTCTTGGTTTTAGGAGCCCCTACCTTCCTCTTCATTCACCAAGGGGTTCAGGGTCCCATTGTTATCTTGATCTGTTTTGGGCGCTTCTTGTGTTTGTTTGCTTTTTTGTCTCATCGGGCACTCTTTGATAATGTGGCCTTGTTGGCCACAACGAAAACATGCATTAAGTAGATTTTTGTAATTAACATCTTGTTCCCAGACCTCCCCTTCCCCCAAGTCCACTTTGATCTTTTAAGGAAGTGGCATGTTGAGGTCAGCCTCAACGTAAATTTGAGGGTGCCATCGAGCATTGAAAGAGTGCCTTACACCTTCATAAATGAATCCACCAACATCCTCTCACGAAGCCAACGGCTTGCCGATTGGAGAAACGATGTCCCACACAATATTGTATAAGTATGGTAGGTTAGTGACCTCAATCCAGAGAGGGTAACGGAGAGATTTCAATTTGTTGGGAATGAAATCAGGGGACCATCTGAATAGACACAAGGTTCCCCGACCGAGTTTCCAAGTTCGGACACTGAGGGCTTGGAACACCATATCTTCATTCTCAAAGATTAGCAACATATGACTAGCCAGTAGGAACTAACACTTGCTAACAATCAACCCATGAGGGAACCACTCTTTTCAAAGCCACTGGCACATAGTTTCGAGTCGCGGCCTAGGGCCAAACACTTGTCCAACAAGACAAACTTTATTGAGATCTTCTTGCTTTGATAGGATTGCAGCTCTACTAAGAGAGACCAAGGGAGGCTCAACACCCTCGACGGCCCTAGGAATGACACAAGATCCCCCCTCCAAAATAGGAGCCAGGTTACCAATCACTCCTTGGTTTGGGGCCAGGTTGCTTTTCACAAGGGAGGGAACTGCCAAAGCCATGCCAGGGACCCCGAATCATGCACCAAAGATAAACTTCCACTATCCCAGAGATTGATCTCTTCTCTGACTTGTCCCCGCTAGCTCAAAACACATTGTGAATTGCATGAGTGCTTGTGGGAGCAGGCATACTTCAACGTGATTCTTTGCCCATGTGAGCCATAAAGCAATGCAAACCTTTGCCAATGAGATCTTCAATCACACGAATCACAAACCGATGTGACACCTTCAAGCTTTAGCAAGCATTCGAAAAGACTAAGATATATGAACACCCCAAGCAATCGTGAATTCCTCAACTGGTTAAATGATAATAAGAAAAGACTTTTGAAACTATTGAATGAAAAAATATGGTATTTGAAGTATTTTGATGGCAATGCACCATAGTGCACTCTTGTCCTCGAGAGCTCCATGATGATATCCTCAGAGTAGAAAATCGAGCTCCAAGCGCTCCACGCAAAGGCTGCAGAATATGCAGAAAAACACAGGACACAAGTAGCACGAACACATACTTCTTAGGTGTTACAAATTTGATCAAGCTTATAGTCTGTGGCTGACCAGGCCACTATATGTATTATTAAAGAACATATATAGAAGTGTTCATTGGCCATCTGGCCTTTCGCATGGACACTAATGGTAATGATCTCCCATTAAAGGCCAATATGGCCAAAGTAACTATGGGGGAAAACATGAAGAATGATAAAGAATACGTGAGTGTAAGTATACAAAGTATAACTCTCACTTGATGGGCATGTTACACAGTATACAAGTGATTGTGTAAGATCATGAATCCAATAACCCCCATCAAGCAACAACAGTGTCGAAAGCTATCCTGTGGTAGAGCTTTAGTCAAAGCGTCTGCAACATTATCTCGAGTGTGAACCTTCTCAAGGATAATGTGCTCAATGGCTAATCAATCTCTAATGAAGTGATATCTCACCTCAATGTGCTTGGTCTTTGCATGATAGATAAGATTCTTAGCCAAAGGAATGGCACTCTGACTATCACTGAGCAAACAACGTACATATTGAGGTAAACCCATATCACAAGCAAGACAAGAAAGCCACAATGCTTCCTTACATGCCTCACTTGCTACAACAAAATCTGCTTCTGTGATGGAAACAGTTGTACATTCTTGAAGATGCGATCTCCAAGAGATAACACCTCCCAAAAAATTAAAAATGTACCCTGATGTAGACTTATGATTGACTACACAACCAGCATAGTCAGAATCTTTGTAACCAATAATGGATGATCTCCCGCTATCTAAGCATAGACACTTGTCCTTAGTGCCACTCAAGTATCTCAAAATCATCTTAGCTGCTTCCCAATGTTGAGGATTAGACATATATCTACTCACAACTCCCACTGCAAATGCAATGTCTATTCTCGTAGCTACCATAGCATACATAAGACTACCAACAGTAGACTGATAAGGAATTTCGGTCATGAATTCCTTTTTCTCATCTAATTTGGGGCAATCATCCTTACTTTCAAACAATTATGTGCATCTTTTACTCTTATCATGAATAATACGCACACCAAGAATATGTTTGGCATCCCCCAAATCCTTCATATCAAATGTTTGACTCAAATTCTTTTTGAGAATTGACAAGTCATAAGAGAACTTCCTAGCTATTGCTTCGAGAATAGCCTTGAAACTTCATAAAGCATCAAACTTTTGGTACCATTGTCTAGGGGACTATTTAAGTCCATATAAGCTCTTCTTGAGCTTACAAACTTTCTTTGCCAGGAACTACATAACCATGCAAGAAAGCTGTTTTCACATCCATCCTCCATTGCAATGAACCCAAGCAACATGTGCAGGGTAGTCATCTTGACCACTAGAGAGAAGATTCCCTCAAAATCAACACCATGTTGTTGCTTAAAAACCTTTGCAACAAGTCATACTTTATACTTTGGAGAAGCACTATCCGATGTGAATTTCAACTTATATACCCATTTACATGGTAAAGCTTTCTTGCCCTTTGGCAAAGGTACTAAATCCCAAGTACCATTCTTGTAAATAGAGTCCAACTCACTCTTCATGACATGCTTCCACTTGGCATGATATGTTGTCTTCATAGCCTCTTTGTAGCAAGAAGGCTCACTAGCATCTATTAGCACAACAGAATCCAAATCTAGAACATATCTCTCAGGTGGTTGTGAGACACATGTAGAGCATCTCCACCATTGTTGAACAGGAACATTTACAGACTGATCTGATCAAACATTCTCTTGAACATCCTTGTATGTAGCATTTTTATGCATGCTACACAGTCTTCTCACTTCAACCTCCTTAATGGTTGTTTATGCATCTTAGACTCATCGAAAATGACATCACTGCTTCTTATCATTGATCTTGTTTCAGGATCCCATAAGAGATATCCAAATTTTCCTTCTCGACCATATCCAAGAAAAATGCATTTCTTTGACTTATGATCCAACTTTGTTTGTCTAAGATTATTGGGTATATGAACATATGCTTAGTGCCCAAAAACTCGAAGATTATCATAATATAGTGGCTTCCTTGTCCATAACTCTTGTGTCACTTTCAAACGTTTGGAAGTACTAGGTGAAACGTTAATCACGTGAACTATAGTCAACACTGCTTCTACCCAAAAGTCTTGTGAGAGGTTTGCATGATGCAACATAGAAACTACTCTATCCTGAATAGTTCTATTCATCCTTTCAGCTACACCATTCTATATTGGGCTGAATTCATGTGAGGTATACTCACCCCCATTATTTGAATGTAAATTCTTAATCGTAGTTCCTTTTTCGGTCTCAACTAAAGAAAGCCATAATCTAAAAGTAGGGAATACCTCATCCTTTTCTTTGATAGGATGTATTGAGACTTTCCTAGTGGCATCATCTATGAAAGTGACAAAATAAAGAGAACCACCCAATGACCTTTTGGGCATACGACCACACACATCTATATGAATGATATCTAAAAGCTGAATTAAGAGTCAATGTGCATCTTATGCACATTCCTTGTTTGCTTTCCACATTGACAATGCTCACAAAATGAAAAATCAAAGAAATATAACACACGTAAGTAGCCAGAATGAGAAAGATTTTCCATTCTACGTGATATATGGCACAAATGACCATGCCAAATACAAGCCATAGGCTATTCAATAACAACTAACAAGTGTTCTTTTTATGATACAAATAGAGGATAAAGTGTGCCAACTTTTCTTCCTTTTGCAATAACCATATTTCCCTTTGATATGCAAAAGGACTAGGCATAGAAGAACACCTTGTAACCAAGGTCATCGAGCTAACCAACTGACATCAAACTGTGTGAAAAGTGAGGTACATGAAATACATGATGGATAGTAAATTTGAACCGTCAATGAACTCCACAACTACATCTCCAATCCCCACAATTTCACACTGGTAAGAGTCACCAAGTCTCATAGTACCAAGAGACTTTGCGGCATAATTAGAGAACCATTCTCTGTGTGGTGTCACATGGAAAGAAGCACCAAAATCTAACATCCATGTGTGGGAAATGGAATCATCCATAAGAGCCTCAGTGGGCACACTACTATCAAGTGTTAACTCATCAACATCATCAGAAATAGCATAAATTTCTTCAATCTTTACAGTTGAAGAAGGTGGTGCAAGTAGTTGTTTAACATGCCTATCAACATTTGTCCTTTACCTTTAGCATTCTTTAATGCATAGCAATCTTTCTTCACATGTTCCCCTTCTTGTGACAATAATGGCATTCAATATCCCTCTTCCTTTATTTACTTCTACTCTTATTTTGTTGACCATTCTTTTCCTTATTCTTGCTCCTACCACGTTGTTGATTATTTCCTTGGTAAGAATCATGAGCATTATATGCATCCTCACTATGAGTTCCAACCATAGATTTTCTATGGTTCTCCTCACTCAAGAGTGCTCCACATATGTCATCATAGACTAGTTTACGATCCAGTGCACTATTGCTAATAATTGTGAAAAACATATCCCATGATGATGACGAGGTGCATAATAAAAAGACTGCTTTCATTTCATTATGCATGTCCATTTTTTGAGCCTGTAACTAGGAGAATATAACATCAAACTCATTAAAATGAGCAACAACAATGTATGTGTCTTTCATGAGAAGATCATATAACGCTCTTATCAAATACACTTTTTTTGATGTCGTTTCTTTCTCATATGTATTGCATAACTTCTTCCAAATCTCCTCTACACTTTCATAGTCTAATATTGTAAAGTAGACATTATCTGCTAGGTGCAATTGAATGGTAGACTTGGCCATTTCATCTAACTCATCCCAATCATCTTCATCCATGTCAGCATGCTTCTTTGAGATTCCATTTACTGGCTTCCATTGCCTTCTCTGAATCAGCACATCTTTAATCTGATTCTTCCATAGAGAAAAGTTGGTGCCATCAAATTTCTAAATCTCAAAATGGTCTTTGCCCTATAAGTTATAGCTCCTCCTTGGAACACTAGCACTGAACCCTAATCCACTAGACATGACTAAGACCTCTGATGCCATAATGTTAGAGAATGGAATAGAATGATAATGGAGCTAGAAGAGTCCAAACCCCAAAAAGGCTCAAACAAGGATGAGCAAGTTTTAGATTACGAGAGAGAATTCAGCAGTCTCCTAGAAAAATGAATTAATGAGTAGTAATGACCAACCAAAAGGAGTATGTGAGAATAAATGTGCTCAGATCGACCACTATATAGTTGACAAAACTAAAAATTTGGAAAAAATTTGCTAGAGTATCCTCTACAAAATGAGCATATGACCAATGTCAAAATGTCATAAAACTACAAGTACTGACATGTTTACTTGCATAGTGAATCATTGACTCCACTCCACATAATCAGTTACCCAAAAGAAGCCATCTAGGCTTATCAATCACCTATGAACAACTATCATGCATCACCTATGACAAGTTTGGGTAAGTCTTCCACCTGCATCACCAAAGAGAACCCAACATCTAGGTGTCTCCTAGTTAGGAAAACCTCACCACGGCCCTCTTTATCAAATGTAAAAGGGTTTATGCAAAAATGTAACCACTATATCAATGACCACATGGACGTACGTAAGTAGTATCCACAAAAGCCTACATAGTGTGTTACACTTATGTGTTCCTCAAGTAGCTTTGATGTGAACCTTTTCCCTATACATGGGCACTTTTTACTCTAGTGTTGGCTAGAGGTTTTTTCCCATGTTACCACATACATGATTCACTCATATGTGGTGGTACTTTGTACTTGGGGATATTATTCAGCTCTTACTTTAATGCAGTTCATCATCAATAAAGAGCATTATTCCAGCCATTTGTCTTCTCAATGTGTCTTGCTGCATTTGTGGTCCTTGTGTGTGCTTCTCGTGTATCTCTCACACCTCTACACACACCCAATAGTGGTATCACAATAGGTCCAGCTACTTCTCAAGTTTTGGTTTTTTGCATCATGGCACATGTGCACTTTTAACAATGCAAATCGACTTTGTAGCATAGAATAGTGAATTTAAGCAATCAAGAAACATTTCCACCAGTTTCCCTAGGGTTTTAACCCCATTTTGAAGCCATTTGGGTAGTCATTATTGCCATTAGAGTGATACTTTGTGAGCTAAAATTTTAGATTCATTTTAGCTTTTGTGGAAGTAAAGATTTTGTCACATTCTTGTTCTTTAGTGAAATGGCAGGCAGCAATGACTTGTTTGGCATGCTTCAAGTTGAAGATAAGCTTGATGGGACCAACTATCCAATCTGGTATTACATGATGAAGCATGTTCTTATTGAAAAACAACTTTGGAACATAGTGGCAGATGTAGATTGAAGACCCCCATGTGCATCTAATTCACAGTCTAATATCATAGATGGAGCTTCTTCTTCAAGTACAGTGGTTTCTACTTCTCCACCTACATAGGAGCAGCTTATATGGGATGGAAAACATGTTCAAGATCATGCATTTATTGCACTTTTTGTGAAGCATCACATAGTTCCACACATTCGGCCATGTACTACATCAAGACAAGCATGGGACACAGTTGCTTCTTTGTATGTCGTGCGTAATGAAGCACGTGTTGCATAGTTGAGGAAGCAACTTGAGGATGTATGTATGGCTAAAAATGAGTCTGTGGATATGTATGTGACACACATCAAAGATTTGAAAGAGCAATCGACAAACATAGATGAGATTATTCAAGATGCATCACTCATTTCTACATTGTTGAAAGGATTACCGGAATCTTTTCAAAGCTTTGCTACTACATTCTGTTTGGTTGCAAAAGGAAATCTCAATATGTATGCATTTTATGAGGCTGTGTCTCTTCTTTTGCAAAAAGATTATGACCAAAGCATGCATGCCAAAGCTTTGCATCTGACATGGCCTGAGAATCATGTCTTGCACATTCTGAATCATTCACAGATTTTTCATAATCTATGAGCTTATACAGCCCACGAGATAAAATTCCAAAAGCAATAATCACATTGCCATTTGATAGATCATGAATTATACATGTGTCAACAACAAATTTCATAACCAAAACAATCTTGGCTAAGGCCAAAACTGATTAAAAAATCTTCTTGATCCCTGGAATAAATAAAGCACCTGACAATGTAAAAGAACTATCATCAGTAGTAGTCAGAATGATCTTACCAACTCCCATAAGAGGATAAGGGGCGTTGTTGGCGCATGTAACAGCATTCCTTGTAGGGGTAGGCTTGAGTGAAGAGAAGAAATTATGTTGTGATGTAATATGTTTGGTCGCCCCACTCTCAAAGTACCAAACCTCTGAATCTACTATTGACATGCATTGCTCATGAGAAGATGGGTCAAAACTGCAAACAGTAGTGAACACCCATTCTTCGTCCTGCACAAGGTTAACAGACTCTATTTTTGGTGTAGAGGCCTCTGCAGCAAACATTCTAGCCTCTTTCTTCTTTGCCTCTTTAGCAACTAGTTTGGACAACTCTTAATGACATGATCATTTGCTTTACAGTATTTGCAAAACAGTTTCTGTTTTTTTTTATTTCTTCTCATCTTTGTCTTCCTTCTTCGAATATGAATAATTAGCAGATTTTTGCTTACTAGATTCATGGACACAAAGGAAACCATCTTAAACCTTAAATTCCATGTGACTTTCCATATCTCATGATTGGTTCAGATTTTGGAGAAACTAATGCTTCCATTGCGTCCGAAACGTGCCAAAACCCTAAGATCAACTGTCTACTTGCTAAATTCTAATATTCTAGAGTCCTGATTGATTTACTCATATCATGATGACATCATCAACTCGCAACCGCCCTTGGGAACCACCCTTGAAAACCTATATAAAGAGGGGTTGTCCACATTCATAGTCAGTCTTGTGGATGCCAGTCTTGAGAGCTTAAGGGGTCATGATCACCAAGTAAGTACTTTCAAGTTCCAGTTCAAGTTCTAGTCTTGTCTCTTGCTCTAGTCTTGTCTAGTCTAGTTCTTCGACATCTTGTCTTCTCCTCTTGTAATCTCGTAGTACAAGATCCTTTCTAGTTATTTCTTGTATCTAGTTCATATCCCTGAAGGGAATTCTTGTAATCGAGATATATTGTTCCATACCTACGATCTCGGGTTGTGGGATCTCCTGTATCATCTCTAGTCCAGTTTTCCATACCTATCGGTCCCCGATTGTGGGACGTCTTGTATTGGTTACGTATTCTTGTATCATTTTCCATGTGAGGATGATCCTGTAATCATAAGTCTATTTCCAAAAACTTGTCTACTATAGTTAGAGAGCACAATCTAGTGTTCTCGTGACAACTAGTAGAGGAGCTCCATTTTTCTTTGCCCTTCTGACTAGCCAAGAAAGCTTGATCTGCAACATGCATATATGTAATCTTAGAAGTGGAAGTGTTTACAATAGCCATTTCAACATGTTTCCTCTTTTCTTTTTTAGCAACAAGTTAAGGACAATTCTTTACGATATAATCATTTGCCTTAGAATATTTGCAGAAATGATTTTTCTTATTTTCTTTCTTCTCATGTTTTGTTCCTTCTTTGATTGAGTAGCATTTACAAATTTCTCCCTACTAGAGGAAGAGATACATTTATGATTTCCCTTCTAGCTAGTAACAAAGGCTTGATTTGCAACATGCATAATGGACCTCTTTTTGTTGGATTCATCTTCTTCTAGCCAAATACAAACTAAGTATTCAATCATTAAGTCATTTGGATTTCCTTTCACTATCAACCAAAGAGTAAAATCAAAACTCTGATAAGAATGAGGCAACCCATCGAGAACAGCCCGCACAATTGAAATATTTGGCATATGCGACAATCAATTGACCTCCAAAAACTTTGATCTTTGGATGTTAACACATTTGGATTGGCTTTCATCATCAACCAAAGATAGAAATAAGATCTTGGTAAGAATGAGGAAGCCCATTGAGAACAATATGCTCAATTAAATTGTCTAGAAAAAATTAATTTGTAGTAATCAAGAACTCCAAATCTTTAATCTTTGTGAGAAAATTGTCCATAGAATCACCTTTGTTCATATGCCTATTCTCCAATTTTCCAAAGGTGAGCAGCATGAGCCTCATTTCTTGTCCCCTATGATGTGCCAAGACTATCCCAAGTTTCATTAGTGTTCACCATGGGTGAATATGAAGGATAATGACATGATTGATAGATAAATTAATCAAGTCATGTTTCTATGCATACCTATCATCCCATCAATGTTGCTTTGTAATGATTGGTGTATGTATATCACATAGACAAATTAGAGTTGTACAAGAACTCAAAATAAGAACTACATTAGAACTCAAAACATCATCCTCAATTCCACCTCCATCAAGTACATTTTGAGCATTTGTAGTTGTGATAGGAGTATCTCAACACCCTACACAATATTGCACAATCCCTTTGCAACCAGTACATGGTGCATCTAGTATGCCCATAATGACTAGTTGGAATCATCTAGAGTATCTTCAATAGCAAACATGAAAACTACATCCTTATTTCCAACCATGATCTGTGCTTGTATTCTAATGCAAAAAATTGATTGCTTCTCAAAAAAGTTGAATAGAATTACCCAATTGAGTTCTAGTAGAGGTGTAGCAAACATGAAGATGTTGGCATGATGAGGGGGCTTATATCCATGAAAGAAAATTCGAATGGAAATTGGCACAAAAGGGAAAAATTCCATGCATGGTCGTTAATATAGTGCATTTGGAGGCCAAAACAAGCTCAAACTGATTTTGGGTTGTTCAAAGCTCCTAAAGCATTCTAAGAAAGTGAGCAAGGGTGTATGGGCAATGTTTCCTATGAAGAACCAACCTAATCTAATACCAACTATTGTAGTTTAGGGAGCATGAATGCACACAAATATTACAATGAAGAATGAGAAGCTTGTCAAGAAAACATAGTGTTCTACTAAGGGTGAAAATACAAAGATAAGTAGCCCTCTAGCGTTATAGATATATTTCATATTCCGTAAACACCTCTAATATCTTTAGTGCATGTTTATGATTGAAATTATCAACTTTCACGCAAGATACTCATAAATCTAAGAAAATTTAACTCAATCTTTATGGATTTTAAGAGCACTGATTTATGCTTTGAGTTTAATGATCTTTTTTAATCATGTAACAAACCCATTGACCTTGTGCTTCCTATCAAACTTGCCTATGGTAAGATAAGCACTATCATAAATACAAAGGAAACCATCATGAACCTTAGATTTCATGTGACTTCCTATATCTCATGATTGTTTCAAAATTTGCAAAAATAAATGCCACCATTGCATCTGAAACGTGGCAAAACCCTAAGATCGCTTATCTACTTGGCTAATTCAGACATTCAGGGGACCTCTTCTAGATTGTTGACATCATTTGATGACATCATCAACTTGTAACCACCCTTGAACAGTTCTTGATCCAATTCTAGTTTTGTTCCTTGTTCTAGTCTTATCTACTCTAGTATTCTGGACATCTCATCTTGTCCCCTTATAATCTCGTAGTAGGAGATCTTGTCCAATTATTTCTTGTACCTAATTGAGTTCCCTCAAGGGAGTTCTTGTAATTTGTATTCTTTTTTAATACATACAATCATGGATTGTGGGACCACTTGTATCTTGCCCAATCTATGTTATCCATACCTATTAGACATGGATTGTGGGACTTCTTATAACAATATATATTCTTGTATTATTTCCCCTTCATGGTGCTTTTGTAATCAAAAGCATGTTTCTAACATCTTGTTCAAATCTAGTCAGAGGGCACAATCTTGTGTTTCCTTGACATTTTGGCAAGACTATCTTCTAGCCAGGACCAATCACCATGGATTCCATGTGCAAAGGCATTCAATCTATCATAAGGGATTTGATAGGACAAGTACAAGAGCTCAAAAAATTGTTACAACAAAGTGATCAATCAGTCTCAAGTTATGCCTTAGATACCAAGATATTATTTCATGGATCTACGTATCAAGAAGACTTCATGGTTAATCAATCTCGAAGTGGTTTCAGCCTTGAAGTGAAGTATCTTTTGATATCCATGCCTCAAGCAAATATCTTATAGATTTTATCAATCATGTAGTTCAATTTGAGGATAGGTTGCCCAAAGGAAGCCAAGTTCAAGAGCTAGAAATGTTGAGTAATCAAGACGCTCTTCCTAAAGAGTCTAAATTAAGAATCTTTGAATCCCAATAAATCATTACAAAAGATATGGAGCATACACATTATGAAGATAACAAGAAGCTAAAGGACAAGGAGATGTTCATGTTCAATGAAGGAGGTGTGCTTAATGAAGGATCCCCATCGAAGATCTTGGAAATAGCACAATATATCACTAAAAGTTCAAAGCATCCATCTTTTGAAGAACCCAATGACGCTCAAGCTAGAAAAAGAAACTTCCTCTTACGGAAATCATCGCTTGAAGAGGAGGTTACGAAAAGGTGATTGCTCACTTGCAAAATTCGCATCAAACTTCAAAAATTTGTTTTAGAGATCCATATATCAAGAAGACTATCTAGTAAATCAATTTCAAAGTAATCTCAGAGATAAAATAAAGGATCATTTACTCTCTATGTCTCAAGTAAATAATTTAGATGAGGCTATCAAGCAAGAAACTCAATGTGAGAGTCAAGTATTCAGGGACAACCAAGTTCAAGTTGAAGATGTGTTGAAGAATGAATATGACCTTGCCCAAGTTTCTTAACCATCAATCTTTGAGGACCGACGAAGGGAAATCACTGATGTGAATAATATACACAAGGATAATAAGTAAAAAGAGTATACCCATATGGTGAAACATGGAGACATGCTTTCCCTAGTTTTCCAATTAGAAATGATCAAAGAATCACCAACAAATGAAGATTCAAAAAAGACGTTTATTGGGAATGAAACACCATGCTTGAAATGGTAAATTCATTCCTTCCAAATTACATAATCAATCCCTTTATCAAGTTATATCATGAATTTTCTATTCATGAGCCATGTATCTTGTTATTGATGAAAACCATGCTCTTGTTAGGGGCCATGTCATACTATCTTGGTTGCATCTTTATCCAAGTCATTTGTTCTATTTATCCAAGAATGAAATACCATATTCTCTTCTTATATCTACCACAATACAGTAAGAAATACCACAAGGTAAATCTAAACCACTCTTCATTGAAATCGTCGCTTGAGGAGGAGGTGATCTCATGGACACAAAGAAAACAATCATGAACCTTAGATTTTATGTGACTTACAATATCTCATGATTGGCTCAAAATTTGAAGAAACTTGTGTTATCATCGTGTTCGAAACGTACAAACCCCTAAGGTCGATTATCTAATTGCCTAACCTTGACATCCGGAGGTCCTATTTTGGATTGTTGACATCATCAAACTACCCTTGAACACCTATATAAGGAAGGCTAGGCCACATATATCTTCAATCTTGCAAATGCCAATCTTGGGAGCTCGAGGAGTCATGATCTCCAAGTACTTTCCAAGTTTCTATTCCAATTCTAGTCTTGTTTCTTGCTCTAGTCATGTCTAGTTTAGTATTATGGACATCGTGTCTTGTCCTCTTGTAATCTCATAGTAGGAGATCTTGTCCAATTATTTCTTGTACCTAGTTCATCTCCCTCAAGGAGTTCTTGTGATTCAAATATCTTGTTTCATACCTACCATCCCAAGTTGTGGGATCTCTTGTATCTTGCTTAGCCCAATTATCCATACCTATCAATCCCGTGTTGTCGGACTTCTTGTAATAGTTATATATTCTTGTATTAGTTTTCCTACATGGTGCTCTTGTAATCAGAAAGCATATTTCTGAAATCTTGTTCAATTCTAGTCAAAGGGCATAATCTAGTCCTCCCTGACAAGAAAATAGTGAGAATCTACCTCTACACTAGTTTGTCCCAATTATCAAGTCTCTCAAGGACTATGATATGGACCTTGTTGAAGCAAAACAATAGATGTGGTTTCTCTATGCTCTTGTGATGTGACACCAATGGGGAAAAATCAAGCACCGACTTGTTGGACTAACTCATGTAGACCAGAGGTGAAGTGATTAACTTCATCTAATGTGGTTGATAGAGTATAAATGTGCGCTTGCACATTTATTTAAAGCCTTGAAACAAACATATGTGCTACATTCTTTAACAAATTCTATGAAGACATGCTTTGTAACTTCATGTCCTTCACTAGGTGCATGTATTTATTCTCCATGCACTCATGCATAATCTGCATATGCAAAATGTGCAATGTTTCATTCATGAGGGAAAAAAATGTGTATACATCTAAAAAATATAGAAAGATAAACATTAACATCCTTATATCTAATTCATTGGAAAGCTTTAATTGATCACCTCTAAGCTTCAATTCTTTTGAAAATTTCGCTTGATGATCAAAGGCATATATGAGTTTTGAATGACCTCCACTTAGTAGGCATCAAAAATATGTGGCCTTTAAACTCATCATATTTGCAAAACCATTTTTTAACTTTTTAAAAGAATATCACAGAATATTGTTCTTTGCAACGTAATAAAAAACTCCTTGATCACATATTCCTAGCATTGGATATGATGAGAATAAGATAGCTTTATCACATGCAATGACAAGCATTTGGGTATAGCTAAGAGCCTTCATATGAAGGGGTGACATGGAGATGCATGGATGAAATTGGATAATCATGGCAAATCGATACACATGTATATCTCAAAGAGTAAAGAACCCTTCATATGCAATCGCCCACACAATAATGGTTAATTCAAGGTATGTGAAGATGTTCCAACAAGCAAGTACATTTGATTAATGCATGAAAAGTTTGGTACCCAAGTGATTGTTAATCGATTAAATTCTGAAATGAAGACACTCTTGTATTAGCTGACTAGAAAATAAGCCAAAGTTATAGAAAAAAATAATGAGCCACCAAATTTTCTTCATAAAAAAGGCATATATTCTATGCTTATATTTCTAATCATTGTCGTACTATGATTACCCTATGGATGAAGATGAAGTTACCTCTATAAACAACTAAGTAGAATATATAAAATAGATAAATACAATAAAAAGTAATTGAATTCACCCAATAAGAAGACTCATGAAAGTCAACTACAAGCCTAAAGCCCACCATTCCTCTATGCATAATATAAAAATTATATTTTGCACCCACAACTAAATCTAGAACTAAGAATGGATACATACTCGCATGCATGTGGTTAACAAGAATGGCGCTTAGTTCTTGAACATATTGCTTAACGTCCATCAAGAATTATTGTACTTTGGACTTTGACATTCCCCTTGAAATATGAAGCTTATCAAAACTTATACAAGTGGTTTGAAGAATAAGCATAAATATATTTGCAAAAAGTTCCAACAATAGAAAGATCACGTGTTTTGAATCCATAAAAACTTAAACTTGGCTATGAAAGTGATAACAAATCTCAATTCACATGGAAACAAAATTTTAAATTAAATCAAACTGATCCAATGGACATCTTTTTTCCTATCTATAAGGTTAGTGTTTCTTATTTCCCTTTACTAACAATCGGAAAAAATCCCTCTAGCATTATGCATAATTTTAGAGCTTCATTTACTAAAATTAATGTTTGATTACTACCGAAAATTTTTCAAAGATCATAATGCCACTTGAGTCCTCTCTATGTCAAGGATCATAATGTCACTTGAGTCCTCTCTATGTCAAGGATCATAATATGGTTATTTTCTAATCATTAGAAATATTCCGTGTGAGAATTTTCAGGTAGAGTGGCATTAGAAATATTCCATGTGAGAATTTTCAGGTAGAAGTGACAAAAAAGAGTTGTTTGCTTTAAAATACACCATAGGTTTGGGGATTCAGTCTACTATAGCATAGATTTGGTACTACAATCTACAAAGACAAGATATAGTCTAAATCTCACACTATTTGTAGACCTAGTGGACAAAAACATAAACCTATGCTTGCATCTATGGAAGCTAGTAAACTATGAGCTTATTAGAATAATGATTTGCTTGATAATATTAGTATGTATTGTTCTTCTCTTGGATAGCTCATTCATTTGTAACAATTCACCGTTACTTAGTGTGCTATCCCACACATCAAGATTTCTAGTTACAGTCTATTCATTTAACAAACGTTGGAAGCTTACTTTAAAAAAATATTATGTTACGGAGAAGCCTATTGTTTTAGTTGCCTTCTCTCTGAT
>CM035420.1:72542899-72545399 GCA_020310875.1 Ceratopteris richardii
ACATTTCACATTGCCCAGTATGCATACATTGGAAATTGGCTTTCACAAAACAAAAACAATATGTACCAATGCCAATTCAGGTCACCCCAAACCATCCCTAAAAGAGGGCACAGCTATAACCCCATGGTAAGTAGCCACAAGTCTATATGGCCAACAGCTTCAGTATGTATAGTGTCAACCAAATACTTTAGCGCTTACAACAGCCCAATAATGTGTAAAGAACTAAGAATGAATACATGCTCACACACACACACACACACCCCCCCCCAACAGACACACATATGCACCCATCCAACAAGCATAAACTCATAGGAAGCTCTGCAAACTAAGTTTCTATCACTTCTCAAAGTGATGGGTAGACTCGAGCATAATGAAGCCCAGCACAAGGACCAATTGGGCAGCATACACACAACCATCAACTGGTCGCAACTTGAACAGAAATTCCACGTGAAATCTGTATGTATGTTAATAATAAATATGATAAACATATATAAAGGGATGAATCCAGGCACCCACAAATCCACCTCTAAAGGAATAACATCATCTCTTGCAGCATTTGCTTAGCTTTCATCATGATAATTACATGTATATATGTACTACTGAACCCTTAAAATTGAAAATAAACTAGTATAATCCTAAAAAAATATTCATTCCTCTGACTAAGTAAACCTCATTCAGCTTCTCTGATCTAACAGACCTAGACTTTGTACAGCAGTATGCTTATTTTTTAGAATTTTAGGTTTAGGACTTCGAAAAATTCTAATTTGTATTATATGACATTGCTCATCATTCATCGTATATATTCATGAACAATCGTATAAGATTAGGTTAAGCACAAAGTCAAATTTGGTCAAACCACTTTACAAAGATGGTCAACATGATCAAAAAAATGGTGCTTGAGGTAACAACATATTCCTGAAGTACTTAAAGAGATCATTCCAACCATATATACATCCCTATCTAACACCCTATGAAGCACCAAAGTCGAATCTTGATTTCAGAACCTTAACTTGTTGGAAAATATGTTCCAAAGGGGCAACCTTCCACAAGGGATCCCTTATGTTTGGATGGTCAAAGTTTGGTCAAGAGGCTGATCAAATTGGACAAAATTTAATTAAAATTTTTATTACATATTATGATGGTACTCATTGAAAGCTTTCCAACCATATATAACACTTGTGTGTTTGACACTCAAATCAAAGCCAAAACTCAAACCCTAATTTTCAGATTTGATGTGAAAAATAATTTTTAAGCGAAAAAAAGCTTTTACTTATTAGTGAAAAGCAACTTTAGTTTCATGAGTGCAAAGCAGATTTATTTTTACTTTGCTTATCAAGGCAAACATAGCATATATAAACAACACACATTGGGCACTAATATCATCACTTTCTTCGAATTGTTCATGAGTTAGGCTTGGAGAAGAAGGTCCCTTCAACTTGGAGAGGTGAGGTTGTGTTTTCTTCATCATCAACAACGTTTATGGGGTGTTGTATCCAAGGGGAATCGAACTCATGACCTACCTTCTATGATGGGCTAGCCACTTGCCCCAAAAGCCATGGATGTAGATTACTTCTTAATCCTCCCTTTTAGGTTGTGGTTCAACCATCCACTCCCAGTCATAATTCATTTTTTGAGTCTAACACTCTCTTCCCCTTCTAGAGATCATTGACCTCGATGATCAACCACTAATCTACCCTCAAATTGATATCCTCACCCTCGCACAATCTCTTGAACCTTCTTGTTCTCAATCTTGGTTTCTTGAACCCTTGCTCTAAACCTTGATTTCTTGAACCCTTGCTCTCAACCTTGGTTTCTTAAACCCTTGCTCTCAACCTTGGTGTCTTGAACCTTCTTGTTCACAACCTTGATATCTTGGGCCCCTGCTCTCAAACTCAATATCTTGAATCTAGTTGTCACCCATGCTAAGTATCTTGAACCCTCAATCTAGTGCATTCATCGAAAAGTTCATTCCGAGAGCTTTCCAATGGTATCTTACATGTCTAAGTACAACCTAGAGATTGGGCGATGCACTCTAATCTTTACTAGGCTAACTTTAAAGCGATGCACACTACTTTGTGTACACCCAAGCGTCTTTTCGAGATACAATACACCCAAGCGTCTTTTCGAGAAGCCATTGCGTGCCCATGAGCCTTGTGTAATCTACCCACCTTGGTGAAGCCTACTTCCTAAGCTCTGATACCAACTATTGAATCCAAAAGGAATCAAACTCATGACCTACCAACTAGGAGTATGATTGACTAACCACTTGTCCTAAAAGCCATAGTTGAAGATTACTTCGTAATCCTCCCTCTTAAAGTATGGTTCAACCATCTCAGACTTATCATTTCTTGAGCCTAACATGCAACTTGAAGCTCATCTATTTTTGGAGGAGATCATCTTCAAGATTTTAGAGTTATTGGATAACTTGTATTATCATGGTGTATATCTTTTATGCTATCTTGTAACTTCAATCATGGAATGTATGGAATATATTTGGACC